>OZ020511.1:8841112-9115295 GCA_963971375.1 Platycheirus rosarum | reverse complement strand
AAAGCCCTCTCTCGAAAGACAAAGGAGACTCTGTATAAGACCCTAATCATCCCAGTCCTGCTCTATGGCGCCGAGGCATGGACGCTATCTTAAGCGGATGAAGATATCCTTAGTCGTTTCGAGCGTAAGATTCTTCGGAAGATTTTTGGCCCTATCTGCGTTAACGGGCTTTGGAGGAGAAGGTTCAACCAAGAACTATAAGAGCTGTACAGCGACATTGACCTGGTCAAAAAAATACGCATATCACGTTTAAGATGGCTAGGTCATGTAGAGCGAATGGACAACAATGCTCCGGCTCGCAGGATCTTCGATTCCATCCCAGAGGGTAGACGCAGTCAAGGAAGACCTCGCCTTAGGTGGCGCGCTCAAGTGGAGGACGACCTCAACCAGCTTGGAGTGCAAAACTGGAGGCAGCTAGCCAAAGACCGAGTTGGCTGGAGAGGCATGTTGGTTGAGGCCCAGGTTCGTCCCGAACTGTAGCGCCACCTAAGTAAGTAAGTAATAAGTTAAAATTGAATATTATGAAAAACGTTTTTTATGTGCATGAAATGGACAAAAATCTTATTAGTTATGGAAAAGTAACAAAAGAGAATAAAATAGTTTCAGAGGGATATCTATCTAAAATTTATACAAAGGCCACGAATGAATTAAACGGCATAGCTTATAATGTTAATGATATTTATAAAATGTATAGCACACTTAAGTCTAAGGAGGCGTACGCAATGAACAAAATAACTTGTAATTTAACTGAAAAAGAAAGGTACCACCGATTGCTAGGACATGTTAATTTTGAATATTTAAATATTTTATGTAAAAATAAATTAGTTAATGGCATGCCAAAGGAACTTAAAACTGAATATTTGAAATGTGGTACATGTGCACAAAACAAAATGCATAACGTAAGTTTCCAAAATAATAGACATAGGTCTAAAGATTTGCTTGAAATCGTGCATACAGATATAAATGGGCCTCACCCGGATGGATTTAATGGTGAAAAATATTTTTTAAGTTTTATTGAAGATTTTAGTAAAGTTATTAAAATATATACAATGAAAGCAAAAAGTGAATTTTATGAGCACTTAATCGAGTATATGTTAATGAAATAGAAAATATAACTGGCAAAAAAATAAAGAAATTAAGGTGTGATAATGCCAAAGAGATGATGTGTGGAAAAGTACTTAGTTTTGCTAAAGAAAAGGGAATCATAATTGATCCTTGCCCGCCATATGTGCATGAGTTGAATGGAACTGCAGAGAGATAAAATAGGTCCATTATGGATACTGCTAGGTGCTTGTTAGCTGACGCGAAATTAAATATTGGCCTGAAGTAGTCAAAACAGCGGCATACTTAAAAAATAGAACCCTTGCTAATACACTAGAAAGAAAAACACCGTACGAGATAATGATAGGAGAAAAGCCAGATATAAGCAATTTAAAAATCTATGGTAGTAAAGTCTTTGTTAGAGTACCAGAAGCCAGGAGAGTTAGTAAGTGGGATAGGAAAGCAGATGTAGGTATATTGGTAGGATATGAAAGAGTAGGTTACAGAGTTTTGGTAGGTAACAGACTTATTGTTGTTAGGCATGTAGATATTGTAGAGGATGATGTGAAATTAATTGGTTTTTCTAGCGAAGAAAATTTTAAGAATAGTAATAAAAACGAAATTATAGAACCTGAAAATGAATCTCCAAATGAAAATGTAAGCGAAACTAACAACAAGGAAAGTAATGAAAATGAAATACTTAGAAAATCAACTAGAGAAAGAAAACAGACAAAGTTTTATACACCAGAAAATTGTGCTTATTGTATTTATGTAAATTTTGTTAATGCAAATACACCAAAAACTTATGATGAAGCAATAAAAAGCAACGAAAGTAGGCAATGGAAAAATGCAATGGAAAAAGAGATAAATTGTTTAAATAGTCCTAGAGCTTGGTATTAGTGTTTAAATGAATTTTTAACTCGTATAGGTTTTAAACGACGTGGAAATGATTATTGCCCTTACTATATTTTAGATGACAATGTTCCGATATTTTTATTGACGTTTGTAGAAGATTTATTGCTATGTGTGATCAAAATAAGTTAAATAAAATAAAAGGATTATTGTTTGATAAGTATAAAATGAAAGACTTAGGTAAAATAAAAACGTATTTGGGAATAAATGTTGTGTATGAAGAAAACAAGAATATTATGACTTTAGATCAACAAAAATACGTTGAATCCTTAGCAAATGAATATGGAATTGAGAATAGTAGGCTGTATAGAACACCTTTAGAACAAAATTTAAAATGTGAACCAGCGCAGTTTGCATCTGAACATCTCAAATACAGAAACTTAATTGGAGCACTTTTATATGTTAGTTCTAGAACAAGGCCAGATATTAGTTTTTCTGTTAACTATTTAAGCAGGTTTCAAAATTGTTATGATGAAACGCATTATAAATATGCCTTAAGAATTTTGAAGTATTAATATTCGACTAAAGAGAAGAAATTAACTTTAAAGAAAAATTCTGGTGCTGATGTAATCGATAGCTTTGTAGATACAGACTGGGCCGGATATATTATTGAAAGGAAGTCAACGACAGGTTATGTAATAAGAATGTTTGGTAATATTGTGTGTTGGAAATCAAAAAAACAAGGTTCTGTTGCTAAGTCTTCGACAGAAGCCGAATATGTAGCCCTATCAGAAGTTATAAGTGAATTAAAAAGGATGAAAGATATTTTAAAAGACTTAAAATTAGAGATAGAAAATCCTATAAAAATATAAGAAGATAACTCAGGGGCAGTTAGTATAGTAAAATTTGGTAACTACACTAAGCACTCTAAGTACATTGAAACACATTATCACTTTGTAAATGAAAATTACTTAAATGGAATCATTGATATAGTTAAGATAAATTCTGAAAAATAATATTGCTGATATTCTGACTAAATCATTGGGCAAAACAAAATTTATTAAATTAAGAGATATGTTACATTTAATATAAAATTGTTAAAAATGAATTATTGTAAGACAAAATACTAATGCCTTAATTTAAGGAGGTGTGTGAAATTATATGTATGTAAGTGTATTTGTAGGTACATTTGCATACCTTAGTATGTATGTAAATTCAGTCAGTTGCATTTTGTCACTCACATCGTACACATCTCGTTATAAGAATTAAAATAATGAATTTAAAGTAAATGAAAGTGTTTCACTTGAATAAGAAAAAAGAAATTATTTTAACAATGTGATTATAAGGCACATTGGCTTTTAGAATGAAACTGGATGCTGCACGAGACTAGTTAAAAGAATAAGAAAGATAGGAAAGATTTTTAAGCGCAATAGATAGAGAATTATGTGACTATTTTCTCACTTAAAACCCACTGACGGCGCGGCGTCTAGCTTGCACTAGGAGTTTGAAAAATTGAAGCCCAAGTGAGATTCGAAACCACAAATTCTGGATTCACAAGCAAATATCTTACCTACTGCACTACTGCCGCGTGCTTTAAAAAAAAAATTAGTTTAATTTTTTTTAATTGTCATTTTTCAATTTTTACTTAAGGCAAGTTTAGGATTCGTGAATATAAAAAAATTTGAGATAACAATGAAACATGACATTACCATCATAGAGAAGTCTAAAAAAGTGATCGAGAAAAAATGTCTGTCTGTCTGTCTGTCAGTATGTATAACGAGCTGCAGCCTAAACGGCTTAAGCGATTATCTTCAAACTTTGTGTGTGTGATTATTTTGGCATTCCCCAGAGGAGAAATTGAAATTTTATTTTTAGTCCTAAAAATAACGGTACCGTTTAGGAAAATCTTATTTTTCTCGAAAACAGCTCCAACGATTTTAATGAAAATGTTTGTGATTTTTTTTTGGTATTGGCTATCATATGATTAGAACCACATATACGGGAAAAGTCTATTAACGGGATCTTTCATATAACGGTTTTTTTAATTATTGGCTTTCTCAGTTGCGGATCATTTGATTTCTGTCAAATTTTATATTTAAGAAGTTAAAAATTTTGAATAACTTTTTTTCTAATTAAAATTAATTTTTGAATTTTTTTTTGAAAAATCAATATTTTGAAAACTAATCAAAAAAAATTATTTTAAATTTTATAACCACATGTATATTATTAAATTCTAAAAAACTGCATTCCAAAATTTAAAAAATATTTTTTTTTTTCAGAAAACTAAAAATAAAAAATAGGATTTTATCAAAACCGGTCCTACAATTTTCGAAATACATTTTTCGTAAATTCCTTGTTATTTAAGACGTGTGACTGCATACTTCATTTGTACTAAAAACCGTTGAGTATTGTGGTCTTTAATACTTTTTATAAGTTCAAACTGTGTTATTTTCAACGCAAATGTTACTTGTTTCTGCCAAAAATCTTGCTTTCCAATGTAATTAGGCACATAAGAGCAAGTACGTGTGACCCAGTCGTGCCCATTTTTTCTGTTTTAATTAAGTCAATTGCTTAGAAATTTGTTTTTATCCGTAGTTGGATTTCAACTTCTTCTCTTATTGGTAGTCGGAGATTGTATTTGTAGTCTGGGCAAAATCCTACTGCACCGCGGATAGCATGCCAAAAAAACACGGCTTTGATTTCATCTTCATTTCGATAATTTTGGCGACAAAGAAACTGAAAGTTTCCATGAAAAACATTTTTTCCTAATGCGTAATAATAAAGCAAAGCCTGACAAACACCTCTTTCTCTTCCTACTAAACAAAACTAACAACTTAAAATAAAGGTAAGGAGCTAAGTTCATTTTTCCTTCTTCTCTTAATTCAAACTTTAATTCAAAATTGAGTTCACGTTGGATCCTAATTCCAAATCCCAACCCTAGAAGGATATTATCTCTTACATACTAGTAAAATAAAAGAGACTCACGAATAAGTGGAAAAGGTTTGAGGTAGATTTAAATTCATAAACATTTTAAAGGTTTGCAACTCTTACTTGTGATTCGTTTGTTTTTTTCTGCTTTTAGGAGAGTAACGTAGTGATGACCGGGTAGACGGAATCGCTAAGACTGTTTTTAAACTTTGCGACTAGAGCACTGCGACTTTCGTTGATTCTCTTTTGTTGCCTGTCCTTGTCGCAGAGATACTTTTAAACGTAGCGATTGTGTTTGCAACTTTTCACTATGACATTTCTTGAATTCCTTTTCATTTCAAGTTTCCCGAGTTAACATTTTCAGCTGCTGTACTGTTCCTACGTGCTACCTGGTACAAGAAACATCACATTACACGTTCATGGCGAACAAGCACTAGTAGCTCGAGTCGCGCGACTATCGGTCTTTCTTCTTTGTGCTCATTCGGGAAATCATTCATTTTTGTCAATCCCTTTCATTGCTTATTCGCCATGAACGAGTAATGTGATGTTTTTTTGTAGCAGGTAGCACGTAGGAACAGTACAGCAGCTGAAAATGTTCACTCTGGAAACTTAAAATGAAAAGGAATTCAAGAAATGTCATAGTGAAAAGTTGCAAACACAATCGCTACGTTTAAAAGTATCTCTGCGACAAGGACATGCAACAAAAAAGAATCAACGAAAGTCGCAGTGCTCTAGTCGCAAGGTTTAAAAACAATCTAAAGTAGCTCGAGTTGGGTGATTATCGGTCTTTCTTCTTTGTGCTCATTGGTGGATACATTCAATTATGACTATCCTTTTCATTGCTTGTTCGTCGTGAACGAGTAATGTCATGATATTTTACTTTTGAAGATTTTAACTTAGAATTGAAGATTTAAACGATTTTTTGTATGGTTATTTGAACTAAATACATACAAAAACAAAACAAAACACCGCAAATTAATACTTATTTATTTTCCCTAAGAACAAACATCGTGATAATAACGTCACATACCTTATATTTCTGTGTATCATGGAGTAATGTGATGTTTTTTTTGCAGCAGGTAGCACGTAGGCACAGTACAGCAGTTGAAAATGTTCACCCTGCAAATATAAAATAAAAATTAATTAAAAAATGACCTTGAAAAAGTGTTGCAAACATAATCTCTACGTTTAAAAGTATCTTTGCGATAAGGACATAAAACAAAAGAGAATCAACGACAGACGCAGAGGGAGAATTGCAAGGTTTACAAATTAAAAGCGTCTTAGATAGTAGCTCTATATGTCTTGACTCTTGAGTGTTTTTTTTTTGGTTGAGCTTAACAACATTACTTAAATACAATTTACTTAAAGTGACTTAAGAGAAGAATAAATCTCTTTAGTCAATCAACTTACAGAGCACATACTACTAATATTTATATGAAAGTGATTTTGTGTTCGACTAAACATATACGTTTCTTACACATGGTAGGTAGCACAGAACAGCCAACAACAAAATAGAAGGATGCCGCAAAGGTAAGTCATCTTCCGAAAAGTATGACGACCTGTATATATTCATTGAGAAAATAATAAATGTTTTTGTTTATATGTTTGAAACAAAAAGACAATTGAAATCGTATGTTTGAAGGAAGCATATGTATGTGCAAGCAAGATATAGAGTACTACCTATATGTACATTTCTTTTAACTCGCATGTATGAAAATGAAAACAAGACAATTTCCTTTATTCGATATTTCTCTCGTCACATTCTCTATACATGGTTGACGTCTTCTCCTATTCCTACAGTGCTACAGTACCATATATTGCATACACTTTCTTTTACACATTACACATACTATAAGATTTATTTAAAAAAGGTACACGTATGAGCTAAGGAGTGCAGAGATGCTTTCGTTAAGCAGTCAAACTCGAATTGTGGAAAAATCCACATTTCAAAATAAATTTCCATGAACCGGAGGTGCAGTGATTTGTATTTAATAAATTAAGTTTACCGAAAACAAATTATCGTTGAAAAGGCATCATAGATTATAAAAAATAACATTATTATATACCCATAGGTATCGGTTTTTGATTTAAAAAATTAAACTAAAAATAATTCCAATAAGAAAATTAAAAATGAGATTCATTAATATAATATTGTTAATTAAAGAATGGTACGAGAAAAGTGTTTCGAAAACAAAATTGTCAGAAAGGGTTTTTTCCAAAGAATACCACGACATCTAACGGTTGATAGAGTTAGTCTACGAACCAAATATGTACCTATATATGTGAGTGAAATGGGTTGGTCTAGTTTATAATAGTATAACGTAGAAGGGAAATTTTCCTACAGATGAAGTTACCTTGTTCCGGCGGTAATGGGTTTTGGAATTTTTAAAAACAAAATAAAATGTTCTGATTTTATATTTTGTTTGTGATTTCAAACAACTTTTTAATAAGCAAACAAGCTCAACAATTTCATAAGCTGGTGTATAGAATTATTGGAACAGATTTAAAAAAAAATGTTTGCTGGTATTTTTCCCTGACAGATATGTGACTTTAGTATGTGTTATTTTAATGTTATACCTACCTATTATACAAAACTATCTAAGGAATTTGACAACCACTTTAATTATAAACGAAAAATATCCAGTGAATGAAAGGTATATTTAGTGGAATGACTTTTAAATCCATGATATAAACGTCCCATGTCTGATGATACTGGTCTCTCTACCTACCTCGTGCATACCTGAATTTAAGTTATATCCGATGGAGCCCAAGGCAGCGAAGTAAGTAAAATGATTTTCGATCATAAAAGTAAAAACCCTTACGAACTACATATTTCAAATAAGATCGCTGGGAATAATTATTTGCAATTTCGAAGAAACTGATTTTTTTCACTTTTTGCTTTAAAAGTCATAAACTATGCATTTTTGAACAAACAAATAATTTTAAATCCATTAAATTTCCAAGAATTTAAGCCTTACTGCAGCTCTATAAACCCTATACAGACCAAACTATGGCTCGTTGGAACTGGTCCATTTTAACCGAAAAAAAATAACAATTTTAAGTCTTGCTGCCGTCCGGATGCAACTATTAGCAACACCGCTCATCCCATAAAAAAATCATAACATATAAAGTTGTAGCAAAGTTGATTTAAACATAAAACAAAGTTTGTGAGACCAATATAGTTCACTCACAATCCCGAAAAACTAAAAGAAGGTAAAATTGGATTTTTGAAGAATTGAGACAAACACATATTTGTGGTCTAGTGAAGAGGTAGTTTCATGTCGACAAAGGTCGGAACTAAATGAAACCTAATGATAATGTTAAGGGAAGGGATGATGAGCTAACTTGTTCTCAAGGCTTGTGGACCTCGTGGACCCAGTGTAAAAAAGTGGCAAATTTTCAACCATTCTTTCATTAATTACTTTTTTACTTGCGATTATAGGGACTATATGGCAAGTTAAGGATTCGTGAATATAAAATAATTGAGATAACAATCAATTTGTCTGTCTGTCTATCTTTTTGTCTATCTGGGTGTTATCGATCTGCAGCCTAAACGGGTTAAGCGATTGTGTTCAAAAACAAATATTTTTTAGGGCTAAATATAACGGTACCTGCCATATAACGATTAGGGAAAAGCTTATTTTTCTCGAAAACGGCTACAACGATTTTGATGATATTTTTGGGATTTTTTTCGTTGGTATCAGCTTATTAGAACCAAATTTACCGGAAAGCTCTAGTAACGGTACCTTTCTAATAACGTTATTTTTAATTTTCGACTTTCTCGGTAAAGGCTCAATAGATTTCAATAAAATTTTATATTTGAAAAGATCTAGAAGATAAGTATCCAAATTAATTCTACATACAAAAATGTTCAGTTCAGTTCATATAGTTCAGTTCATATATATTTGCAGTACAAAATTTACATTATTTCACATTGAGGTACATTTTAGAGATTTAGAACAATATTCTTTACAACTATAATACAATTTTATTTATAACAAGTTTTAAATAAGAATAAACAATAATATACAACATTTAAGGGAAAACACTATAAGAAAAAACCCTCATAATAAACTTATAAACTACTATTGCACATAAACCCAATTTTAGAGCCATATATTTTATTGTAAATTTAGGATTAAATCATTATCTGAAAAGGAACATCGTTCAAAAAATTTGTCTTGCAGTTTGTACAAAATTAGTTTGATATGGCTGACATTTGCTCTTTCATGGAGCCGTGCAGTGGAGTAATACCGGGGTAGATTTTACATTAACTTCAAAACTTTATTTTGACTTATCTGCAGTTTTTTAATGTGGGTCTCCGCAGAGTTAAACCATACAGATGCACCATAAGTAAGAACCGGTTGAAAGATCGATTTGTATATTAAGATTTTATTATGTATGCTAAGGCGGGACTTTCTGGTACAAAATTTTTACTAATAAATTAGCTTTGTGGATAGAGTTCGATATATGTTTCTCAAAAGTGAGTTTTTATCAAGTGTGACACCAAGATATATACAACTTTCAGTCTATGGGATATTGGTTGAATTTATTTTGATTGTGATTTGCGGGAGGAAACTTTGCTTTCTTCGAAGAGTGAGCCACTTAGCTTGGCATTTTTCAGCATTGACTTTTATCTTCCATTTTGTAAAGTAATTAAGCAGAGTGTCAATTGAACTCTGTAAGCTAGTTAGAGCGTCTTGAGGAAGAACACTTGACGTAAAAAGCGCAGTATCATCGGCGAACATGGCAACTACGATGTTATTTTCGAAACTGGGTAGATCTGACAAAAAAAATTGAAGAGGATGGGCCCAAGTACGGAGCCTTGAGGTACCCCAAAATATCAAATATGGAAGACCTCGCGATTCCAGTCGATACAAAAAATGTTCTATCTTTCAAAAAGTTTTGTATAATTTTGACAATATAACCTGGGAAATTAAACCGAATCATTTTGTAGATAAGTCCTTCGTGCCATACGGTGTCGAACGCTTTTTCTATATCTAGCAAAACTAAGCCAGTCGAACGCTTTAAATTGAGGTTAGTTTTGACATATTGCTATAATCTGAAGACTTGATGACTGGTGGAATGGCCAGCTCTAAACCCAAATTGTTCGTGAGGATATATATTAGTATCCTCAATGTGTTGCAAAAGCCGATTCTTTAACAGCTTCTCGAAAATTTTACTAACCGAACAAAAATGTTGAATTATTTTTTTTCTATTTTTAATTAATTTTTGAATTTTTTTTTTGAAAATTCAATATTTTTAAAACATCAAAAAAAAATATTTGAAATTTTAAAAAAACTGCATAGCAACATTAAAAACAAATTTTTTTTTATCAAAACCGGTCCTACAATTTTCGAAATACTTTTTTCTTAATTTTTTTGTTATTTAAGACGTGTGATGGCATACTTCATTTTTACTAAAAACCCTTAAATATTGTTGTTTCTGTCAAAGATCTTGCTTTCCACTGTAATTAGGAACATAAGAGCAGGTATGTTCGACCCAGTCGTGCACATTTTTTGCTTATGTCCTACGTTAAAAACGTTAAGGTATATTTTGTAGACGATAAAATTTCCAACAATATTGACTATTTAAAAAATGTATTTTTGTCAATTCTTTACCAAGATATGGCGGTTAGAAAACGGGTAATTTTCAAATTTCCCAAAAAAAAAGGCCAAAAACTGCAGATTTTAACCTCATTCCTGCTGTTTATTATACTCGAATTATGAGAGCTAATTATTTCTTCGGGAGATTTTTGATGAATAGATCAGGGTCTTGTACCATTTAAATACAAGTATTGTACAAGAGACACATTTTAACATATTCTATACCACAAAGCTACAAGTGTAAATAATATTTAACAAATCATTGTTAAATGGTTGAAAAACCTTAACTTACTCATTCAAAATTGTTAAGTTGTTACAAGTTTTTAAAGGTTTTATACCTAAATTTCAATATTTTCTCTCGTAAAAATACAGTATATAATTTTTTTTTATTTTTTTTTAATAATATTTTAACTATGTTTTTAACTATGTGCCTTTTAGAATGCAACCGGATGTTGCAAAACACTAGTTAGAAGAATTAGAGTGAATAGGAAAGATCGATACTTAGGTGATTATTTTCTCATCTAAAACATATTTTACTTGCGATTATAGGTACTATAATGCAAGTTATGCATTCGTCCAGATAAAAAAATTTGAGATAACAATCAAACATGACATTACGATGATAGAGAAACATATTTGAGCTACTGGCAAAATTCTGTCCATCTGTCTGTCTGTCTGTCTGTACGGATGTATTTTAGACTGCAGCCTAAACGGTTGCGCCAATCGGCTTCAAATTTTGAACTTAAGGTTATTTTGACATTCTACAGAAGATTTTTTTTTAGCTCAAAAATTAACGGTACCTGTCATATAACCGTTATGTAAAAGCTTATTTTTCTCGAAAACGGAGCCAAGAATTTTTATAAAACAAAATCAGTATAGGTTTGCATTATATTTTGGTGAAAAAAAATTAATATGGTGGGCTAAGAACGGTACCTCCCATAGGACCGGTTTTTTTTCTTCGACTTTTTCGAAAACCGGTGATCCGATTACAATCAAAATTGATATTCAAGAAGATGTAGGTAGCCTGAGTAATTTTGCATTAATTTTTTTCGAAAACTTTTTTTGTATTTTTAATAATTTTTTTTTTTTTTTTTTTTGAAAAATCAATATTTTGAAAACGGGTAAGTGAATTATTTTTTAAATTTTGTTTTTAAATGTACGTTATTTTTGTGCTTAAGTTTGTATTCTTGAATTATTTTTTTTAATTAAAAAAAAAAGTTGTTAAAAAAACCGTTTTATTTAAAAACGGCTCTAACGATTTTGAAAAAAAAATTCACACTTCCTTACATTTCCTAAAGAAATAAAATGGCGTTTAAATTATTTCACCCAATACAATAAATGTTTTGATGTTCACTTTAATTTTCTTTAATATTATTCTACAATGTGACCACACATATGAGTAAGTACGTGCGATCCCGTTGTGCATTTTTTTTTTTTTTTTTTTTTTTTTTTTGTTTTTTTTTTTATAATTAACGCGCGCACAAGGGACTACTTGTTTCCCTTTTAACGTAACACACTGCGCGGGCATTCGGAAGATAGGGAGAGGAGAGATAGGAGGTGTCGATTGACATTGGTTTTGAATGTTTGCAGATCAAAATGGCAAGGGAAAATCTCGCCGGATAAACTATTCCAAATTCGTGTCGTTCGGCTATAAAAAAGAATCCCTTTAATTCACGGTACGTCCGAAATTGGGCTCAAGGGTGAACTGATGAGCATTCCTTGCCAGACGAGTATTACGGGCGAAACTTTTAAGGGGAGGAATGCAACTGGCTACTTCAAGTGAACATTTTTTGTAAAAGAAACGATAAAATAAGGAAAGACATGAAACATTGCGTCGGTGTTCGAGAGGGGCAATTGATTCAAAGACAGTTCAATTTCCTATCAATCTTAACGCTCTATTTTGTATTCTATCAAGCAGGTGAAGCGATGTTTGTGAAGCACCTGCCCAGAGGTGGGAGTTATACTCGAATTTAGGGCGTATAAACGCTTTATAAGTTGTAGCCAGATCAGATGGGGAAAAGTACTTCTTACACCGATACAGAAAACCTAAGCACTTAGCAGCATTCTTAGCGATCTCAAATATATGGTAGTTCCAACGGAGGTCGTCCTTGACACACATACCGAGTACTGAGAACTTTTCGGTTTCTTCGATGTAAGTGCCATTCATGGACAATGGCATTGGGGGTATGTTTAGCTTTAACGACAGAAGACAGCATTGAGTTTTCGAAGCATTAAACTCCACACGATTCCTATTACCCCATTTGACAATGCTGTATAAATCGGAGTTTAATGAGCTTGACATATGGTACCGTTGCAATTGTACGTCCGAAGGCGAAGGACGTGAATTATCGAACGAATATGAATAGCTGAGGGTAGAGTCGTCAGCAAAACAGTTAAGTGGATTAGAAGTAACAGACAGAAGATCATTTATAAAAATGAGGAAAAGAGTCGGAGACAGAACAGAGCCCTGGGGCACACCAGTATTTATTGTATGGGAATCAGACTTGAATCCGTCCAATACAACTTGTATTGAACGGTCAGAAGATATTAACGCAACATTTTTCTTCCGGTACTATAATGAAAGTTATGCATTCGTGGAAATAAAAACAATTGAGATAACAATCAAGCATGACATTAAGATGATAAAATAAAATATTTGAGTTACTGCCCAAATTCTGTCCGTCCGTCTGTCTGTCTGTACGGATGTTCTTATTTTGGACTACAGCTAAACTGTTGAGCCAATCGTCTTCAATTTAAAACATGTGGTTATTTTGACATTCTAGAGATGAATTTCTTAATTTTTTTTATCTGGAATATTAACCGTACCTGCCATATACCCGTTAAGTAAATGTTTATTTTTCTCGAAAACGGCTCCAAAAATGTTTATGTAAAAAAGTGCACTATATTAGGTTTAGATTATGTTTCGTTGAACAAATATTAAGTTGGTGGGCTAAAAATGGAATCTCTCATAGGACCGTTTTTGTTTTCTTTGACTTTCTCGAGAAGTGGCTAACCGATGACAATCAAAATTATTATTCAGTAAAGTGTAGGTAAGCAAAGTTATTTCATATTGAAATTCTTTCGAATAACGTTTGTTATATTTTTAATAATACAAAAAAATAAAAAAACAATACCTAAGTATTTTGAAATCAGGTAAGTGACTTTTTTTAATTTTGTTTTTAATTCTTGAGCTTAGATTTTTGAATTATTATTTTTAAATAAAAAACAAAAAACATTTTATTTAAAACCCGTTTCTACGGCTATGAAAAATAATTCACAACACATTTTCACATTTTTCACAGAAATAAAATGGCGTTTAATTGTGTCCGTTGAAAACTGTTTTATGTATTTTTTTCCAACAATCAAGTGTCGATCTTAAGCTCGCCAAGGCTGGACGTTGAAGTGCATGCACACATAATCGAAAATAGAAGTAAAAAAAAAAATTATTATTTGCGAATTGTTGTCGCGAGTTAAACAAAATACACACTCGTTTGAGAAAATGAAAAATACCCCTCGCGTGTGTTGTAAAAAATAAAATAATACCCACTCGCGTCATTGGAAGCAAGGAAAAAATACCCACTATCGCTGTAGATGAAAATAATAATACACACTCGCACCGCAAATACATCCTCTTATATGTCCCATGATCTTTGTGCTTAACTGCCTCTTTCTTATCTACTGTAGGCATCGTATGACCATCCAATGCTTGCAATAAATAGATAAGTTCATCTGAATTTGTCCTTTTTTGCTGAGTATTGAAATTGATTTTTTGTATGCAAGCTGTCTTATGGGCATAACACCTAAGACAGTTTGTTTGTTGCAAAGGTTGAGTTGGACCTTCACTGCACAGTTCGACATTTTCAGAGTTGTGTTTTGAATGTAAGTATTTTTAAATGGTAAGTGATTTTTGTGTCGTCTGTTCTAATGTTCGTCGTTTAAGAAAGAATTTCTTTAATGTGTACGTCTGATTCTGATTTATCAGAATGTGCTCTACATGGGTATAGCTTGGTGCCAGTACTCTTTTCCCATCATTGTCTCTTGGTCTCTGTTAGGAATGATATTGCTTGCCAGAGCCTTCCGCAATACGGGTAATGTTCCAAAACGGACTTTAACTTCTTGTGGCTCAAATTCACTGTCCGCAAGCATATCATTCATTATAGTTTCATATATAGGAGTCCAAATCTCAACAGTAACTTAACTTTTAACGAGTTTGATGCACTGTCTGATTCCATCTCGGAAAATGTTTCCCTTTGTCCTCGCACTTAAATCATTATTGCGGGCGATTTCAATGTACACAATTCCAATTGGCTCCGCTATTCTGGTCCGACAACACCCGAAGGAAGGTATGTCGAGCTCTTTTCCGGGTTACATAACCTTACCCAACTGATAGATGTGCCAACGCGTATACCGGATGTTGCTGGGCAAGCCGCCCATACTCTTGACTTGTTTTTTTTTTTGTATTTTTGTATTTATTTAATTAGTGTAACTTCTCCATTTGGCTTATGATAATTATGTAGTTATGAGGGGGAAATCGATCTGAAAAGTAACTAAATTCAATACCAATATGATGTGAATATGATTGTGAATATCTTGATCACACGAACTGACAATATTGTTGGAAATTGTATGCTTCACAAAATATACGTGAGATTTTTTAACTAAGGACGTAAGCAAGAAAAGGTACAGGATCCGAGAAGTCCAAAACTTAAAAAATGTTAATTAACCATTCATAAGTATTATCTCAAAGTTTCAGTGACGACATTTTTCAAATTAAAACTACCTGTCGACTGGAATAAAGCTTGTACGATATTTTGATTATCTGATTATGCGTTAAAATGCACCATTTTGTTGGGGACAAATCCCCCATTTATTCGGCTTAATACAAGCTTTTTTCTTAATCTAACTTAAGAACTAATAAACTTATGAGCTAACAGTTTGGGGGGTTTAGGAGACGAAGCTTTAGGCAGAGGGTAGTGATAATGAAGTCAAAACAAAGTGTTTGAATTGAAACCCCTCAACACTCGGGAGGATGGGTTTATTGGAGCCATAAAAGGTTCGATGGGTGGGAAAATAAAAGAGGGGAGGAGTACGTATGTTACGAGGGTTAGTGTTTAGAAAGATGGGGTTGTTAGGGGTGTACAGTCAACGTTACCTAATATTATTCGATGAATTAAGAAAATGTCAAATATTTCTCTTCGATCTTTCAGCGTATTCAATTTGCCAAGTTTGAGTCGGTCTTGTTATGGATGAGCAAATCCGAGAAAACGGCATTGTGTGCTCTCTATTCTGGCAATGTGCACTTGTAGGTAGGGCAACCAGATTGGACAAGCATATTCAAGAAGTGGACGAACAAAGGATATCTAAAGATATCGGGTAACTTAGGGGTCTGAAAATTCCTTGAAACATCGTTTCACGAAGCCAAGTTTCGAATTTGCTTTCAAAATAATATCATCGATATGTTGGAGAAAATTCAGCTGTTAAACGCTGCCAGTGTAATGAAGGACTGTATCCATTCATCAACGCGTAAAACATCATAATAAGATACGACATTATTACAAGGTTATATGGAGGACTTTTGAAATTAAATTTACCGCTTCTTTATCACCCATTTTTATGTTTTGGGTTGAGTTTATCAGAAGTTTCACCCAACATTTTTGACCCTTCGAGCCCTTATTTTAAAATAAAAAAGACAATAAAGTAAAGAAAAGTGCGTATATGCCGACTTTTTTTATCAAAAAAAAAGGGTGGAACCCCTCCCTTCGCTAAGAATTTGTTTAACTTTATTAGCTTAATACAAGCAAACACTTAAAAATTAACTTAAACACTTAAACAAACTTAAAACTATTTACTTATATCTCTAAGGCAGGTATTGAAGAGGAAGGACTATGGTAGATTTGTGGGTCTATTTAGTAAGGTTTTTAGGCTTTCTTTGGTTAAATGGAAGTCGAAAGAGCTTCGCAAGCTATTTGCTGAGCGAAGCATGCGGGACATAGGTTCGTTGGCACCATAGCTAGTACGATGGAAGTTTATTTTAAAGAGTGGGATCGATTGAAAGTTATTGTTGTTAGTTTGGAGACAAATTTTTTGGAGAAGGAAAGGACAGTCTATATTTTCGTTCAAGAGCTAATGGATAAAGACAATATCAGCTACTTGACGTATCTGTTCGAGAGTTTGTAAATCAATCAATTGAAGACGGTCTTCATAGGGTGGGATATTATGTCGATCATTCCAAGGAAGTGTGCGAAGGGCGAAACGAAGGTATCTACGTTGGACAGCTTCGATAGGATGGGAGTGCGAGAGGAAATGAGGTGACCAGAGTTGGCTAGCATATTCAAGGAGGGGCCTGACGAAGGTTATAAACAGGGATTTTGTGACGAGAGCAGAGTTAGCTCTCTTGATAGAGGTATCTATGTGGAAACGAAAGTTTAGTTCTTTATCGCAGATAACTCAAAGATCGCGTAATGAGTCAACCGTGGTTATCTGTTTGTTGTTAATAAGATACTTTCTGGAGGGGAGTAAGGTACGTTTACGAGAGTATGTTATAGATTGACACTTACTGATATTTAAGGCACCAGGTGGAAAATCTGTTTATATCACCTTGAAGGAGTTTAGATTCCTCAGAGGAGGATATCCGCCGATAATTTTTTTGTCGTCAGCATAAATGGATATCAAAGAGTCATTAATGATACAATCGACATCGTTGATGGTTAAAATAAAAATCAGAGGGCCGAGATGACTACCCAGCAACTTCGTTACCATTCTCAAAAGTGCATAGGGTTCCAGAGACGAAATTGACTAAATTGGTTGTTGTTGATCTACCTTTAAGGAAACCAGGTTTGGAGAGATAATTTGTTTGCAATGGAAAATCATCGAGTCATAAACGATACTCTCGAAAAGCTTAGGGATACAGGAGAGCTTAGCAATAGGGCGGTAGTTAGAGATGTCTTGTTTTGGGCCTTTTTTATGGATAGGGATGATGAACGAGTTTTTCCAGAAAGAAGGAAAAACGCATTGTGAGATTGAACGTTGAAAAAGAACTGACAAAGGTCTGGCAAGGTGAGCGAAGCATTTTAAGTATTATAGCTGGTACTCCATCAGGACCTGCTGAGTAATCATCCTTTAATATATTAATTTTTTCTATTCAAAATCAGATTGGAAGTTATTAGAAAACGACTGACTAATGAATTCAGCAAATAAATTAGCAATAACTTGTGGATTATCTGAACTGGAATTCAGATAGGTCAGAGTTGAAGGATAACTGTCAGATTTTCTCTTGGTATTAATGAAGTGAAAGAAGCTTTTTGGGTCAGATATAATGTTAGATTGCATTAGATTAAGGTATTGGAGGTAAAAAGAATCACAAAGTTCTGAAAACAGGGAGCTAGAATACTGGTAGTTACGGAGATCAGAGTCCAAACCCGATATAAGATATTTTCGCCATAGTTTATTTCTTTTATTTCTTAAGAACCTTAACTCATTGTTGTACCACGAAGGAGAGGAGGAAATACATTTCTGTTGGATAATAGGGACAGATTAAATAATGCAGTTAAAAACTTTGGAGTAAAAGTTAGAAAGGGCAGTGTTAATATCAGGGGCATTTCCACTTGGTACATTGGCTGGTGTTGGAAGAGTAAGCTCAGGAACTTTATTGCAATTAGGTGATGATGGAGTAACTGGTGAGGGAGCAGGATGAGGTGCGTTGAGTTTAGCGAGATTGAAGACTTCGCCAGGTCGATCAGGATTAATGGTGAGGAGTTCATCAAGTAGAGAATCATTGGCTTGAAGGCTCTTAACATTGTCCAATTGTTTGTTAAGGTATCGTATTTCATTATTTTTTTTTTTTATTTATTCATTTCATCAATTGATTTCAAGATCTGCTGATTACAAAAATTCCAAAAAAAATAGATTTATTATAAGTTTGGGTAAGATACAAATATAAATACATAACATGATAAGCAAGTTTAAGATAAATTAATCAAGAACAAAAAACAAAAGAAATTAATTACTTAGATTAAGTATTATTTTCTTAAAAATATCCCTCTTCATGCAAAGGTCGATATCATTGCATACTCCGTTAAAAAGTTTTAAAGAACGAGTTAGCGGCTCATTTAAACCGTAGTTAGTCCTATGAGGAGCTATATGGAATAATTCAATTCTGTTTCAAAGCGTTCGTGTAGGAGCATAAAAAGGAATCAAGGAAAGCAATTCCATAGAAGATATTCGATTATCCAAAATATCTTTTACAAATAGTATACATTGCACTTGCCTACGACATTTGAGCGTTTTTAAATCTATGAGAGAGCACCTTGACTTATAGTTCGGTAGGGACCCATCCCAATTAAATTTTCTCAGGGCATAATTAGTAAATCTTTTTTGAATCCTTTCTATTCTCATACTACTATTTTCATAGAATGGTGACCAAACAACACAACAATACTCTAAAACTGGTAAAACCAAAGACATAAACAAGGTCTTAAGCGTATACGCATCCTTGAAATCAGTTGAATTTCGTTTTAAAAATCCTAACAAAGAATTACCTCTAGACACCACATAGTCAATGTGTGTGCTAAAGTCCAACTTTGAATCAAAATGGACTCCCAGGTCTTTTATAGTACTGACTCTTAAAAGGCTAAAATCATGGAATTTGTATTCAAAATTTATAAGAGATGAAGATCTTGAAAGACTAAATATTTTACATTTTGAATAGTTCAGTTCCAAGCGATTGTAACTACACCAATTTAAAAAATTTGTTATACTATACTACAGAAATAGACCATCTACAAATGAAGACGTTGAAATAAAAATGTTCACATCATCTGCATACATCAAAATGTTACAATATCGTAATAAAGCATGTAGGTCATCGTTGAAAATAATGAATAGCAGAGGGCCCAAATGGCTTCCTTGTGGAAGACCCGATAAAACTTCCATAGTGTTTGAGGTGCAATCATCTATCTTTGCAATCTGCTTTCTATTCGACAGATATGATTTTAACCATTTTGTGAAATCTTTATCAAAACCCAACCTTGTTAATTTTTGTAATAGAAGATCATGATGAACCCGGTCAAATGCTTTAACAAAGTCGGTATAGATGACATCACCTTGCTTACCATTTTCTATTTGATTGCTACAAAAATTTGTAAAAAGGCCTAAATTTGTGCAAGTCGATCTTCCTTTCAAAAATCCATGCTGAAATGAGGATAATGATTCCTTAACAGAAAAGTAGAGCCTTTGAGTAATCATTTTTTCAAAAAGCTTGGGTACCGTAGAAAGTTTAGAAATAGGTCTATAATTTTTTACTAGAGGTTTAAGACCACTTTTGTATATGGGATCAATGAAAGAAATTTTCCATTCGTCCAGGAAAATACCAGTAGAAAGAGATGTATTAAAAATACGAGATAGAATATAACATAACGAAGTGGAACATTTTGATAATAATATGGGAGGAATCAAATCAAAACCCGCTTTTTTTGTCGTATCAATATCAGTTAAGCTTTCCAAAACATCCTGTTCGGAGAAGCATACTATTGAAAAATCAGTTAAAGGATTTATATTTGGATATAGCTCACTAGTATCCGCGATTAGGTCTCTATTATATGAAGTTTGAAAGAATTGTGCAAAGAGATTACATGAAGATTGAATATTATCTGATTTATGACTTTCATATTCCATATTCTGGGGAAACGATGAAACTTTTCTTTTAGAGTTTAAAAACACCCAAAACGATTTGGAATTAGTTTTTATACTTTGATTGATGTGCAGAAATTTGTTTAAAAAATCAAATTCTTTCCGTAACTGAAAAAATCTAACACGGTCTTCGAAAATATTTGTTGATTTATAACGCTTAAATGCCTTATTCTTGGCATTTTCTAAATTTTTAATCCTTGAGTTAAACCAAGGTAGTTTAAATGTCATTTTTTTGACTGAGGTAGGAACAAAACGTTCTATTCCTTCAAACACAATACTTTTAAAAAGAGTATACATATCTTCTAAGGATTTACCTTCCAAAGAATCCTTCCAATTAACAGTATTGAAGAAACTATTGAGCGCATTAAAATCTGCCCTAGCATATTTATAAATTTTAAGTTCATTTACAAGTAAAACAGAAGGATAATTATAATATTCGAATGTTAAGCAAACAGCTTTATGATTAATAGAATTGTTTAGAAGAGGGAAATTCGAAGCTTCTAAGTAGTATTTGAAATCATTGTTTATAAACACTAGTTCTAAAATTCTTCCCAAACTATTTTTTACATTATTAATTTGAAAAAGCTCCATAGCAGAAAACGAATCAACGATTAACATCTCTATATCACTCTGCATTAAAAGGGATCAAAATTTGATCATCTTCCATGTAGCACCAGTCGATGTCACCAACGTTAAAACCGCCAAGTATACATGGAGATTGGTTCGTCGTTAATTCATTCACTATTGCTTGAGCATTAGAAATGTGATTCGAATATAGGTCTATTTCACTTAAGGGTCGAATGTAACTAACAATAACAAAGAAATCTTTAATTTCAGCAGAATCTTTAGAACTTACACAAACACATAGTTGTTCAATTTCATCCGCATCATTCAATAAATTACGTTGAGAACTGTTGAAAGTTAAACGGACGGCAATCATCACTCCGCCTCCACGTTTCCATCCTGTATTTATTGAACGATCTTTACGATATACATTGAACGATGAATCAAATAGCTCAGAAGATATGAAATTTGAGTTTAGCCATGTCTCAGTTATGATGATAACATCATACTCATGCAGAGAAGAAGAGAAGAAGAGAAGAAGAGCTGGTTAGTTTTAGTCCGCAAACCACCAGCATTATGAAAAAATACTCTTATTTCTGATAATTTTCTTTTTTGTTTTGGAATGATTACTTTATTTTGCTGTCGTCTTCCTTCTTCGGAAAATTTACAAATTTCTTAATTTGTAAATGTTTAGGCCATATCGATGCATCCAAAGCAGCATCAAAATGGCTTGCAGGTATCCCCAACTTGAAAGTCACAAAGCGTAGTGAAGAAGAATCAGTTTCTTTTTTAATCAGCTTAGAACAGCGCATAGCACTCTTTGAAATATTCAATTTAATTGAAGCATAATCAATAACATTCTCCTCTGATAAATTACTGTCTAAACGGGAAATATGTAGAAACCGTAGACGAGGCACATATTGTAATGTGATTTCACCCTCTACCGCAGCGGCAGTCCCAAACAATACCTTGTTGGAGCGATGAGCACCCTTCCGTAATGTAGTACCAGCAGCTACATTAGCAACACCTTGAGTGAGAGGAGCATTTTTCTCAGCTTCACCATTATCAACATCACCAACAACAACAGTTTGAGCAACGTTTTCACCACCAACAACAACAACTTCATTTCCATCTACAGCTGCATCATTTCGGTTAATCAAATCAGTTGTTATGAGTGTTAAGCTTTCGTCATCATTAGCTCTGTCAGAACCAGCGGACTGAAAAGATGAACTGGTAGCAATTGTTTTATTATTCGTAGATGTCGAGGCTTTCGCATTATATGCAGCACTAGCAAGATCGTCACTCTGTGTTAAAGAGTTTGGCTTGCTTGTTAACTTTGCATTTTGATTTGATAATGCAACCGGTTTTTTATTTTTCATTAAAAGTTTCTTATCACCACTCTTAAGCACAGGAGATGAAGATGGTGCACTTTTATTCATAGGCGAGTTAAGAAAGCGAGGAGAAAAAGAATTGGCTTTGTTTTCTTTAAAGAGCTGTAATTGTTTATTGTTGTTGGTTTGTTCAACAACCGCCGGTGTCTTAGTTTGAGAGCGTGTAAGGCGCGGCGGTTTCACAAGTTTATCGAACTCCGATTTATTTTCAACAAAGAAACGATAAAGGTCTTTGATTTTGGGTATACTTCGCAAAAGAGAAATGTCTTTGCATGAACTACACTTCCAAAAAATATTTTCATTTGATTGAAGCACAGCACGCATATTTTCATTTATTTTAGTGCAGTTAAAATGAAAACCAGATTGACAAACTCCGCACAAAATCAAATCGTCCTTGGATGTTAGTAAATTACAATTAGAACATTGGGTATCCATATTGGACATTGAAACTGTTGGAAATAATGTGAATAGAACCGTCTGTAAAGAGAACGAGAACACAACTGAAAGTTCTTATTTTCTTGAATAATGTCATCAAAAGACACCGTCAAATCAGCTTGGTTACTTTTTATTGTACCAGCGTCAGATTCCATTGACAGTATCTTTCGGTCAAAGCTGCATAATGTTTTTTGAATTGATACAATTGCTGACGAGCCTTTATAGAGTAACTTCTTAAAACTGTCGAGGTCAGATCTGAAAGAAGTCCTCATGCTCCTCAATTTAGCATCAAATGACAACAAGTTGTTGGAGATGTCTACGGAGATGGAATCGTTTCTCTTGGAAGGGGCTTCAATTTTGATGTTTATTTTCTCCAATGAAGCATTGATCATGTCCAAATTCTAATCGATCGCTCGTACACAGATTTCAGATCTGAAATCGAGTCATTAATCGAGCTGGCAAGATCGTTGTTGCAATTGATAGCGCGCATAATGTGGGCGGGAGAGATAGATGAACAATCATTGCAATAGTATGTGGAGATGTTTGCAAATTCATTTAAGAATTGTTTGGCGTTTCGACTTAGGCCGATACATAGGGGGTGGAACTGCAGATTGCCAGTAGCTCATGAAGAAAATTCCAAAGGAATTCGTGAATTGTCAGACAATTCGACAAAAATTATCCACACCCTAACAAACGTTGGATTGCCAGTCCAAGATTGGGAAGCAATTCTTATTTTCTTGCTTTTGAAAAAGCAAAAGAAAGCAATCAAAATTGGAAACAGTATTAGGAAGAAAGTAAGAAATTCCATTTTTAGAAACAAGATTCCAAACGTTGGAAATGGTTGATCAGCTACAAAATGTTAAATCATCATCAACACAAATAAGGCAAACCAATAAAATATTCCATGTAAACGCCGAAACGATAGATTTTTCATGTAGGCTATGCAATAGAGGTGCACATTCAGTCAAAACATGTGAAATTTGTTTAAATATGGATATGAAGGCAAGACAGCGAGATGTCAAGCAATTTGGCAACTGTTTTAACTGCTTTTGAATGTTTGCAGATCAAAATGGCAAGGGGAAATCTCGCCGGGTAAACTATTCCAAATTCGTGTTGTTCGGCTAAATAAAAGGAACCCCTATATTTCACGGTACGTCTGAAATTGGGCTCAAGGGTGAACTGATGATCATTAATTGCGTGACGAGTATTACGGGAGAAACTTTTAAGGGGAGGAATGCAGCTGGCTACTTCGAGTGAACATTTTTTTATAAAAGAAACGATAAAATAAGGAAAGACATGAAATATTGCGTCGGTGTTCGTGAGGGGCAATTGTTTCAGCGGCAGTTCTATTTCCTATCAATCTAAATGCTCGATTTTGTATTCCATCAAGCCGGTAAAGCGATGTTTGTGAAGCACCTGCCCAGAGGTGGGAGTTATACTCGACTTTAGGGCGTATAAACGCTTTATAAATTGTAGCCAGATCAGATGGGGAAAAATACTTCTTACACCGATACAGAAAACCTAAGCACTTAGCAGCATTCTTAGCGATCTCAAATATATGGTTGTTGAAACGGAAGTATTCGTTGACCCAAATACCGAGTAATGAGAGCTTTTCGGTTTCTTCGATGTAAGTGCCATTCATGGACAATGGCATTACGGATGTGTTTAGCTTTAACGACAGAATACAGCATTGAGTTTTCGAAGCATTAAACTCCACACGATTCCTATTACCCCATTTGATAATGCTGTATGAATCGGAGTTTAATGAGCTTGACATAGGGTACCGTTGCAATTGTACGTCCGAAAGCGAAGGACGTGAATTATCGAACGAATATGAAAAGCTGAGGGTATAATCGTCAGCAAAACAGTTAAGTGGATTAGAAGTAACAGACAGAAGATCATTTTTAAAAATGAGGAGACAGAACGGAGCCCTGGGGCACGCCAGCATTTTTTTTGTGGGAATCAGATTTGAATCCGTCCAATACAACTTTTATTGAACGGTCCAGAAGACATCTTCTACTCCAACGAATAGGAGTATAATCGATCCCAAAAGCACGCATTTTCGATAAGAGAGCTTCATGCCAAACTCTATCGAATGCCTTGGAGATATCAAGAGCAATAATCTAACTTTCACTAAAGCGATGTAAAGATTTGTTTCACTGTTCGGTGAGATATGCCATCAGATCACCAGTAGAGCGGTTGTTGCGGAAGCCAAACTGACGGTGATGGAGAAGCTTTCGATCTTCGAGATTTTCCTTAAGCTGACGGTTAATCAGCAAAGCAGTGTCACATCTTTTGGATATTTATTGTTTGAAAAAGATGTCATGATCGTTTACCTCGTGCCCTGAGGGGGGGGGAGATTGTTGAACGCTACCAGTGTAATGAAGGACTGTATCCATTCATCAACGCATAGAACGTCATAATAAGATAAGAAATTATTAGATGGGGGACTTTTGAAATAAAATGTACAGCTTCTTTATCACCCATTTGATGTGTTACATTTTTTGAGGTTTGAGTTCAGCTTTTCAAAAGTTTTACCCAACAGGGGTTTGACTATTAAGAAGATAGAGACGGGCAGGAGGTATGATGCGCTTTTGTGAGAAGATTATCGATTGGCATTTCGAAATATTAAGCTCCAAGCAGTTGTTGGAGCACCAAGTTGAAAAATTATCAAGATCTTGTTGGAAATGAGAAGTCTTCATTTCAGGAAATGGTCTTAGAAAACTTGGTATCATCTGCGTACAATGAGATGCAGGAATGTTTGGAGACCATTTCAATGTCATTAATATTAAAAATGAAAAGGATATTACCTAAATGGCTGCCTTGGGGAACACCGGATATAGCTAAAAAACGGCTTGATAAGACGGATCTGAACCAAACACTGTAAAATCGGTTTTCTAAATAAGAAGAAATCCATCTCAACAGAATGGGTTCAAGGCCAAAGGGTGGATAGTTTAAAAGGACTGAGTATGTGGGAGATTTTATCGAAAGTTTTACTAAAATCAGTTTAAATAACATCCTCCTCCTTTCCATTCTCCAATACTGAAAGGGAAAATGACACAAAGGCAACGAGGTTTGTTGTTATAGACCTGCCTTTGGGAAAGTCTGTTGTCTAGGAAAAATGAGGAAAGTGAAGGAAAATGCTCAAGTAAGTTGATTAGTCGGGAGATCGAATGCAAAGAAAGCTTCCCGCAATTTGTTACTTTTTATTTTTCAGAGTACGAGCCTGCGATTATACCAAGGTGTGAGGTAGAAGAAATTTTAAGTCTAGAAAGGGGAATAAAAAGAGAATATAGCATTGTGTACCTCTTTGTAAAATATTGTTGTGGCATCTGCTACAATTAGATTTTCAAAAATAAAGGGAAATCTGTTCAGATATTCATAAATTTTACTGAAATTAGCTTCCTGGAAGTCGAAAGGGGGGGGCCTAGCCGGTATAGAAGACTGGAAACAAATTAGAGAAAGGGAGGGAGAAGAAGGGGAGGGTGGAAGTTATCTATAGTTGAAAGGAAGAGCGAACTAAGTGAGACTGAGGAATTGATGGGATCTGTTGTAAAAACAAGGTAAAGTTGCCTGCCCATGTAATAAGTTATGAGGCAAATGATCAGCAAAGTTCCGATTTCCATTAATTTTTCCTTTGTTGTGCAGAAGGCAGAGGGGCGTGGTTGTAGAAATTTGTGTTTTGCTATTTACCGGGCATTTCAAAGAGCACCCATAATGATGTTGTCAAATATACCATTAGAAAGCGTGTTTTCTCCTTTTTAATAATCACTAACAATACAGGTAAATATAAAAACACAAACCCAAGTTATATAGGAGAATGTAGAATCGTCCACCATATTGATTACGTCATCAATGCGGCTAGAGGGCCAGACATGTACACACATATACTATCTAAATCCAAATGGGCGCACTGCTTGCTAGATGTGGAATATTTTGATAAAATTCTCAGCAATAATACAAAATGAAGTCCAACCGACCAAGGAGGGCTTGGCGGTGGTCTCTTTTTTAGTAAAACATTCTCGGCTCTTGTGGAAATAATCAGCGTCCCAGCCCACTTTGACAGAAACACACACAATATTAATTTCAATATGAGCAAAATCCCTTTGTTTTGCTGTAAGTTTTGTTTCCTCTTCGTTTATTTACGAGTGCCGTATATGTATAAATAAAAAAACATCAAGATAGGTACCTTAAAATTGTGGAAATTCGGGGTTCTCTTTGTTCTCCCGTTGCATTAGGAAAAAACACGTAATTATCCCACTCACTATCTTCGCCAACGCAGTCATATTATAATCTCCAAGTAAGTATTACACCGTCCTCTCTAACATGTGACCTTTCCATAGGAAGTTTGTTAATGTCCACCATTTTCACCGCGTCGTGTCGCGTCTCCACTATCGCTACGGTCGTTTCTTCGTGGCGCTTCTTACCGGTGGAATTGGTTTTTATTTCTTAGGAATTTATATTCCAATGGAGGAATATTTAACAACCTAATAAAGTAAAGCTGTTTTTATTTTAGGTAAACGTTTATATGTGCATACTATCCAAATACAAAAAAGTTTAGTCGGTATCTAAGGAAAATCGAGGGGGTCAGGGAATGTGTGTTTTTTCATAAGTCTCGCCTGTTTAATTCCTCTACTGTTAAATAAGGTATTTTTGTCTTTTTCTGATATCTCTATGTCCTGTGTGCAAAACAAATTTCCATGCATAAAATATGAAGTATGCTTTAATGGTGTTAAAGGAACAAGGAAGAGTCTCAAGTACTAAAAACGACCAGGTTCGGGGTAAATTCTGGAGAATACAGGAACGCATATATGTAAATGGGACGAAAACGTGCATGGTTAATTTTTGTATTCTTTAAAAAAAAAAAGACTATTAGGTATAGGTACGATAGAAGAGGAAGAAATCCAGGTGCCGAAGGAGAAGTTGAGTTTTCATTTGGTATGTACTGGCATCCTTATTACGTGGATGATGTATGTGTTCTTGGATAATCTGAAGGTTTTTAAATTTAATATATATTTTTCTGCATGAAAAACTAAAATTCTTCAATCGAAAGAAAAAAAAAACATTGTAGGGAGGAAACAGTATTAATAAAAATTACGTGTTCATTTGGGCATTACAACAGTTTAAATGCTCTAAAAAGAGAGGGTAGGTATTTACAATACGTTACGATGGAGAATTTTGTGTAGTGTTGAATAAAAAAAGCTTGTTTGTCCAAGACGGCGGCGTGGCATGGGAGTTTTTATTAGTTTTTAATGATATCTGAAACTAGGTACATTCTTATTTGCCCTCGATTCCTATTTACAAATCTTTTGGAATCAAAATTTAACTCCTTTCGAGTTAAAAAATTGTCACCCAATTGGGTAATAATTGAAGAAATAGCTTATGCTGCCATTTGCAAAAATTATAGCATATTTCAGAAGGGTATGCTTATATTTTACGATAATAGAGAAGTTGAAAAAAGTGGGTCCGGAACTTCCGTCCGTCTGTTTGTCTGTCTGTCTGTTGTTCGCGACCCTACAGCCTAATCGGATAGGCCGATTTGCTTCAAACTAGGTACTTAGTATTTATTAGGTAGTATCTCGGGGCGTGTTTTTCATTTTTGCTCTAGGTCGAAAAATCCCGGTACCTACCTGCCTATCTTTAATAAAAAGTTTGATTTTCTCGAAAACGGCTCTAACAATTTTGATAACACTCCTATGGTGCTATAATTTTACAAAAATAAATCTTTTAGTTAGAATAATTTTTTCGAAATTTGTTCTATAACGGTACCTCTTATAGAACCAGTTTTTTTTTTCAAATTCGGTTTAATCGTAAATCATTAGTCTTTTTTCAATAAAATTTTGCAAACACGAAGTCATTTTCAATTAACATTGCATTTCAAAATTTTGAAAAACTTTTTTTCAATTTTTTAATTTTTTCTAAAAAATTGGTTTTCGAAATATTTTAAAAACGGGTTGATTGAATTTTTTAAAATAATTTTCCCAGATGAAAACTACAGATTTCCTTATAATGACATATTAAAAAAAAATTCAAATATTAAAAAATTATTAAAATTATTAAAAATACAAAAAAAAAAAAGATTTCGAAAAAAAAGTTAATGCGAAATTACTTAAGCTACCTACATCTTCTTATCAATTTTCATAGTAATCGGATCAAAAAAGCCGGTTCTATGGGAGGTACCGTTTTTAGCCCACCATATTAAATTTTTTTTTTCACCAAAATATAATGCTACTCTGATTTTTTTTTTTTTTTGGTAAAAATTATTGGAGCCGTTATCGAAAAAAATAAGCTTTTACATAACGCTTATATGACAGGTAGGTACCGTTAATTTTTGAGCTAAAAAAAAGAAAAACCTCCTCTGTAGAATGTCAAAATAACCTTAGGTTCAAAAGTTGAAGACGATTGGCGCAACCGTTCAGGCTGCAGTCCGAAATACATCCGTACAGACAGACAGATAGACAGACATAAAGACGGACAGAATTTTGCCAGTAACTCAAATATGTTTCTCTATCATCTTAAGGTCATGTTTGATTGTTATCTCAAAATTTTTAATTTGCACGAATGCATAACTTGCATTATATTAGTATTATTTTTATTATTATTAATAATAATAAATTTAGTTGGTGGTGGACCATTATTTTTTTCTTCGGCTCACTCGAGAACTAGTTAACAAATTACTGTCAAATTTGATATTGGGAGAGATGTAGGTAGAAAAAGTAATTTAACAAAAAAATATTTTCGAATAACTATTTTTTTTGTTTTTTTACAATTTTTTTTAATCAATATTTTAAAAACTGTTAAACGGATTTTTTTTTAATTTTGTTATTAAATATGTTACTTTTTTTGCTTAAGTTTGCGTTTTTGAATTGTTCTTGTATTTTTAAAAAGTTCTTAAATACAAATTATTTTAATTTAAAAACAGTTCCCACGATTTTGAAAATAAAAATTCTAAAATTTTCACATTTCTTAAATAAATACAATGGCGTTTAATTTTTTTATCTGAAAACTATTTAAAGTACTTTTTTGAACAAATAAAGGTCACAAATAATCGCATATAAAAGTGTTAAAGTTCCTTTTATATTTTTCAAATTTAATTCGACGCTGTTTCCGCACATAAGAGCAAGTAGGTACGTGTCATCCAGTTGCGCAATTTATTTTTTTATATTCAAGAAAATCTATTGAAGCATATATTTAGTTTTCACTGTCGCTCATTTTGCTGAAACGACAATGATATGCCTTGGATCAACAATCAGTATATTGGTTATAACTTTTTAATTTTTCATAACCCAATGCTGACTTGCATAATTTATTTGTTAATTGAATATGCCGATTAATCTACTAATCTTTCACCGATTTAGGGATATTTAATTCCTTCTTTTAATTTTAATCAATTAGCTATTAATTAAATATTCGTTTAGATGACAATGCACTAATGTTTTTGTTCCAGTAAACAATAAAAAAAAATAAAAAAATATCCATCACCGACATAATAATGGGAATTAAATTTTCCCACCACCGAACCATAAAAAATCCTAAAGCAAAATAATTATACTTAAAATAAACTAACACTAATAAACTTAACTTTTTTTCTAGGAAACTTTCTGCTGAACTTATTTAATGGAATTTGACGTGATCTGGCCAGCTCTCACAAGCATCTAAAAGATATTTCCGTTCAATATCGTCTTGGCCGATTTTATTTGAAAATAGCCCCATTAATTTTCCTGACATTATTATAAAAAAAAAAAAATACCTCGGGACCGCCCTGGCAAGCCTTTAAAATTATTAAAACATTTAAAATTCTTTGTGGTTCGCATCAAAAATTGTTTTATATGTATGATAAAATATGAAATAAAAAAATAAACTAAAAAGAAACTCTCCAGCTCTTTCTTGTTTAAACCTTTCGATAATTCAATATTTATTCCCAGTTCGGTTATGCATATGCTGCTTGTCATATTTTCTTTTCGAAGTTATTAAAAAAAATAGTATAGTCTAGTATTTTAAGTAAATAAAGCATAATTTTATAAAAAAAAAAAAACTTACTTTAGAATTTAATTAGTACTCAACCGATATACCAAAGTATTTTTTTTTCCAAAAAAAAAATGGGCACGACTGGGTCGCACGTACTTGCTCTTATGTGCCTAATTACATTGGAAAGCAAGATCTTTGGCTGAAAATAGTAACATTTATTTACGTGTTGAAAATAACAAAGTTTGAACTTATAAAAAGTATAAAAACCACAATACTTAAAGGTTTTTAGAAAAAAATGAAGTACGCCATCACACTTCTCAAATAACAAACAATTTATGGAAAAAAGTATTTCGAAAATTGTAGGACCAGTTTTGATAAAATCCTGTTTTTTATTTTTAGTTTTTGAAAAAAAAAATTCTTTTGAAATTTATGTATGCAGTTTTTTAGAGTTTATTAATATACATGTGATTATTTAAAATATTTTTTTTGATCAATTTTTAAAATATTAATCTTTCAAAAAAAATTTCAAAAATTAATTTTAATTAGAAAAAAAAAATTTTGATATGCAGAATTATTAAAGCTACTTAGATCTTCTCAAATATAAAATTTGACAGAAATCCAAAGAGCCGTTACCGAGAAAGCCCAAAATTAAAAAAAAAAACCGTTATATGAAAGGTACCGTTTATAGACTTTTACCGGAAATTTGGTTATAATCTAATGGTAGCCAATACAAACAAAAAAATTCTCAAAAATTTCATCAAAAGCGTTGGAGCCGTTTTCGAGAAAAGTAAGCTGTTCCTAGACGGTCATATGGCAGGTACCGTTATTTTAAGGCCTAAAAATAAAATTTCAATTTCCCCTCTGGGGAATGCCAAAATAATCATGCACATCAAATTTGAAGATAATCGCTTTAGCCGTTTAGGCTGCAGCTTGTTATACATACTGACAGACAGACAGGCAGACAGACAGACAGACAGACATATTTTGTCGATCACTTTTTTAGACTTCTCTATGATCGTAATGTCATGTTTGATTGTTATCTCAATTTTTTTAATATTCACGAATCCTAAACTTAGGGACTATGAGCCCTATAATCGCAAGTAAAAATGTAAACAATGAAAATGTTGGATCGGTATAAGTCCCAACCAAAAAATATTCGCCTCAGTTAAGCAAAACAAGATATTCAATTATTTCATGTTCTCCTTCTTTTTACTTGCCATTATAGGTACTATAATACAAGTTATGCATTCGTGCAGATTAAAAAATTTGAGATAACAATCAAACATGACATTACGATGATAGAGAAACATATTTGAGTTACTGGCAAAATTCTGTCCGTCTGTCTGTCTGTACGGATGTATTTTGGACTGCAGCTTAAACGGTTGGGCCAATCGTCTTCAAATTTTGAACTTATGGTTATTTTGACATTCTACAGAGGGCTTTTTTCAATTTTTTTTTAGCTCAAAAATTAACGGTACCTTTATGTAAAAGCTTATTTTTCTCGAAAACAGCTCCAAGTATTTTTATAAAAAAAAAATCAGTCTACTACTGTAGGTATGCATTATATTTTGGTAAAAAAAAATAATATGGTGGGCTAAAACCGGTACCTCCCATAGGACCGGTTTTTTTTCGACTTTTTCGAAAACTGGTGATCCGATTACAATCAAATTGATATTCAAGAAGATGTAGGCAGCTTGAGTAATTATGTATAATTTTTTTTTCGAAGACTTTTTTTTGTATTTTTAATAATTTTTTTTAAATAATTTTTTTTTTGAAAAATGATTATTTTGAAAACGGGTAAGTGAATTTTTTTTTAAATTTTGTTTTTAAATGTGCGTTATTTTTGTGCTTAAGTTTGTATTCTTGAATTATTTTTTTCATTTTTTTAAAAAAAAAAGTTGTTAAAAAAAACCGTTTTATTTAAAAACGGCTCTAACGGTTTAAAAAAAAATTCACACATTTTTTTAAAGAAATAAAATGGCGTTTAAATTTTTCCGCTGAAAACTATTTTACGTATTTTCTTAAAACAATCAAAAGTCAGAAAAGTCGAATATAATCTTTTAAGTTCCCTTAATATTTTTCAAATTTTATTCCAAGCTGTGACCGCACATAAGAGCAAGTACGTGCGATCCAGTCGCGCAATTTATTTTTCCTGCCTCACTTTGCACATGCGCAGTAAACTTAGCACAAATCATAACCAGGGCTGCCAATTTAGTTCATATATAGTAGATCTATTTCATTTATTTATTTGTATGCATCTGCTACGTAGCAACTTATTTCTACTTCGTTTAACTTGTTTTAATGAGACGATAAAATTAATATATCGATTTATTTTTGCAAATCGAAAAAGTCATTTTTTGTCTCTGGATATTTGTTCCAGCTAATCTCGGAAATAAACCTGTTTAGCAGATAGCTGATATTGTAAGGCTGTGTGTTGTATTAACATGCTTGGTAGATTTCAGATATACTTGGATGGATAGGAACACCTGAGCAATGCCGGTGGGCGTTCATTATCTGCTACATTCTTTTGCAAATCTACTTCGGTTTTTTGGGCGATCTGCTTCATTTTCTGAACTCAGCATTCACATCCCTGAGCATAACACTAAAAACCATGCTCTCTATTCATCTCTCTCAACTTAACCAGTTTCTAAAGGCATGAGCCGGGAGTTGCGCCACGGTCCACACGTCGTAAGAATAGTACTCATTGGTGCCCGCAGGGTAGGTCAAGAGGAAGCAAGTGCCCCCCCTGGCCAACGGCCAGGCCATGTAAGTTAATGCAGCAAATATTTATCAGCAAATATAAATCGGCCAGTAGTCCACGCGTGTGCAAAATACGCGAACAATATAAACAGTTCAAGTGTATTCAGGAAGTGTGGAGAAAAGAGGCCCCCGAGTAGCCGTTCCAAAAGCGGACGAAAAGGAAGTTCCAGAAACTAGCCGCTCCATCCTACCATGATCCTGATCCCGATTCTAATGTAAGAATTATTTTTAAGATATTAATTTATAAGAAAGTGAATACAGTGAAAATTAATTAAGAAAAGAATATTAAACACGGTGACAATTACTTAAGAAATAAGTTTTTTCTCGAAATTAGTTATAAAGTAATTATTGATTTTATTAAAAAAAACTAATTATATTATATTAAAAGGAAAAAAAAACAACAAACAAAAGAAATCTATTTTTATTATAAGATTGTAACAAAAACAAATGAAATTATTACGGAATATAAGTATATTTTCATTATTCAAACAAAAACTAACAAAACACAGAGAGAATATAAAATACAACTCAGATTTAAAATTTAAATAATTAAATTTACATTTAACAAAATATAAATCGTATATTAAAGAAAAAAAGGGACTTCACGATAAAAAGTCGTCAAGCAGTACAATCGTGATAAAAGACCCAAATAAAAAAAATAAAAAAAAATTACCATACCAGACTTAAGATCAGGCGCAACTACCAATAATAATGGTCATCCCAATTTAATTAACAATATTCCCCAAGTGAATCCCCCGTTAGAGTTGACAAAACGAAAACAAAATGAATTCTCGCAACGAATTACCAACTGAGCCTTAATCAACCCCTGAGCTTAACGCTCTTATTTCATCCATTGTTCAGCTCGTGTTCGAACAAAATGGACACAACCTAGTTAAAAAGGTTTTAAATCCTAACACTATTTTATTTCCGGGTGTGGAGCAAGCAATTGATCCTATACACCGGAACAATTTATCAGTCAAATGCCTGAGAAACTTTTCAGGAGATCCAGGAGAATTCAGCTCCTGGAAAAAAAGCATAGATCGGGTACTACAATTATACGAGCCTTTTAAAAGCACCCCGATATATTATGGGATTTTGAGTACCATTAGGAACACGATAGTCGGTAACGCAGATACCGCTCTTGAAGCCTATAACATTCCCTTGAATTGGGAAAGCATATCTCGCTGTTTAGGTATGCACTACGCCGATAAGCGTGATCTAACTGATGATCACACTAGAATACCAAATGATATCCTTAGTGCAAGGAAACAACTCTATACAAGAATTTTATCAAAGGGTTTATTCTCACCTCTCTTTGATATTGAATAAACTATCATGTTTAGAAGTCAGCTCAGAATCTTTGAGCCTGTTGACACAAACATATCGAGATAAGGCTCTCGATACGTTTATTCGAGGTCTAAAAGGCGACCTCCCTCGATTTCTCGGAATACGAGAACCACTTGATTTACCTTACGCATAAAAGCTCGAAAATCCGAGCTACAGGTCAAACCATACGTATAATAACCTGGGAGCAGTGAAAAAATATCAACACTCTTCTTTACAAAATCCACCAAGGCATATATCAAACATCCAGCATCAATATCAACCTCCTACAAGACCTTTCGCTGTACAAACCATGCAACAAAATCGATTTTTCAATCAAAATTATCATTATCCTAGGGTGAACAATGATGTTCCGCGTCCACCCGTCCATAACCAATCTTACGCGAACTTTAACAATCGAGATCGTCGACCCGTATATAACCCAAATCCCATTCCACAACATAATATAAAGTCAAATCCTTGGACAAGACCACAAACTTCTCTTGCAACAAGGCCACAACTAAAATACGAGACTCAGAGTTCCCAAACGAGGGCACAACCAGGAGTTTCCAATCAAAGATTTTTTCCACCAAGACCTCAACAAAATTTTCATATTAGCACAGAAGAAAACGAGCTTGCCGAATATAATAAGAACTTAGAACACGGAAGTAGCGAGTTTGATAAACCTTTGGAAAACTTTATACTAGAGGAACCAACGGAATATACGAACCCAAACGTCGAAATTTTTCCCGATATCCATTTTTTAGATTAGGAAACTCTTCGTTACCATACATCGAGGTTAAAACGAAGAGTGGAACATTGTTAGAAATTCTTATAGATACAGGGTCAAACCGCAACTATATCCAGCCCTCTCTGGTCTCTTACCCAATTCCCAATGAAAATTGTTTCTATGCTAACCCTGTTGGCGGCAGTACTAAAATAAGCCACCATTTTGAAACCAACCTGTTTGGTCTTAAAGACACCAAAATAAAATTCTTCTTATTACCATCCCTCAAATCCTTTGATGCCATACTTGGCAACGATAGCCTTAAAGAACTTTCAGCCAAAAGTTTCACTGAACAAAACTACATAGAAATTAAAAATGGCTTAAAATTTAGAATGAAACAAAAAACCTCCCAAACAATTAACAATTTAGAGATAAAGATGGACCATATGTCTAATTTCCAGAAAAATGCTATTAAATCACTTGAAGAAGAATGCTCCTCGTTATTCTCCAAACCAAACGAAAAACTGACTTACACAACAACAGTTGTGGGTGAAATTCGCACCACCACAGATTCTCCTATCTACACCAAGTTCTATCCATATCCCATGCCTCTCAAAGAAGAAGTTGGGAGTCAAATCCGTCAGCTACTCGATGATAACATCATAAGACCGTCCAGATCTCCGTACAACTCACCTGTCTGGGTTGTACCTAAAAAAAGCCGATTCCAACGGCAATAAACAATATAGGGTAGTAATTGACTACCGGAAGCTTAACACGGTCACAGTCGCAGATCGCTATCCCATCCCAGAAATAAATGAGGTTCTCTCTCAACTGGGATAGAATAAATTCTTCACGGTCCTTGACTTAAAAAGCGGTTTCCACCAAATTCCATTAAAGGAATCGGATGTAGAAAAAACAGTCTTTTCAATAAATAACGGAAAGTATGAATTCGTAAGACTTCCGTTCGGCCTGAAAAATGCACCATCCATTTTTCAATGGGCCCTCGACGACATTTTGCGAGACTTTATTGGCAAAATATGCTATGTCTATATAGATGACATCATAATCAAACGGAAGACCAGCATGTTCAACACATTCGTGAAATTTTTCACACGCTGAATAAAGCAAGAATGAAGGTCCGATTGGACAAATGCCGATTTTTTGAAAAACAAGTCGAGTTTTTAGGCTTCGTGGTGTCTCCCGAAGGGATTCAAACAAACCCGGCTAAAGTCGAGGCGATAACGAATTTTCCTGTACTAAAAATTTTAAAGGACTTGCGTTCCTTCCTTGGCCTTTCCGGCTACTATCGTCGTTTTGTGAGAGACTATGCCAAAGTGACAAAACCGCTAACCGCTCTTTTAAGAGGGGAAGATGGACGTACGTCCAAAGCTCAATCAAGCAAAAAAAAAATTTACCTTAATGAAGAAGCACTCCAGAAATTAAAAAATTCATTAACTTCAACAGATTTGGTATTAATGTACCCCGACTTTGGAAAACCATTCCAACTAACAACAGACGCTTCTCAATTCGCAATAGGAGCTGTTTTGTCGCAAGACGACAGGCCTATTACTTTTATCTCCAGGACACTCAATAAGGCAGAAGAAATGTATGCCACTAATGAAAAAGAAATGCTGGCCATATTTTGGTCACTGAGTGCTCTTAGAAATTACCTCTATGGAACAGCAAAGGTGAAGATCATAACTGATCATCAGCCCTTAACATTTGCGTTAAGCAACAAAAATCAGAATAACAAATTAAAGCGATGGAAGGCATTCCTTCGAAGAATTTGATTACGAGCTTCAATACAAACCAGGAAAGACTAATGTGGTAGCCGATGCCCTTTCCCGGATAGTAAACCCGTCAAGTATAAACGCACTCACTTCAACGCAACTCAGTGGCGAAAGTTCGCCCGAAAACTTAATTCCAAATGTCGAAACCCCTATCAATGTCTATAAAAACCAAATTCTTCTCGAAATCGGTCCCAACTCCTCCGTAAACTTTAAAATCGTCTTCCCAACTTACCATCGTCATCAAATTATAGGACCACAATACACCCATGATAACCTTATAAAAATTCTGAAAAAACACCTAAACCCTTCAGTTATCAATGGCATTAAAACCGAAAAAGCCATAATGGGAATGATTCCAAGGCCGTAGGCAGACAATTATTTCGGGGGGGGGGGGGGGGGGGGTTTATACTTATTCCATACACCAATCAATCAATCAATGTAGATGTAATAAATAAAATTAGTACAGCCCATTAAACCAAAATCCACCAAACACGACTTTTAATTGCGATAATGATACTATTCTATGTATAAGGCAAGTTATGGATTCGTCAAAAAAAAAATTGAGATAACAAATAAACATGATATTGCGATGATAGGGAAGTAGACAAAAGTGTGTTGGAAAATTCTGTTCGTCCGACTGCCTGTTTGCAGATCTGCAGCCTAAATGGATAGGCTGATTTGCAAACTTGGTTCAGAGTGTTTATTTGGTAGTCTCGCACTAGGCGTTGTTGAAATTGGAATTTTAGCTCTAAAACAATGGTAAATGTCATATAACAGTTTGTTAAAACTTAATTTTTCTAAAAATGGCCTTACAGTCGAGATTTATCTTAAAACAGTACCTCCCATAGAACCGATTTTTTAAAATCAGAATTTCTCGCTAACAACAAAACCAATTTCATTTAAATTTAAAATTTAGGAAGGTTTTTATGATTAAATTCATATACATAACTTTTTAGATTTTTTGAATATGTTGGAAACGCGAATATCGAATTTTTTCAGATTTTTTTCCAGATAAATTACAAATTTCGATGTATTGAAATACTCAAAAAATTGCAAAATATTTTTCAAAAATTAAAAAAGAAAACGGTTTAAGAAAAACTGCTTTAACGATTTTCAATATTTTTCCTAGGTAGAGTACTGCTAATAAAATACAATTGCATACTTAGTTTTTCAAGAAAACTCTCAAACAAATTTGAAAAACTAAAAGATTTTTCCAATATTTTTTTAAAATAATTTTTAGTTATTATTTATTAGGTAGGTACATTTATCATCACTCTTTAAGATTTTATTATAAAAAAAAAGTATTAAATAACATGTAAGTATATCATTTTTATAAAATTAAATTTAATCTTCTGGCCTTCTGTGCTGCAAATATGTCTAAAACTTCCTCAGTGTCAATCTCAATTTGTTGTTTGAATTGACATTAACGCCAATCCTGTTAGTCTTTCTTCGTCGGTAGAATTTCTAAGGTAAGTTTTTAGACGAAAATGTTCTTTTCCGGTGTACACGCTGAAACCGGTAGTAGGTCGCCAAAATTTTGAGAAGCTTGTGGATGTTAGGAAACAGATCCTTATTGCATTCCCCAAGAGCTGTTATTGCACTCTTTGAACGCTCTGTATCTTTTTGTCTATGGCATTTTGTCTTTTATAACGTAAACTCAGCTTCTAAAGTGTCCCAATCCAAAAAAGATCTATAAAATTTGAAGTTTTCTTCGTTGTAATTTTGTTCATATATGCCAAGGATCTATGGAATTAAAATGCACAAAGAGGTAAGTATGGACTTCTGATTTTCAAATCTTATTTTAAGCTGACTTAAAAAGTCATCTAAAAGAGGAATCATTATACTTATCCTAAAATAGGTTTCAGGATCCGTTGTGCTCACGTTTTGTCTGTGCTGTTGCCTTGACACAATTCGTGGAATTTGGAGTTTTTCATCTACAACACATATTAAGTTTTGTGCAGTCTCAAAAATTGTTTTGAATTCCGGAACGATATTTTCACGTATTCCTTGGAATGTGTTTGTTATTAGTTCCACATGTTCCAATCCAGACACTAAGTCGCATGAAGGGGATTGTAAGATTTTACGAAGTTGCAATGTATATGTAAACAGAACACTCAAACAACACAAACTTAGTGCAAAATCACTTACTAAAATAGATCTTAAAAAGCAACTCGCCTTCGATGACGTATCAGAGTCCTTATCACTACACAACTCTTCCAAAGCATCAATTATCGCTTTGAAAATTTCCTTAAATCTCATCAACCCATCATGGTTTTCCACCCAGCGTGTTTCACACATTGCTGTTAAATGTTTCCATTTATTTTGAGGATAATTTTGTTTAATCATTTCCTGCAACAAATGTGTGCGCTTTGCCGAAAGTTTAAAAAAATTTCCAACGGATTTTATAGTACCAATAGTGTTGCGAATAAGCTGAATTTGGCAAGAATGCCATAAAGCCAGGTTAAGAGAGTGTGCGCTACAATGCACGTATAAGGCGTCTGGATGAGACTCGCGTACTATAGCTTGAACTCCGTTAAAACTGCCTTTCATAGCAGAAGCACCATCGTACCCTTGTCCAAACAAGTTTCTGCAATTTATGCCTATGTTTTGAAGTGCAGACAGAATTGTTCTGGCTAAATATTTTCCAGTAGTGTTTTCCACATGAATAAAATTCAAAAAATCTTCACGCAAGATAAAAATTTCGTCTTTATAATCAACGTATCGAACGCAAATTGACATTTGCTCCTTACGTGAGATGTCAGTAGTTTCATCAGCTAGAACTGCGAAACACTCTGCAGAGTTGATAGTTTGAACTATTTTTTTCTGAACGATTTCCCCACACACAGCAATTAATTCGTTTTGAATAGTTGGTCTTAAATATGTAGCATTCAACGACAATATTTTTTTTTAATTTGCATCACCGAATTTTCTTCGCATCTGTAGCAAAGCCCGAAAGTTACCATCGTTTACATTGGGTTCTGGCTCATTAAATTTTATTGGACCAGAGTCACATGTCCCTCTTAAGGCCAATTCTTGCCGTCCACAAATCTTAATAGTTTCAACAATAGGAACCAGTGTTTTCCTATTTTCTGCAATTTGAAAAGCACGACCAGTATCAAGTTGACTTGTTATGCTCTTTTGTGAACGTTTGTGCACATTTATAAAGTTATTAGCTGCTAACATACACATTTTATGGTATTGACATCCACTGTGGTGTTTGAAATCCTCTATTGCATTTTTATATTTGTTATAAGGGTTTGTAACTAGGGTTTTCAGATTTTGATGACAGCCTTTACCCGCACATTCTTTGGAGAATAGTACACAATATTTACATAAGGCACCTTGTTCCCCCTTTGTCGTATACACTAGCCATGGGAATTTATCAAACCGTCCGTCCGTTATAGGGAAAGTAAATGTTTTTTCGGGTTTCCAAGGTGAAGTTAACAATATATACTTCAAGGCATCTTCAATTTTATTTTTGGGACACAAAAACTTACATAAATCTAATATAGTTATCTTCTTGAATATTATCTTGAAAATCAGTGAAATCAGTCGGTTTTAGAGAATCAGCAGAAGTATCTGTAGATGCAGTGTTTTTACGGGCATCAGGAACAGTACTACTATCCCCATCAGAATTTGGTTTAGGCTTTTTGACCATGTAGTTAAACAATGTATTTTCTTGTGTTCGTTTTGACATTTGTCAAATAGATCTATAGAACATAATGCGAAACAAAGAAATTATAAATATTTTCTACACTGAAAATAAATATCTACCTACCTAGCTACTTGTCTGAAAGAAAACTTAATTTTTGACCTTGAAAATTATTTTGTTAAAAATTATCGATGCATATACGAACGACCGCTTTTTATTCATTCCTTTGAATGTTCAAAAGCTTTCAAAAAATATCAACAAACTGAAAAAGATATGTGTTTCTTTTTCGAAACGTAATACATAATCACAATGTGTTAGTGTAACAAAAGTAATAACGCACCAATTTTTTTTTGTTTTGTTTGTTTTACTATGTCTAGTGTATAAGTTAAGGCAAACAATTGCAAATATTGTGCAAATGATTTATGACTCGTTCTCACGATAATTTCGCTGACGCTGCGTCTGGACACAAGACAACAACCAGAACAAACATGCATTCCAGCACGTAGCAGAGACTGCTGCAACACAACACTACCTGTGGGAACATCCGCAGCGAACAAATATGCATTCCAGCACATAGCAGAGACTGCTGCAACACAACACCACCTGTGGGAACATCCGCAGCATAGAGGCATAAGTAGGTTAGATAGTTTTAAGAAAAACAGTTTGTAGTTAGTTCTAAGTTGAAATTGAAATAAAGAGGTTCAGCCTCCGATAAAATATTTTTTTTAAAACTAAAGTAAAGTTTAGTTTAATTGGCGCCCGAGCAGGGACCCAGGAATTATCTAAGTCGGCCTTTTAAATTCGCGATCGTTTTAATAAAATCCAGTTAACGCGGACTGACAACGCAAAGTATATACGCGGTTGTTTTTACAAAATCCCGTTTACGCGGACTGACGACGTGAAAAATCAAAGTGTCACGAAGAAAAAAATTCCTGTGGTCCAACGCGTGTGTTGTGGTGAAAAGAGGCCCCGAAGTAGTCTCAAAGAAATAAACTCTTAGACAAAACGGAAGCTGCGTTAAGCGCTAGCCGCACCACCCACCCATTAGAAGTAATAAGGAAACGAAACATCAATGGAAACATCAATGGAACGTGTCTACTTATTAGTGTAAGAAACATTTATATTATTATATTAAGTATAGTATAAGGTTAAAAGTGAATCAACTAAAACTTATAAATTCAAGATAAAATAAAACAAAAAAGAAATATTTAAGTGAGAAGTAGAATTAAAAGAATTAAGATTGAAAGATAATATTTGAAAAAAAAAATCAATTTATGAATTCAAAGTAAAATAAAACAAAAAAGATAATTTAAAAGAAAATATTTAAGTGAGAATAGGATTTTAAGAAGTAGAATTAAAAGAATTAAGATTGAAAGAAAATATTTGGAAAAAAAAATCAATTTACAAACTCAAAGTAAAATAAAACAAAAAAAGTAATTTAAAAGAAATATCTAAGTGAGAATAGGATTTTAAGAAGTAGAATTAAAAAAATTAAAATTGAAAGAAAATATATAATAATAATTATTTAAACAAAATAAGAAAAATAGAAAAAAAAACAATGATTACAAGATCAGGTGCAAGAGCGGACATTCAAGCGAGTCCTGCAAGTACAGGTGATGAACAGTTACCTCCTCAGGGTCCACCTCAAGGTAGTTTACCCCAAGGTAGTTTACACCAAGGTGGTCCACCGCAAGGTGGTCTTTCTCAAGGTCTACTCCAGATACAACCACAAGGTCAATTTCCTTTCAATAATAATACAATACCCCTACTCCCTTCAATAAATATTCCTCCTGCTAATTATCAGAACTCAAATAGCCATCTTCACTCTGGTACTACCCATAATGGTGCTCCAGAGGTCAGATCAACACCAGAACTGGACACTCTGGTAACTTCCATAGTCAGTCGTGTACTGCAACAGCAGGGCAAACAAATTATAGGAAACATCCTTAACCCGGATGTACAAAGCCTTCACGGCGTGGACCAGACGATTTTGCCCCAATACCAAAACAATTTAGATGGTTTAGATAAAATTCCGGACGTCGTAAGATGTCTACGCAATTTCTCTGGCGAACCCGGAGAATTTTCTTCATGGAAGAAAAGCGTGGAACGTGTTTTGAAAATTTATGAAAACACGAGGGGAACTCCTAGATATTATGGCATTATAAATGTCATCCGCAACAAAATCATTGGGGAAGCAGATGCTGCCCTCGAATCATTTAATACGCCCCTTAATTGGGAAAGCATAGTGCGTTGTCTCACAATGCACTACGCAGACAAGCGTGACGTTACCACGTTGGAATGCCAAATGTTCAACTTGGTCCAAGGCAACCAAACGGTACATCAATTCTATCAGGCAGTCAACTCCCAATTGACATTGATAATTAATAAAATATCTTGCTTGGAAATCGGTTCAGAGGCGATGAGGATTTTAACGCAAACCTACAGAGATAAAGCCCTCGAGACATTCGTAAGAGGTCTAAGAGGCAATCTATCGGATCTGTTGGGAATGAGAGAGCCTGTGGATTTACCACAAGCATTACACCTCTGCCTCAAATATGAGAACCAACATCACAGGTTTAACCCTAACCAAGTAAATCAAGGAGCGGTTCGGAAAAACTTTATTCAGCAGACTCCACGACTGCAAGTCAATCCCGGCCGTAATGCCGTTCCACCACGAATCAACAGCAGTCATCAGCTCAAAAGCCAGGACATCAAAATTTCCATATAAGTCCCAGTTTGGAGTCTTACGAAAATCAAACAATTCCCAGTCACGAAGAAAATGCATTATCTGAAGAAGATGCATATGCTCAAGTCTGCGAACAATTCACTCGCGGCCTAAATTTAAACCAGGATAACGATCCTTCGGCGGAAACCCCTTCTGATTTTGAAGGATATCAAAATCCACCCTACCAGCTGTTAGAATTCAGCGACATTTATTTTTTAGGCTAACGCAGTCCTCATTACCATATTTTGAGTGTAGATCGAGGACCGGAGAAACATATAAATTTTTAATAGATACTGGTTCCAGTAAGAACTACATTAAACCCGATATAGTTAAGAATATCATTCCCAATGAAAATATTTTCTATGCTAAGTCCATAGCTGGTGATGTTAAAGTCAGCCACCACACATTCCTGAAACTTTTTGGATTAAATGATCTAAATATTAAATTTTTTATCCTGCCCACTTTAAAAACATTCGACGGTATCTTAGGTAACGATAGCCTTCAATCGTTAGATGCCGTTATTCACACTAAGGGAAGCTTTATGACCATTTTAAACCAGGTACATGTAAAAATTAAGCAATTCAAATCGCAAGCTGTCAACTCCATTGCTGTAGATTCTGAAAATCTAACAGTTTCACAGAAGAAAATGTTATGTGCTATAGTTAATAACAACAGAAACCTATTTTCTGAACCTGATGAAAGGTTAACTTATACAACAGCAGTAGTAGCAGAGATAAGAACCTCCACGGATGATCCCGTATATACTCGTTACTATCCTTTCCCAAATTCTCTTAAATCCGAAGTCGAAAAGCAAGTAGAACAACTGCTTAATGATGGAATAATCAGACCTTCACGGTCACCATATAACTCTCCGGTGTGGATTGTTCCAAAGAAACCGGATTCTTCTGGAGTTAAGCAGTATAGAATGGTTATTGACTACCGTAAGCTTAATACCATTACAATTGCCGACAAATACCCTATACCCGATATTCACGAGGTGACAGCACAACTCGGAAAAAACAAATTTTTCACCGTACTTGACCTGAAAAGTGGCTTCCATCAAATTCCTTTGAAGGAATCTGATATTGAGAAGACAGCTTTTTCAATCAACAACGGGAAGTACGAGTTCACTAGGCTCCCGTTTGGCCTTAAAAATGCTCCCTCGATTTTCCAACGAGCTCTCGATGACATATTACGAGACTACATTGGGAAATCTTGTTTTGTGTACATCGACGATATTATAATATTTAGCGAAGATGAAGAACAGCACGCTAGGAATATCGAACAAATTTTTGGTACACTCAGTAGAGCAAATATGAAGGTCCAGTTGGACAAGTGTAAATTCTTCAGTTCGGAAGTAGAATTTCTGGGTTTTATAATATCATCCGAGGGCATTAAAACAAATATTACTAGAGTAAAGTCTATCATAGACTTTCCCGTACCCAAAACCCTAAAAGAACTGAGATCTTTTCTCGGCTTGTCAGGGTATTATCGCCGTTTTATTTATGGCTATGCCCAACTTGCGAAACCGCTGACAATCCTTTTAAGAGGGGAGGAAGGACGAGTGTCCAAAAACCATTCCTCTAAGATCCAAATTAATTTGAATAACAACGCTCTTGCAAACAATAATAAACAACGAATCATAAATAATATAATTAATAATAGAATAAGTGAAATAAGTAATGTTACGAACAATATTATTCAAGCACTAAAATCTAATGAAAATGTGAAACTAGAATTTATATTAGAACTTAAGTTTAAGTTAGAATCATTAAGAGAAGAAGTAAAAAATATCGAATACTCTATACAATGGGCAAGAGCAGGAATAATAAATACTTATATTTTGTCTAATTTAGAAATAAATATAATAAGAGATATTCTAAATAAAGAAAACATGCCATATTATAATGTAATCGAAGCTATCGAATTTTCAGAAGTAAAAATTGCTTCAATTAACAAATCCATTTTATATATTCTAAGTTTATTAACGACAGAAAAAGAAACATGTAAAAGAATGCTTATAAAACCTGTCAAAAAAGGAAAAACTGCTGTTAAAACAAATTTTAACGAAATTTTAAAATGTAATACTAATTCATATGGAATTAATACTAAATGTAAGACTTTCAATTCATTAGCAATATGTAAACATAGTGACGTAATAGATCTAAGTAAAGATAGTTGTATTAATAATTTATTAACCAGTAAGCCTCATTCCTGCACTGAAATCAACAACCAACATATTCCAGCTATAGAAGAGATCACACCTGGAATGGTGTTATTAAACCAATTTGATGACAAAATCTACATCGATGAAAGCGAAATCCCCCTTAATGGAACATACTTAATACAATTCCATAATGCCACCGTTAGAGCCCAACAGTACACCTTCCAAGAATCAGAGATGACGGAACATAATCCACTTCCTGCCATGCTACAACCACCAGCTATAAAGCCCCAAATAGAAGAGTTGCTTTCTCTGGAAATGCTTAAAGAACTAGAAGCAAAGAACATCAAATACATAGAAGAACTGAAAGTAACCAATGAAAAAAAGTCTGCGGCAGTGTTATCACTACTAACATTAATACTAGTGGTCATCGTAATCACCATTTGGAAAAAAAGAGTTATTCCATGTATCATCTGCAAGAAAAAAATTAACATCGAAAATGAAGCGTCTGAAGGAGAAAATAAGGGACATATAACGTCAAGCAGTAATAAAAACGAACCTGTACCGACACCTAGGACACTGGGGATAAACGACCTTCCCCAACATATTAAAATGGTTCGATCGAACGAGGACGTTCGATTTTAGAGGGCGGAGGAGTTAAGGCAAACAATTGCAAATATTGTGCAAATGATTTATGACTCGTTCTCACGATAATTTCGCTGACGCTGCGTCTGGACACAAGACAACAACCAGAACAAACATGCATTCCAGCACGTAGCAGAGACTGCTGCAACACAACACTACCTGTGGGAACATCCGCAGCGAACAAATATGCATTCCAGCACATAGCAGAGACTGCTGCAACACAACACCACCTGTGGGAACATCCGCAGCATAGAGGCATAAGTAGGTTAGATAGTTTTAAGAAAAACAGTTTGTAGTTAGTTCTAAGTTGAAATTGAAATAAAGAGGTTCAGCCTCCGATAAAATATTTTTTTTAAAACTAAAGTACAGTTTAGTTTAATTTATACTTATACTTACTTACTTACTTACTTACTATCTTGTCTCGGTTTTTCTCGTGGTTTTCTCATTCTATACAGCACAGTAGCCGTAGCGGTAGCGGTACTAGTTTCATTCTGCTTATGCTTGTGAATGACTTTTTATTTTGCATTGGAAATGTGTATGTAGAAGTAAAAATTAAAAAAAAAGTCAACGATGGGTTGCTCATTCCAGGGGTTTGAACCCCTTGGCTATGGTCTTGAATGATTCAACAAATCTACCCCTTACATTTTAGTAGTTATAAAATACGATTTACTCAGACACAGGCAGAAGATGTTACTTCGGAATCAGAACAAGAAAAAATTGTGATCGATACCCATCAAGGTGCCCACAGAAACGAGAGAAAATAAAGCTCAGATATTAAATAGATATTAATATTATATCTATAATATTAATTCTAAAATCCAGATCTATTGAAGATGTAAAACAACCACTACGAGAAATTGTTTTGTCTTTTGGCGTCCCGGAAACAATCGTAGTGGATAATGAAAAAACCTTAAGCTCGAGTTCTATTTCGTATATGTTGGAAAATCTGTTCAAAATTAAAAGTCATAAAATCCCACCTTATACAAGCTCAGCTAACGGACAAGTGGAAAGATTTCATTCTACGCTCTCTGAGCTTATGCGTTGTCTTAAAGTAAAAAAAACTCACAGCATTTTTTTTGAATTATTAGATATGTCTGTTTACGAGTATAATAGATCTTTCCACTCCACGACAAAAAATAAACCGATAGATGTTTTCTTCGGAAAAAAATAGACTGAATCACCCGAACAGCTTGCATTAGAAAAGAAATAAATTATCAAAAATATTAAAACTAAACAGGCTGCAGATTTAGATTATCATAACAAAAACAGATCACCCCAAAAAACTATTCAGTAGGAGACATTATTTATGTGAAAATAAACAAATGAATAGGAAATAAACTTTCTCCTAGATACAAGAAAGAAATTGTAGGTGAAAACAGAAACACTACTATTATTACAAAATCTGGAAAAACCATTCACAAAAGTCTCATAAAACATTAATTTTCCCCAACAGATTATCCTTGCCTATGTTCTATGCGGATATCCAAATCCTGGATTACACAAATTCAAAAGTGGCAACCCTGAGCCTAGGGTTCTCAAAAGTACAAACTGGTACATTTAACATTATTCATAACATAGATCTAGGATTATATGCTAAAGTTATCGAGGACATCAATTTTAAAACCCAGAGTTATGTTTCCAACCAAGACCCATTATATCCCTTACTATCACACGAAATTTCCAACCTCCAGAACCTCCTCATCCGATTACAACCTAGACCAAGAAAACAGAGATCATTAAATTTTATTGGTAGTGCATGGAAATGGATAGCCGGAAACCCGGACCATGCCGATTTTCAAATAATAAATCAAAAATTAATAATGTTCTATGAAACAATAATAAACAATTAGTTATAAATAAATTGACTAATGAAAGATTAAATAATATCACAAACATTACAAACAATATTGTTAATTTAATTAAGAAAAATTCAAATTTAAAAAACGAATATTTTACAAATATAAAATATAAATTAGACGCAAAAAAAGAAGAATTAACTAATGTTAACTATGAAAAAATGTTATAACTAAAATACCATTTAATAATAGTTTAAAATGTTAATATCAAATATTTGGTATAAAAGAAAAGTGTAAAACCTATAATAATTTGACAATTTGTAAGCAAAATCAAATTTTAGACACAAGTACAAGTAGTTGTTTACCGAATATACTAAGAAGCCGCCCATCAAACTGCACAGAAGTTAACAACCAACACATTCGTCGAAGAAATACTCCCCGGAACCCTCTTTTTAAATAAATACAACGGATAAATTCTTGCAAATGGCGAAGTCATCAACCTAACAGGATCTTTTATCATTCAATTTCATAAAGCATCCATCACCATTGATAAACAAAATTACATTTCCAACGAAATCCCTGGGTCAAAACCACTACCGGCAATCGTACAGCCTGACTCACAAGCAGAAAAGTATGAAGATATGTTAACATTACAAACGATGAAAGAACTACATCTTAAAAACACTGAATACATCGAACAGATAAAAGAAGAAGACAGCCTGCATCTGATAACCAACTCCAGCCTGATTACAATAATAATAATAGTAATTGTAGTAATTGTCGTAAGAATGCTCGTATGTAGGAAAAATGGACAGATAAATATCACCACAAATCCGGACCCAATTCCAATAGTACTTACACCTGAAATTTAATTAGAAGACAATGAAGCATCTCATACTGAAAGGATTACAAGCCCACCAAAACAGCTGGTAGCAGCTAAGCCAACAAGGATCAGCCAAATTCCCTTTTTCTGAAGGTCAAACAAGAACGTTTGAACTTATAGGGGGAGGAGTTAATGTAGCAAATATTAATCGCTCTGTCTAGCAAATGCAGCGAATATTTAACTTCATCATTCCCACGACTTCCACGAATGATGCAGCGCAATATAATAAAATGCTGACAATATGTCTAGCAAATGGTTAAATACCAAGAAAACAACACCAAGCGCATTCCTGCACGTACGCTGGCGGCTCCCGTAGGTTAAGTTAGTTTGTAAGAATTATTATTAAGTTTAGTTTCAATCAAGCATTAAAAGAATAAAGAGCTATAAGCTCCTAAAAAATTATTTTTTATATTAAATCGGCACTTAGAATTTTATTTTGTATAACCAATGTGCATTCACATTTTTATCGGATTTGCAATTTCGGATCCGTTTGTTTTGTGAACGGAAATACCCTATTTGAAAGGTTACTTTTCAAAATCCGAAATAAAAGAAAGACAGTTAGCTATTCATGAACAGATTATAGATACTAAACATAAGAAGGGGTGAATGATGTTTCGTTTTTAACATCAAACATTACATTACGATCATAAAGAAACCTAAAAAAAGCTAGGTAAACAAAATGGCTGCTCCTTTGTGTAAAACGATCTGCAGCCTAAACGGCTAAAGTGATTACCTACCTGAGAGGGGTTTTTTAAAATTTTATTTTTACGGCTATATAACAGTATCTACCGCTGTCATATAACCATTTAGTAAAAATTTGTCGATAACGGCGGAAATGAATTTAATGAAAATTAAGAGTATATTTCGTCCCTACAATGCAGAACTAGCCTAAGTTACAATTTTAAAAAAATTCAGGAGGTCGATTTTAAAACTTAAAATTATATTTACTAGTAAACTACTTCAAGAAACACCTTGGCGTAAAAAACATATACATTTTTATTAATTCTTGATTTTAATGGCACTAGAGGTTTTAAGAAGCATTCAATTTTAAGTTGGTTAAGGGACAAAGGATTATTTTGCATCAATATTCTGAGTGCAAAACAAGCCTATCTCATGAACGTGGACATAGGATCCACTATTTCAGCGTTTTGGTTTTCGAGTATGGACATAGGAATAAACAATGGGGTATAAAAAGTCGAATAGAATGAAGTTAAAAAAATATTTTTAGCGTATTAAAGAATTTTATTCTTTATTAATACTGTACATAAGTATGAGAAACTAAAATTATCAGGTCATCGAATTCATCAATAGTTTGTTTTACGAAACCCAAAAACTTAAATCTATTTATTAAAAAAAATCAGTCACATGAGTATGAGTAACTTAAATATTATCAGGTCAAGGAATTCATCAATAGTTTGTTTTAAGAAACACAAAAACTTAAAATCTATGTATAAAAAAAACCAGTCACATGGGTATGAGTAACTTAAATTATCAGGTCAAGGAATTCATCAATATTTTGTTCTAAGAAACACAAAAACTTAAATCTATTTATTAAAAAAAAATCTTATAACATTAATCAGAGTCGCTGTTGTCCACCTCCAGGAAGTTATGAGATGTGGTCCCTTCTTTAAGATGCTCGTAAAATGGATGATATATTTCGGGAATAACTTTTTCCCGACAAAGATGCATAAGATCTTTATACTTTAACGCCTGTATAGGAAGGTGTAGGTGTTTAAATCTTAGAGAGGTCTCCTTTTTTTCTCAATTGTGTTGATAACTTTCGTTTCACTGTCAAAGGCATACTTAAATTTTATTAAGTGGGGAGTTTCTGGGACTGTGTGAACAACTTTAACTTTACTCCATTTAACATCGTTCCCTTCTTCGTCTTTTTTCCAGTTTTTGGTTGTGTCCGTTAGCATTTTTTTAAGGTCAAAAATGTCGTTCGCATACATTTCTTTGACTATATACGGCTTAGTCTTGCAAGCAGTCCGTGCAACGTTGTACTACTGGTCTGGACAATAAATCGGAATATTTTTTGTGGCCCTTTCAATGACACTATGCATCGAGTCGCCTTCGTTTCGTGTGTGGCCAGGCTCTAGGAAATTGTGCCTGATTTCTATATTGAATTTAGCTGTGCAGTGTTGGTACAAGCAAAACAAATATCGGTTTCGATTTTGTCCGCTGCAGTTGTCGGAATAAAAGCTAAAGCTTTTTTTTCCATCAGCCACTTTGGTTTTTATGAAAGAGAGCACACAGCTTCCTATTTCGCAAGCCCCTCTCGATGCTATAGCTTCATGCCACATAAAGCAAGAACCTTGACTTATCTTTCTCCTGGCCATGTGAATTTTTAAATTTGTTGCACAAATCGCATTGATCTTTTTTTGGTACATGGAAAGATAAGTTAAACTCATTTAAAAAAACTTGCCGATACACGGGGAAGGATGCCTTTCGAGAAATGTTTTCACTCTCTTTGTACATTTCATACAATTTTGTTATGTTCAGTCCAGGTGGCAGATACTCTCTTTGTGATTTTGACCTACAATAGTGGCTTTCTACTCTTTGGATGCTATTAATATGTTCTCGTATTGATGTTTTAACGGAACTCGGAAGAAGAGAATTCTTTGTGTGCGTCCACGTTTATCGTCTTCCACTACAGTGATACCTTTTTAATAGGATTTACAAACTACAGTTTTTACCATCTGATGGCTTATCGAAAGTGTATTTAAAAAGAATGTCTGGCACACTTTAGTTTTTTGATCAGCCTGTCGGGTTTGCATATAATAGTAAAACGAGAGATTTCTTCGGCTTTCCAAGTTTTCTTCATTGCCAGAAGTCGTCGATCTTACTCGTAATCGTTTTTTTTGCTGAACGTCAACATATTTTGAGATGTAATCCCTCTGCCGATTGATGTCTCCCAGTGTCCAAAATTCATTGAAAATGTGCCGTCTAGAAGGTTCATCAATTTTGAACGTGCATTTCAGTCTGCATTTTTCAAGGCAAGGAGGTTTCATTACTCGTTTGCAAACCGTTTTGTTTTTAGAATTAACGTACTCTTGTCCACTATTTCTAAGCACTCTTCTTTTGTTTCGAATCCATTCTTCCTCTTTGCGAAGGCGTTTTCTCGGTAGAATAGATTTGGACTCACCTGGAATTACAACGTCTTCTCTGAAACTTTGAGCTGAGTTATCCTCATTGGCGGAAAGTTGGTGGCTGGATGTTATGTCGTCGTAACCACCATCATCTGTTTCGAAAGGGTCGTTGTCGCCCTCGTCAATTAAAACCAACAATTAAATCAAATAAAATTGTTTCTTTTCAATAATTCTACCATTTTCGTTTGCAATGTTTTCAAAATAAGGCTCATCCCTTGCAGTTTCTTCAAGTGGACTTTGTTCTTCAACTACTAAACTTTCGATATTTTGTGCTAAGAATTTATTTTAGATTTTAAAGTACAAACACTTAGGTAATATTGTAGGCAGTATCGTACCATTTTCATCAGTTCTTTCATAGTTGGGCTGGTAAATTGAATTTTGTCCTAACGATCCTGGTTCTGTCAGTACTTCGAACGAATCTTTAAAGATTTGGGCCAGGATGGAATAAGTTAAAAATATTTTTCAATTCTTTAAGAAGTTGTTTAAACTTTCAAAATGTTTGTTTATATAAAATATGTTATTAAGAAAAAAGTGTATTATTGAAACTTGACATAACACGAACCTGTATTACCCCGTCGTTTCAAGACGAGACTGAGCATCTTTTGACCTCTTGACATGTTGTTAAACATCTTATCAAATAGAACAAACTATCCCGTTTCACTTTACGCACTGGCAAAACTATCCTTACTCACTAAAATTACTATAAAAAACGAACACAAATTTTTAATTGCGTTTGTGCAGAATTATCCTATGTCCATATTCTGGACTTAGGCTACTTGTTTTGCAAAGCACAGGCAACCTAAGTCCATAAAGTGGACATAGGATAGTTCTGCACAATAAAAAAATCAACACTCAGGACATAGGATTATTTTGTACGATTAACACTGTGAACGAACCACTGGGCGTAGGAACACGATCATCACACAGAGACGCGCAGAATGCAACTGGAATTCTTCCCATACTGAAAATCGCAAATTTAAAAAAATTGGACTTAGGCTAGTTCTGCATTGTAGGGACGATTTGTAGGTTTTGAGTATAATTTTATCAAAAAACATTTTACCGGAAATGTCTATTAACGATACCTTTTATATAACGGTATCTCCTCTTTTATCCCTCCTCATTTCCCTAATGCTCGTGCGGTGTTTAAACATTTTAAGGGTACACACAAACCCCTTTCGCGCGTGTAAATTATAAAAAAAAAAAAAAAAAAAAAACCGCTCATTGGATTTATATCAAATTTTATATTTGAAACAAAATAGGTAGCCCAATTAATTCTGTATATCTACTAACATTTTAAATATAATTTTTTTTTTTTATTAATTCATGGTTTTGTTGTTTTAAATTTTCAATGTTTTTCAAATAAAAAAAAATGTGTTCAAAAAACTAAAAATAAATAAAAAAAAGAATTTTATCAAAATCAATCCTACAATTTTCAAAATGCTTTTTTCATAAATTCATTATAATTTGAAACGTGTATTGGCGTACCTCATTTTACCAAAACCCGTTAGATGGTGGAGTTTTGCCACTTTATTAGTTTAGACCATCCGACCCATCCGTGTCCTTCGTTAGTTTTTACCAATAATAATTGTGAACACAAAACAAGGCTAAGCATTCAGATAAATTAAGAAGGTATTATTATGTTTTAAGCACACTTTCGCCTTTCGCGCCTATTGTCAGTTTCAGCTGAGGGCGTGCACTTGCCCTTGCTACATATCTAGTTATTGACAGACTTTTAACGAAAATACAAATGTACATTGTTTATTACTAAAGTTTAATGCAAGACAAATCTGTCCCCGCCTAGAAAATTTCCTGCTGGCAAATATGATAGTACCATAGCAATGTATACAATGCGTTTCTCGATAAAGATGTGTTATGGTTATGATGTATAATAAAAGAATCCAAATCTTGGAGTTCGAAGTAAAGAGATACACACATATACATCTTACACGTTTTGCAATGGACCATCTACCAGAAGTTGGTAAGAAGCAATTGACCTGTATCCTGTACAGTCCACGCAGCAAGTTTGTCTATTTTTTGATGTGCGAAATTTGATGTGTAAAACAGTTGTGTAAACTTTGATTAAGTAACTCCAGATTTTCTATTTTAATAATTTTTTTTTTATAATTTTTTTTTTTAATTTTTTTACATGATCTTTTGAATAAGTGGTATTGAAATACAACACTAAGGTTGCTCTTGCTCTTTAGATAAAAGAATTAGGACATAGTTACAAGCTTCAAATATAGCAAAGTAACCCCGTGCCTTCGACAACATTTTTCAACCACAAACAAAATATTTTAACTACTAGTTAAGAATTTTTCATAGCATAAAACGTTATCTCACATCTTATTAATAAAACGGGGTGGAAAAAAAAACTAGATTAAAATTATGTGTTTACTTATACAATTTTCAAGAGGTTTTTTTAAAAATAGTGAAAAAACGGAACAAAGTAACCCCATCTTACTGTATATGTATACCTAATGATTTTTTTTTTACAATTTCCGAACAAAATTATTAGATAATTCTTTGTTATTTATGGTGGTAAAGGTTTAACACTTTTTATATAGGTTTAAATCTTCTTGTTCTTCTATGTAATTAGATAGGTATAGCTTATTTCTGACTCTATTGGCGGTTACAATGTGATTTGTTACATACTTACGTCCATGATGATTTTATTAAAACAAACCGTCAGACAATAGCAGATATGATTTCCTTACCATTTTAAAAATCCCAATAACAAGCGAAAAAGAACAGACTATTTAACAGGTTTGAAAGAAACACTTGAAACTGTAAATAAAAAAAAAAACATCCTTATTCAGAACCAAGTGATATATTATCTCTTTCGCCTAACAAAACGAAGTTCGTACGCCCATTCATCATAAATCAATTAGGTACCAAATATTAATGGAGTCTATAAACCCCATCCAAATCTCCGAAACCGCTTAATCTGAATTTATTTGCATGTAAATGCTTGCAATTACAATTATCCTTTAGGGTTCCCACGGTCTCCCCTTAGGGGATTTCGAGAATCCTTTTTTTAATTGAGTCTTTTCCTGTCTGCAGAAGCACAATATGCTTGGCTCCTTTGCAATTTTTTTTATTTCCACCATTAAAGCAAATTTAACTTTATTCTGGTGAAATGTGTTTCTAACCACGAGAGTATGTATATATACATGGAATGGACACAAAACCACATGATCCCACTAAGGTCCACATGAGATTAAAAAAAACTCATCATCAGCGTGTTAAGAAATAACATAACACAATCCTTTGGGAGAGCTCTGGTATTTTGTAGCAAATCATTAATATGTGCATAAGTACATACATATGTATATACATAACATAGGGGGTTTATGTTGCAGGAAAAAACATCCCATTCTGCACAATGGTTGATAAGCATAAGCCCATAGCGGCAAATTTTGAGGGGCGGCAAAATCTGGCCTTAACTCTGCTTTCATTTATTCAAAAAGTGAACGTAAATGTGTCAAAATAAAAAAAAATGTTTTAGTTTGATATTCATAATTTGTAGCTACCTATTTTGATTATTGATGATAAATCAATAGGTAGAAGTTGCTAGCACAATAAATTATTACAAAATAGCTATTGAATATAAACAATGTACATTTGTATTTTCGTTAAAAGTCTGTCAATAACTAGATATGTAGCAAGGGCAAGTGCACGCCCTCACGGACGGACTTTCCGAAATCCATTTGCTATTTTTGACTTGAAATCTAGGTTTTTTAAGGCAGGTTTAGGATTCGTGAATATAAAGAAAGACATTTCATGGAACAAGACTTAGATCATAGAGAAACGCCTATTCTCAATTTTAGCTTTTGGGAAAGGTTTAATTAATTTTTTAAAAAATAACTGACCCCCCCCCCCCCCGAGAAAATTTCCTCCGGGCGCCTTTACTGCAGGCTCCATATGGTTCCCTATGAATTTGTTTCAACCTCCCGAATTATGTTCGAGTTTTAGGAGAAGAACAAGCTTCTACTATCTCCTGTGTTTGGAAAGCAATATGATTTAAATAAACGAAAAAGAATAAGAAAGTTACAAGTGGGCGAGTCAAGAAACGGAGATGTTGAAAAAAACAATTAAAATAGAAAAATTCAGCGCCATCATCGATCAAATCAATACAGAAATAAGCGAAGAAGGTTTCGTGTATTTAAACATCTTTATCAAGTTTAAAGTCTTAGAGAATTTATCTGAAAAAGAAATTTTCAAGACAGACGTTGTTAATAATGCTTATGTAAAAATGCGTTGAACTTTTGCCCCAAACAATCTAGCGTTCGAAATTGTTCGAAAATTTTAATAAAACAAATGGTTATAAATAAATAAATTTATTGGGGCGACAGCTCCTTAAGCAGCCAAGGCCTAGTGACTTATACTCTCAACCATTCCTGTCTGTGTGTTGTTAATCTGCAAGAATGGAAGGGACCTACAATTTCCCGCCGAGTCCGAACGGCTAGATGAAATGCACTTTTTTGAGACAAATTTTACTCTTGGAGGTTTTGTCAGTTCCTCGCAAGGGGCAGTACCCCAGAAAAAAAAAGTGGCTATGAGCTGGATTTGAACCCAGGCTTATTCGCTTAGCAGTCCGACACACTAACCACCAAGCCACGGGGCACTACAACACAAACAATGGTTATCGTTTGAAAATATGTTAAGTCAAATATTGGTTTAGCTTAAAACGAAACTTAGGAACTCTTTGTGCCTCTAAACCGCCAAACAAACGAAAAATTTGTAAAATTTAGAAAAACCTTTGTTTTAACCAATGGGAAATGCGTTAAATATTATTTTTTTTTTATTTTTTTTTATATTTTATTTCTAGAGAAAATATATTTATTGAACTAGCCACAAAATTCGTTATTTGTTATTTGTTCAGAAAAAAAACTATGAAAAATAGGGGAAATTCATTTAAAGATATGAATGTTTTTTTTTATTCAACTTTAAGGTACAATAGGTAACGAAATCAAATAACCTTTTTTACAAAGCCAATATGTGCTGTTTACTGAGGTTTTATTTATTTTTTTTTTCTGTTTTTTTTATAATATTTTTTTGCGTCTTGAAGGCAAAAAATATATGTTCGATTAAATTATTTTTGAAATTTTTGAAATATTTTTTTTTTATAAAAGGCAAATATATGTTTGAGCTAGCCACGATTGTAGTATTTATTTTCATCTACTGCAACATACCTAAAATGCACTTCAATATATCAATATTTGTAATGCAATTGTGAGCAAAGCACAGCCAATAGAAGTACAACATATTTTTTTCTATTTTTTCTGGTATTTTTTTATTGAATTCAAAAAAATCAAAATAATTTTTTGCAATAATTTTTTTGAATTAATAAATTTTTTAAAATATTGCCTATTTTAACTTTTTTACTAGAAAATTTCCCATATGACACACAAAGAAAGTTGTGGTTCGAGGGAACTCCACCGTCAAATTTGGGGGTGCTACTGCTGGACAGGGTATTTTCTTCTCTTCGTTATTCTCTGCTTAATAAACTGGAAAAATTCTGTCCGTCTGTCTGTCTGTCTGTACGGATGTATTTTGGACTGTAGCCTAAACGGTTAGGCCAATCGTCATCAAATTTACAACATAAAGTTATTTTGACATTCTACAGAGGAGTTTTTTCAATTTTTTTTAGCTCACAAATTAACGGTACCTGTCATATAACCGTTATGTTATGTAAAGGATTATTTTACTCGAAAACGGCTCCAAGAATTTTAATAAAAAAATCAGTGTACTACTGTAGGTAAGCATTATATTTTGGTGAAAAAAAAAATTAATATGGTGGGCTTAAAATTAATATCAAAATTGATATTTAAGAAGATGTAGGCAGCTTAAGTAATTTCGCATTAATTTTTCTTCGAAAACTTTTTTTTTGTAATTTTAATCATTTTAATTTTTTTTTTTTTGAAAAATCAATATTTCGAAAACGGGTAAGTGATTTTTTTTAATTCCGTTTTTAAATATATGTTATTTTTGTGCTTAACTGTATTCTTGAATTATATTTTTGAATTTTTTAGAAAATAGTTTTTAATAAAAACCGTTTTAACCGCTACTACGATTTCGATTTCAATTTAACGCACTTGATTCAAACAATCAAAAGTCACAAAAATCGAATAAATGCTTTTCACTTTCATTTTCTTAAATTTTATTCTACATATGTATGTGTGGTGTTTTTTTTCGCGAGGAAACTTTATTCTCTATTTTTTGTTTTAAATTTTCAAAGTTTTGGGTTTTCACTGGAAAAAGTGATTTATTTTAATTATAAACTGCACGACTGGCTTCTTTTTACATAAAGTCATTTTAGTAGGACTGGGTGATCCTCTTGCATTTTTCTTATCCAAAAGTGACCCCAAGAGGGGTATTGTAGCTTGGAGGGAATTGGAACAGCAAAAACAGCAACAAGGGAATGAAACTTCATCGTACATTATAGTTAAGATCCATTATTAGAAGAATATACAGCATTTTTATGTGTCAGCAAATGCAGCAACAAAATATATTTATAAGCACACTAAATCAATTTCAACATATTTAAAACGAATTGAAATCAGAAAACACCATTTTTCCTACTAAGAGAACTAAAAGGGGAACAGCTTACTTCATCGGAAACATAGCAAACCTTCTTTTTGGAGTCTTAGACTCCAAACATGCTAATCAAATGACAAAGACAATAGAGAAAGTGAAAGAAAATGAAAACCACTTACTTCACCTATTAAAAAACAAACATCGCTCATAGATTCAACAATCAACATAGTCAAGCGAAACGAAGAGATAATCAGCCATAGTGTTGACCGAATCAGCACTCAATTAAATGAAATAACATCAAGAATACGTGATAATGTAAAAGAAGGTCATTAACTGAAGAGTTTTTGGAGTTACCTGCAGATGAAGAAGATCTTATACAGCTTTACAAGCTAATGACAGTTAAAGGAGGAGTAACAAATAGACAAGCAGTATTTTGAATAACACTGCCACTAGTGGTTCGAGAATTCTACGAATTGCTTAAGATGATTCCCATCCCCAGTATAGTGGACAACACTATATTAATTTTTGATCTTTGTGCTCCGATATTGGTTGTCAACGCACGTCGTGACCAATATCTGTCAATACAAACATCTGATATGGAATCCTGTATCAAGTCAAGATCCGGACAATTCGTATGTTTCAATTTACAAGTAAGCAGAAACTGCTCTGTGAATTGGGTCTTTTTAATAACGAAACCAGACCTATACATTTTCATTAAAGAAGTCAGACACAAATTCAACTTGCGTCCAAATGCAACACAACACACACACACGGAAGAAGAAACCTACAAATGGACTTAGAGGGTTCCGGAATACTTACATTACAGGCAGGGTGTACATTGAAAAACAACCACATCACTATGAAAGGGCATAACGTATTCTCAACAAATTTGCAGACTTCCTTCACTAGCTTCGGCAATATCGGAAATATCAACCCCAATGCGTTATGAGCAATTATTTCCGACTTTTAATAGTACTCATTACAATATTCAAATGAAAAACCTCACTGACCTACACAAACTAATTTGTTGATCAAGAAATTCCCATAAACTTCAATTTCACACATATCACAACTCAGAAATTGGATATTTTGCACTGTTAATAACAATCGCAATAATTATTTATGCTATTTGGAGACTAAAATCAAGAAGATAATCCATTATCAATGAGGAGCCAATTCCAACAAAACCAGAGTCAGATTTTAGTGTCACAGTTACTTAGTTAGTTGAACCATAGTTCAACGCGGGGGAGAATGTTTAGTACAATAACATAATGAGTCAACATAAGAACAATCGATCTACTTACAATGCCGACATTGCAGCTATTGTATATTATGTCATACGTTGTCAGTGGATCAACCAGCAATTGCTCACTTTGCTGACGGTGCATCAACGAATTGGTCTACCAAAGTGTTCCAGTTTTGGTGTTATGGATCTATTATTATTATTGTTCATTAATTGTTATTTCGTAGTGTGGCTTAAATTAAGTGTTAAAGACATTGAATTATTAAGAAATTATCCATAAGTTTGGCAGATCATATACCTCCTATTGATTAACGGTGATCATATACTTGAAAAAGAAAAAGTAGACCAGAATCAGGCAGCACAACAAACAACACAAAGTAAAATTATAAACCTAGCTATTGGATTAACATTTATATTTGCAAGAGGATTATCAATGCTCATTATAGCAAAAACTGGCTTAATTGCAGCATGTGCAGCTATAACTGCTTTAGCTCTACACGAATATGTTAAAAATGAAAATAAAAAATGAAAGAGTGATTACATAAACAATATGATAATCTCTTTACAAAAAGACCAACATATAATCTTTGTTGGAATTGGAAAGGATAAGTCGTTAATTAAGGCTATATATGACCTGCCGTTTGGAAAAATAATTTTGCCTAATCTGAATTTGAAAATTAAAGAGAAAGATTGGCAATCACTGCTTGGACCTGCATTTCCTTGGTCACCTTTTTCTCCAGGCATTCCTGGCAACCCAGTATCCCCTTTATTGCCAGACACACCTGGCGCTCCAGCAACTCCTTGAGGACCTACTGGACCTGAATCTCCTTTATCACCTTTAGGACCTACTCGACCTTGAGCACCTTTTTCTCCTTGCGTGCCATTAACGCCTTGTGGAACGGTTTCTCCTTTTAGTCCAGCCGTACCCGGCGCTCCGGTTTTACCTTGTTCGCCTTGTGAACCAGGTTCACCTTTCCAACCTCTTGGTCCTTGGGGACCAGCTTTTCCCAGTTCTCTCTTTTTACCCTATGGACCTATTGGCCCTTGAGGTCCCAGATCATGTGTTTTTGATCAGTTGAGTTTCTTCAGTTTGAACAAGTTAAAGTACTTAGTTCAAAACAAAAGAGATTATCAAGTTAATGTGCTTGGTATTCTATAAACTAGGCAAACGAGTCCAAACAATATGAAAACCATGACTTGAAACAAGTTGCTATTTCAGGTAAGGAGATAGCTAAAGAAGCTGATTACTTTTCATGCGACGTTGGAAATCATCCGAACAAAGAAAAAGGTGAAAATGTTTTAAGTATTTTGAAAATGAAGTGGAATTGTTGCTATTATTCTATACCGCTACTAGTTCAAAAAAATACATTCTTCATCTTCATACAACCATCAACAGTATTCTTGGCCATCACTCTTTTATTATATAACTTCAGTATCAGAGTTGCATTTGTGTCATGATTGTTTTTTTATGAACCCTTATTACACGCGATACCTAAACTATGTCTGCCTATATTATACATCTTTCATCGCCTCTTGAACTCTGAAATATAATGTAAAATATATATATATATGGGCCGAGATGTGTTACAGTCACTCAAAGCTTTCTACAAAATCCCATTACAAAAAATGTCATTTTTTCCTAGAAAAGATATTAAAAATAATAAGTAGATTAGGATAAAAAAAAAAAAGGTCATAAGGGCTACTAAAGTGGTGTTAAATTACCACATGCGAATGACAGATTGCTACGTTTAAAACATTCTTAGATATGTCGCATACAGACAAATCACAGAAACAAACCTTGACCTCTTTTCCCTATATCTTGTCTCAGCTATGGAGTATAATGCCAAGGACACATATAAACCAAGCAGACAAATAAAAAAAAGAACGAAAGGTTATTTTAAACTCATATATACTTGAAATCCATTACAATACGTACATATGCGGTTTTGCCTCAAACAAGGAAGCTTCTCTAAGAGAAATCTTTGTAGAAGGTCAACCTCAAACGTGCCTCAGTTATTTTTGTTTTAATTTTGTGTTTTTTTTCATCATTTGTAATCGTAATCTCCCAAAGGGCTCTTTACAAGGGTGTTGCTGTGTCCAAGCAAAGTTCATTGGAAAAAAAATAATAAAAAAATAAACCTAGTTAAAAGTGTGGAAAAGAGTCGGAAAATCCTAACACCCAACAAAACCGAAAAAAAAAACAGTTAAAAGGGGCGAAGTGTATATGAATTAATAGAACAAAAAACCACTGTTTCCTTATATATACCCTCTCGAATTTGATTAGCCACAATCCATGAGCATGACTTCCTCTGAGTAAAATAGCAAATTATTCCACTCTTGCAACAGCAACAGGAGCATCCATTGTTTCAGGATGACAATACTCTCGTCCTCGGATACTGTCCACTGTCGACAATCTATATATAAATGTTTGTATTGTAAATGGGTAATGAAAGAATATTGTTTCTTGAATTTCTCCCTAAATTAAACATATATGTTTTCATGGATACGATGACCAAAATTAAACCAATAAAAATGAAAGACTTGGTCAAAACTTATAGACAGTTAAAATCGACATTATTAAAAGCTTAGTGTGAAACTAGGTCATATTTTCATACAAATTTCAACCTAGTTTCACACTTACTAAGAGTTAATGACTATAATTTAATAATAAAAATAATCAATAATTTTGCGCTAAGGATTTTTAAACGAACAATTATATGAAATTATATTTTTAGGACAATCTAAGTAACATGAACATGAAAGAAACATTACGAAGAGTTGCTTGAAGCATTCCGTCAGTAAGCTATGATCATGATCGGCCAATCTGTACATAAGGTTATTCCGGCATTCTACAGGGGACTAGTTTCAATTTTTTATTCAGTGCTATGCAGTGTTGCCGCTGGGAATTTTTAAAGAGTCACCAGCGAAGAAAAAGTCGCACAAAGAAATTTTTTAAATAACCATTGTTTTAGTTTAGTTTAGTTTATTTCATCAATTGAATATATAAAATTCGCTTAGACTAAGATATATAGATGTACAATTTTAACAGTTGGTGGATACATGTATACAATTTAGTTACAATTTTGTTTTGTTAAGTTTAATGTTAAATTATTATTAAGACTTATACAAATAATATTTAAAGCTTGCTGTTTAAAAATATGACGAGAAGAGTTGGAATACAAATCGAGTCTATTACAAATCATATTTGTAACTCTGATGCAACGGGTTATGGGCTCATTTCTGCCATAATTACTGCTATGAAACTGTTCATAGAACAGGTATCTGAAACGAGTAGTTCTCATTGAAAGCATAGTTCCAGTTACTAATGATAGCAACGGAGGACAATTAATATGACAATTCAAAATGTCTTTTATAAACATGACCGAAAAGTATGTTCTGCGATTTTCAAGAGAATGTAAGCCAAACAATAAGCACCTACTATTGTAAGGTGGTCTTGGAATATTCCAATTATAAATGCATATATGTAGGTTAAATAAAAAAAAATGAAAAACAATTAAATTTTAATTACAAAGCATTAATAAGGATTTTATTACGGTAACTTTAGGTGATTTGTCATAAATCCAGGACTTTTTAAAAATTTTTTTGATTTAGCTCAAATATTAACAGCACCTGTCATATAACCGTTAAGGAAAAGCTGATTTTTCTCGAAAACGGCCCAAGAATTTTAATAAAAAAGAAATCAGTGTACCTACTGTTGCAGTTATGGTGAATGTTATGTGTTGGTGAAAATGGAATTAAGTTGGTGAGATAGAAACCGTATTTTTTCGGCTTTCTCGAGAACTGGTTAATTGATTATAATCAAGTTTAATATTCAGAAAGATGAAGGAAGGTAGCAAAAGTAATTTTTTAACATACAAATATTTTTGTATTGCTTTTTTGTGTTTTTAATAATTGATTTTTTTTTTAATATCAATATTTTTATTTAAATCGTATAAAAACCTTAAGTTCCCTTAATATTTTTTCAAATTTACTCGACACTGTGACCGCACCGCACTTAAGAGCAAGTACGTGCAATTCAGTCGCGCAATTTATTTAAGTATGTTTCAACCTTGTTTCTTAATATTTTTTAATGTTTTTCAATTCAATTCAATTCAATTTAATGAATAAAGTAAAATTTTCTTAAAATCATTTTAAAAATTGTCATTAAACGATTCTGTTAATGTTGGTGAAAATGGAATTAAGTTGGTGAGATAGAAACCGTATTTTTTCGGCTTTCTCGAGAACTGGTTAATTGATTATAATCAAGTTTAATATTCAGAAAGATGAAGGAAGGTAGCAAAAGTAATTTTTTAACATACAAATATTTTTGTATTGCTTTTTTGTGTTTTTAATAATTGATTTTTTTTTTAATATCAATATTTTTATTTAAATCGTATAAAAACCTTAAGTTCCCTTAATATTTTTTCAAATTTACTCGACACTGTGACCGCACCGCACTTAAGAGCAAGTACGTGCAATTCAGTCGCGCAATTTATTTAAGTATGTTTCAACCTTGTTTCTTAATATTTTTTAATGTTTTTCAATTCAATTCAATTCAATTTAATGAATAAAGTAAAATTTTCTTAAAATCATTTTAAAAATTGTCATTAAACGATTCTGTTAAAAAAATATTTGAGAGGATTCGCTTTGGAAAGTTTTAATTAAATTGTTTTCATTATTTGTAATATGAACTTTAAAAAATTTAGTTTTGTGTCATTAAAATGTGCTCATATAGGCTAGGCTAGGTGATTTTTGTTCAAATGTGGCTGCAGATCTACCCATTGTTCAACCATTCGACAAGCAAGAAGAAACAGCCTCATATGACAGCCACCTTGTAACGGGTGATTTTTTTGAGGTTAGGATTTTCATGCATTAGTATTTGACAGATCACGCGGGATTTCAGACATGGTGTCAAAGAGAAAGATGCTCAGTATGCTTTGACATTTCATCATGAATAGACTTACTAACGAGCAACGCTTGCAAATCATTGAATTTTATTACCAAAATCAGTGTTCGGTTCGAAATGTGTTTCGCGCTTTACGTCCGATTTATGGTCTACATAATCGACCAAGTGAGCAAACAATTAATGCTATTGTGACCAAGTTTCGCACTCAGTTTACTTTATTGGACATTAAACCAACCACACGAATGCGTACAGTGCGTACAGAAGAGAATATTGCGTCTGTTTCTGAGAGTGTTGCTGAAGACCGTGAAATGTCGATTCGCCGCCGTTCGCAGCAATTGGGTTTGTGTTATTCGACCACATGGAAGATTTTACGCAAAGATCTTGGTGTAAAACTGTATAAAATACAGCTCGTGCAAGAACTGAAGCCGAACGATCTGCCACAACGTCGAATTTTCAGTGAATGGGCCCTAGAAAAGTTGGCAGAAAATCCGCTTTTTTATCGACAAATTTTTTTCAGCGATGAGGCTCATTTCTGGTTGAATGGCTACGTAAATAAGCAAAATTGCCGCATTTGGAGTGAAGAGCAACCAGAAGCCGTTCAAGAACTGCCCATGCATCCCGAAAAATACACTGTTTGGTGTGGTTTGTACGCTGGTGGAATCATTGGACCGTATTTTTTCAAAGATGCTGTTGGACGCAACGTTACGGTGAATGGCGATCGCTATCGTTCGATGCTAACAAACTTTTTGTTTGCCAAAAATGGAAGAACTGAACTTGGTTGACATGTGGTTTCAACAAGATGGCGCTACATGCCACACAGCTCGCGATTCTATGGCCATTTTGAGGGAAAACTTCGGAGAACAATTCATCTCAAGAAATGGACCGGTAAGTTGGCCACCAAGATCATGCGATTTGACGCCTTTAAATTTTTTTTTTGGGGCTACGTCAAGTCTAAAGTCTACAGAAATAAGCCAGCAACTATTCCAGCTTTGGAAGACAACATTTTCGAAGAAATTCGGGCTATTCCGGCCGAAATGCTCGAAAAAGTTGCCCAAAATTGGACTTTCCGAATGGACCACCTAAGACGCAGCCGCGGTCAAATTTAAATAAATGAAATTATCTTCAAAAAGTAAATGTCATGGACCAATCTAACGTTTCAAATAAAGAACCGATGAGATTTTGCAAATTTTAAACTCTTAAAAAATCACCCGTTACAACTAAGATTTAGAAGCTTGTGTTCTGGAGCATCAAAACTAGAATGAATATCTTAAAAATCACCTTAGCCTTTTACCGCTGAATCTGATAAAAATTGAAACACTTCTCCAGCTTCTTGGTTAGTCTAATCTAATCGATAGAGTGGATAACTCAACCAATGGGGCAAATATTTGAATTTTTTTCCACTTTTTCCATATTTTTGCAGCATTATTAGGCCCAAGTCCAATAAGATTTTAGGTGGGATATTTTCCTCACCCATGCTGTTTGGATTTTCAACGAACGGGAAGAATTGGTCGTTTGTCCTTTCGATCTTTTTGTCGAATAGTCGAACCACCATCATAAAGCACTTTTCAGGAGAAACTTCGATGTTTTGGTGAATGATCAGGCTAAATACATTTTCCATCATATTTTGTTCAAGAAAAAAAGTTAACTGTTCTTGATTTAGTTTTTCTGCATTGTAACTTAAAAAGTTTAACCTAGAGTTAACAAAAGGTTACGTAAATACGTATTCTTTAAGTATTTCAGCAAAGGTTCGAGAAACGTCTCTTTTATAAACATGGCTGCACCCCAAACACTTAAATGAATTTCTGTGTTTATTTTTAATTCGTTGTATAGAAGTTTTATGTTAGTAAATAGTTGTTTCTTTTTTTTTTAATTGAGTAAACCAATATTTTAAATCAATGACTGAAAATTATTAAATTTGGGGCCGAAAAAGTGGCATGATTTTTTAAAAAAGTCGCAAAATAGCCAGTTCTAAAGAAAGTCGTCTCAAGGTCGCCTGAGAAACAAAAAGAGGTCAAAATGCGACTAAAGTCACACAACGGCAACCGTGGTGCTGTATTAGCCATATAGGCTACATAGGCAGATTTTAGGGGGATCGCGAATTTTCATCGCTCTAACTATAGATATAATGCTACTCTGCTTATTAAAATTATAACTTTTTGAATTGAAAGCATACTAGATATGTCAATCACGATTGGTTCTAATTATTCCAAATAAAAAAACGATCTACTTTTGAAAAAACAAAAATTGAAAAAACGGATAACATGCGTTGAATGCTCTTTTATGTTTTATGCAATTTTTTATCGCGTCTAGTCTAGCATTTTAGAGAGCAACTGAGCAGTACATGTTTACATGCGATTTATAGGGACTATAAGGCAAGTTATGCATTCGTAACGAAAAAAATCTAACAAGCAAACATGACATTACGATGATAGAGAAATCAAAATAAGTGGGTTCGGAAATTCCGTCCGTCTGTCTGTCTGTCTGTCTGCCCGTATCGATTCTTACAGCCTAAACGGCAGGGCCGATTTGATTCAACATTGGCATATAGTATTTTTAGAGTACTCTACCCGACTGTTTTTCGAATTGGCAATCTAGCTCCAAAACTAACAATACCTGCCATATAACTTTTAATGAAAAACTTATTTTTCTCGAAAACGGTCCTACGATTTTGATAAAACTTTCTGAATGGTGTTTTCTATGCAAAATCTATCTTTAAGTTTCAATGGATTTTTCAGAAAAAGTTTTGTAACGGTACCTCCCATATCACCGGTTTTTTTAAAATCAGACTTTCTCGTTAACTAATTGACGAATTTTGATGAAATTTTCAAAAAATGCTGTGTTTTATTATTTAAATAATATTGCTTATTAAATTTTTTAAAAACATTTTTTTTTAATTTTTAATAATTTTTTTTTAAAAATTATTTTGTTTTTTGAATATTTTGAAAACGGATCCATAGATTTTTTTTATTTTTCTCCTAGTATAAAATATAGATTTCTTTAAATTGACAAACTCAAAAAAAATTTAAAATATGTTTTCGAAAAGTTTTTCAAAAAAAAACATTTTTTTTTTTAAAACTGGTCGAACGATTTTGAAATGAAAAATTCATAAAATAGAAAACAGCAAAAGAAATAAGATGACTTACAACATTTTTTCCAAAAAACGTTATGAATAGTGTTTTTTTTTTGATTTCATAAAAAATTTATTTGTTTAATATTTTTCACAAATTTTGTTTTATATTGCTCGGTTGAGCCCTAGCCACTAGTCTAATGAAAGCAAACTGCGTTATTCTTATTATTATTTATTTATTTATTTATTTTAAAGCATTTCATGATGATAACAGCATACAGCATACAGAATAAATAATAAGGGCGCTTATGATAAACACATAAACACGCAAAAACAACTAACAAATAAAAAAAATGAGCACGACTGGGTCGCACGTACTTGCTCTTATGTGCCTCATTACATTGGAAAGCAAGATCTTTGGCAGAAACAAGTAACATTTGCGTTGAAAATAACACAGTTTGAACTTATAAAAAGTACTAAAAACCAAGATACTTAACGGCTCTTAGTAAAAATGAAGTATGCCATCACACGTCTTAAAGAACAAGGAATTTATGAAAAATGTATTTCGAAAATTGTAGGACCGATTTTGATAAAATTCTGTTTTTTAATATTAGTTTTTTGAAAAAAAAATATTTTTTAATTTTAGAGCCGTTACCGAGCAAGCCAAAATTAAAAAACCGTTATATGAAAGGTCACGTTAATAGACTTTTCCCGTACATGTGGCTCTAATCAAATAATAGCCAATACCAACAAAAACATTCTCAAAAATTTTTATCAAAAACGTTGGAGCCGTTTTCGAGAAAAATAAGTTTTCCTAAACGGTCGTATGTCAAGTACCGTTATTTTTAGCCCTAAAAATAAAATTTCAATTTCCCCTCTGAGGAATGCCAAAAGATAACCACACACCAAATTTGAAGGCAATCGCTTAACCCGTTTAGGCTGCAGCTCGATATACACCCGGACAGACAGACACACAGACAGACAGACAGACAGACAGACGGACGGACAATTTTTGCCAATGACTTTTTTAGGTTTCTCTAGGATCGTAATGTCATGTTTGATTGTCATCTAAATTTTTTTTATATTCACGAATCCTAAACTTGCCTATTAGTCCCTATAAACGCAAGTAAAAAAGCCTGAAATAGGATTTTTTTTTTTGAAGTGAAACTTCTTTACGCGCATGAGGATAAATTTCTTACGGATGAAACGGAAGTAGTTATACGGAAATGTGCAACGTTTTTATCTAAGAATAGGTAGAAAGCGATTGAGACCGATTAAGAGAGAGTGAGAAGGGGCGAACGTAGCATGAACACATAGCCATGGAGCGAGAGTAGGGAGTAAGCGAGTGAGTAAACGCAGATCTGTTTTATTTATTTACATTGTCATTAGTTTGCATACGGTGTGTAGAGTGATATGACTTAAATTTATAAATAAATAAAAAATAAAAAAAGAAGTTTCACTTCTGACATGTGTACTTTGTACGCACGCACTTTTTTATAATTAACGCGCACACAAGGAACTATTTGTTTCCCTTTTATTGTAGAACACACTACTTGGCATTAGAAAGATAGGGAGGGGAGAGATAGGAGGTGTCGTTTAAAATTGGTTTTGAATGTTTGCAGATCAAAATGGCAAAGGAAAATCTCGCCGGCTAAACTGTTCCAAGTTCGTGTTGTTCGGCTAAAAAAAAAATCCCTATATTTCACGGTACGTCCAAAATTGGGCTCAAGGTGAACTGATGAGCATTCCTTGCGAGACGAGTATTATGGGACAAGCTTTTAAGGAGAGGAATGCAGCTGGCTACTTCGAGTGAACATTTTTACTTGCGATTTATAGGGACTATAAGGCAAGTTATGCATTCGTAAAAAAAAAATCAAAAAATCTAACAATCAAACATGCCATTACGATGATAGAGAAGTCAAAAAAAATGGGTCCGGAAATTCCGTCCGTCTGTCTGTCTGTCTGTCTGTCTGTCCGTATCGATATCTACAGCCCAAACGTTTGGGCCGATTTGATTCAAACTTGGTATATAGTATTTTTAGAGTGCTCTACCCGATGGTTTTTGGAATTGGCATTCTAGCTCCAAAACTAACGGTACCTGCCATATAACTTTTATTAAAAAACTTATTTTTCTCGAAAACGGCTCCTACGATTTTGGTTAAACTTTCAGAATGATGTTTTCTGTGCAACATCTATCTTTTAATTTTAATTGATTTTTCAGAAAAAGTTTTATAACGGTACCTCCCATATGACCGGTTTTTTAAAATCAGACTTTCTCGGTAATTAATTAACGGATTTTGATGAAATTTTCAAAATATGTAGAGCTTTATGATTTAAATAATTTTGTTTTTTAAAATTTTCAAAAACATTTTTTTTTAATTTTTAATAATTTTTTTTAAAAAAATATTTTTCTTTTTGAATATTTTGAAAACGGTTTAATAGGTTTTTTTTTAAATTTTTCTCCTAGTACAAGCTTTAGATTTCTTTGAATTGACATACTCAAAAAAAATTTAAAATATGTTTCGAAAAGTTTTTCAAAAAAAACATTTTTTTGAAAAAACTAGTAAATAAATAAAATATAAAACAGCAAAAGACATAAGATGGCTTACAACATTTTTTCCAAAAAACGTTATGAATAGTGTTTTTTTGATTTCACAAAAATTTTTCCCCACAAATTTTATTTCATATTGCTCGGGTAAGCCCTAGCCAAGCCATTAGTCAAATAAAAGAAAGTGACAACCTACATTACATACATACTTACGTATTTTAAAGTATTTTTCATCATCATAAAAGCACAGAATAAATAAGGAAGCCTTTGATCAACACACAAAAACAACTAACAAATAAAAAGAATTATTCGATTACTACTGAATGCAAAAATTTCAATCGAGAAAACAAAAGTTTACACCTTCCTATAAATAAACAAAACCACTGTGTTAACTTTTAATATTGTGTCTATACCCACTCACTACCTTCCTTCCAACCTTATTATAGGTACCTAATATCCTTAATAAATTCCATTAATACCTACCCACATCATACGTTTATCGATCCATCAAATATAATTAAGCGATTTTAATTAATTTGATTTCAAAAAGTAAATTATTGTTATTGGGACCTATATAGGTCCCTATACCTAGCATTATTGCCCTACTGCTGATTCCCACGAATCTTTATGCCAGTTGTACAAATTTTTCCATACCACAATGAAAATTAAACTGAAAAAGTCCTTTATATCTTTCTATTAGCAAATTTTATTATAAACAGTAAACAACAAGTGGAAAGATAATACACTAAAAACTGTAAAAGCTAACAATCCTATATATTTATGTGTTTATCCCTTTGTCGTGACGCATGTTCGTTCGATCTTCAAACCACAACGATTCTAAAGAAGTTGCACGTCAAAAAAACATTAAAATTAAATCTTTGTCAAAAAGACGCCTGTACCTAAAAAGGATTAGCACACGGGAGCAAGTACGTGCGACCCAGTCGTGCCTTTTATTTATAAAAGTAACGATAAAATAAGGAAAGACATGAAACCGTGCGGTGTTCAATCTTAACGCTCGATTTTGTATTCTATCAAGCAGGTGAAGCGATGTTTGCGAAGCACCTGCCCAGAGGTGGGAGTTATACTCGAGTTTAGGGCGTATAAACGCTTTATAAATTGTAGCCAGATCAGATGGGGAAAAATACTTCTTACACCGATACAGAAAACCTAAGCACTTAGCAGCATTCCTAGAGATCTCAAATATATGGTAGTTCCAACGGAGGTCATCCTTGACACCCATACCGAGTACTGAGAGCTTTTCGGTTTCTTCGATGTTAGTGCGATTCATTGACAATGGCATTGGGGGTATGTTAAGCTTTAACGACAGAAGACAGCATTGAGTTTTCGAAGCATTAAACTCCACACGATTCCTATTACCCCATTTGGCAATGCTGTATAAATCGAAGTTTAATGAGCTTGACATACGAACGAACTCATATTCGCTGAGGGTAGAGTCGGCAGCAAAACAGTTAAGTGGATTAAGAGTAACAGACAGAAGATCATTTATAAAAATGAGGAAAAGAGTCGGAGACAGAACAGAGCCCTGGGGCACACCAGCATTTATTTTATGGGAATCAGACTTGAATCCGTCCAATACAACTTGTATTGAACGGTCCAGAAGATAGCTTCTAATCCAACGAACAAGAGTATCATCGATCCCAAAAGCACGCAGTTTCGATAAGAGAGCTTCATAACAAACTATCAAATGCCTTGGAAATATCAAGAGCAATAATCTTACTTTCACCAAAGCGATGTAAAGATTTGTCCCACTGTTCGGTGACATATGCCCATCGGATCACCAGTGGAACGGTTGCTGCGAAGCCATGCTGACGGTCATGGAGAAGCTTTCGATCTTCGAGATATTCCTTAAGCCGACGGTTAATCAGTGTTTCCATGACCTTAGAAAGAAGGGATGTCAGTGCTATGGGTCGGTAGGAGGAGGGGGAGGATGGGTCACCTTTCTTAGGGACAGGCTGGACAAATGCTGTTTTCCATCTTCTAGGAAAGATTCCAGAAGAGTAGGAGCGATGGAAAAGCTTACGCAGTGGCTTTGCCAGTGTGGAAGAACACCTCTTCAGAAGAATCGGGGATATACCATCCGGGATACCGTTTTTGTATCGAGATCTTTGAGAACTCTTGCTACTGTACGAGTGCGGAAAAAAATCTGGAAAAATTTACATTCTCAAGTACAGCAGCGAAATGGGTGGCGAGCAAGTTTGCCTTCTCTGAAGAGTAAACAATTGGTTTGTTATTGTCGACGAGCGTTGGAACCGAAGATGTTGAGGAGTTTTTAATATTTTTTACAAATGACCAAAAATTTGCACTGCCTTTGGGACGCTGCAGAATTTTTTGCCGTAATTTCTGGTCATGCAAAAATTTGGTTCTTTCAATAACGGAGTTGCATGAGTTCCTTGCTTGTTTGTGCTTTTTCCGATTTTCCTCTGTAGGGTTGGCTTTGTAAGAACGGAAACTTACTTCTTTGAGCCTGATAGCTTCTTTACACTCAGAATTAAACCAAGACTTTCCTTTAGGTTTGATGCTTTTTACTCTGTTGGGAATAAAAGCACGCATCCCTAGAAGAATCACATTTGTTATCATTTCAGCACTGGCATCAATGTCACTATCGAGGAAGCATAGTGACCAGTTAAAGTTTCGGAAAAAAATATTCAGGCCGTCCCAGTTGGCTTTCTCGTATTGCCAAACGGTCCTGGTGGGAAGTTTTTCTTTAACTGGATGGGTGGAGGATGAGAAATTAGCTGAAATGACACAATGGTCTGAAGTGCCATGATGGGAAAAAAGTAGTGGCACCAAGGTATACCCGTGTAGAGCAAGTTCTGATAAATCAGTATTTACTCCAACCTGAGTTTCACTTAATGCCAAGACAGCTGGCCTGTATTGAACAGTGTAGACGTAGACATGAAAGACATTCTTTCTTAAAGTTTTTATTTTTTTTTCAACGCATAGAGGTGGGGATTTTTCTGAAAAGTTGTGCCAAAGGATGACGAACAACATTATATTAGTTAAAAGTCTATAAGAATTATTTACAATTTTATATGGAGCCCTGTTTTTGTTTCATGAACTAAAAGTAGGTTCAGGGTGGGTATACAAATCACTGGTATTCGCAATGTTTCGTAAATCGAAAGGCAACGTACGTGTATTCAGTAATTTTTCAATTATGGTTGGGTCTTTAATCAGAAGTTGGATTTGAACTATTGCTTTTCTCTGTAACTCCTTAGAAAGGCGGGCATTTGTCAAATCGTCTTAAATGTTCATTGAATATTACCGGAGTGATGCAACAACTCCAGACCATCGAAAGGTTTTAAATTTTCCTCGAGGTTACGAGTTGCTTCTCCGTTTGTTGTTTTAGTAGGTGCTGATTTTAACTCGGGCATTTTAAAGATCTTTCTGCGAAAAGACTTTCGATATAAGTATTTTTTTTTTTTTTTTTTTTTGGCTTACGGGGAAGCTGATTGAACGCATTTTTGTATTGGGAAGCGTGGAATTGCTGTCATCTTCTTTCGTGTATGTAATGTTTTTTAAATGTTTTTGTAGAGTGTTCTTCCAGACTTCTACGCACTCCAGCGGAGTTTGCAATGAAATGTCAGGAGCAATAGAATATTAAATCTCTTTTCCCCATCTTGTAATAAGCAACGCAATATTTTCATGCATTGCCATGAATCGTATACACTGCAATGTCTTACATTTTCCAGCTCCAGTCAATAATCGACTTTAAGAAATGGAACATTTTTTTATAAAATTAAGGAGGATCCATACTGCTTTATCAGATTTATGGTTCGCATAAAAGGTAGAATATCTTTTTATAAATATCTGCGTCGTTTTTTAAAATATGTTTCAAATTTTGTTTCTTTTGACAATAAAGTCATACCTATTAAAATTCTAAATTAATATTGTCCTAAGGTAGGTACCTACCTAATCAACATTTCCTTATTTCCTTGTTGCTTTAATAAGTAGAACCTACACTCTTTTTAGGAAAATCGAAAATGGAATCCTTTCCACAGCAGTGTGATATCATATTCATTTATACAAGCAAAAAATTAAATAATAACGAATTAAAACTATGTTTTGGTTGTCGCTTTTTCGGTCCTCATAGTTCTGAAGGATCAAAAGTTTCCCTATTCTGGAATATTTTATTTTTAATTTAAATGATTTCTTTATACTTGCCCGCCCATCTTATACACCTACAACCAAAATATCATGGGATGGCATCGGAAGGGGTACTTACCCACTCTATACGTCAGCTTATATAACTACGAATACGTTCTTTCCACATTAATATCCAATTTAGGACTATGTATTTATGTTTGTGCAAGTATAGTAAAATTGTCGACAAATCTTATTTCTTTTTTAACCCATACTTTATGGTTCTTCAACTGTCAGACTACCTATATATACACCATTCCATCAATTCGATATATGTATGTATAGAAACATATTAATCCCCGCACAACGAATGGCTATAATATAACGAAAAAAAATTAAAACAGGAAGAAATAAATTCCACGACTGGATCGCACGTACTTGCTCATATGCGCGGTCAAATTGTAGAATAAAATTTAAGAAAATTAAAGTGCACATCAAAGGATTTATTCGATTTTTGTGACTTTTGATTGTTTAAATAAAGTACGTTAAATTGTATTGAGTGAAATAATTTAAACGCTATTTTATTTCTTTAAGCAATGTAAAAAAGTGTGATTTTTTTTTTAAATCGTAGGAGCGGTTTTTTAATAAAACGGTTTTTTTCTTAATAACTTTATAAAAAAAAATCCAAAAAAAAATCAGGAATATAAACATAAGCAAATAAACATAAATTTAAGAACATTCATACATTTCAAAACATAGATTTTTCAAAAAAAAAAATAAAAAAAATTATTCAAAATACAAAAAAAAAAGTTTTCGAAAAAAAATTAATGCAAAATTACTTAGGCTACTTACATTTTCTTGAATGTCAATTTTGATAGTAATCAGGTCACCAGCTTGCGAGAAAGTCGAAAAAACCGGTCCTATGGGAAGTACCGTTTTTAGAAATAACTAAAGCTATTTAAATTACCCGTAGGTGGCGCTGGGTTTGTTTATTTTTTGAAAATTATTATTTTAGATTGATAAATTTCAGGCGGACGAAGTCGCGGGTAACAGCTAGTAGTACCTTTAATCTTAAGTAAAAATGGGTACGACTGGATCGCATCTCCTTGCTCTTATGTGCTTAATCATATTGCAAAGCAAGATATTTGAAACAAATAACATTTATATAAAAAAATATATGTTCTGAACTTATAAACAGTGTCAAAACACAACCCTTAACGGATTATAGTAAAAACGAAGTACGTCATCACACGTCATAAATAATAAAGAATTTATAGAAAAAGTATTTCGAAAATTGTAGGACGAATTTTGATAAAATCGTGTTTTTTATTTTTAGTTTTTTTTTTACTGAAAAAGTTGAAAATTAAAAAACTTTTATATGAAAGGTACTGTTAATATACTTTTCTGGTGAAATTTAGTTATTTAGTTTAATCACAGCCATTACCTACAAAAAAATTCTCAAAAATTGCGCTCAAAATCGTTGAGCTGTTTCCGAGAAAATTAAGCTTTTCCTTAACGGTTATATGGCAGGTACCGTTATTTTCTGCTCTACAAATAAATTTAAATTTCGCCTCTGAGGAATGCCAAAAGAATCACACATACCAAATTCGTGGGTAATCAATTAACCTGATTAAGCTGCAACTATAGATTCGTTATAGATACAGACGGACAGACAGACAGACTGACAGACATTATTTTCTCACTAATTTTGTTTAGGCTTCTCTATGATCGTAATCTTATGTTTAATTGTCATCTCAATTTTTTTTATATTCACGAATCCTAAACTTGCCTTAGGTATAGTCCCTATAATCACAAGTAAAAAGAATTTCTATTAGGACTGAGCAGTTGCAAGTCATCTTCGAGGGAAAAGTTCCAGAAAGATATTAGAAAGTGGTAGAAACCAACACTAGAAAAATGATGAGCACCTACATTAGGAAGGAATTTATATGTAGGATAAACACAGGGAAAAAACTGCACTCAAAAAGGAGAGAGACGGTTAAAGCAGGGTTATGTACATATTAATAGTAAAAGTGTGTTTATAATACCATAAATAAATGGTTTAATAGCGCCCTATAGTGTGAATCAAGCAATAGGTTGAATCGAGTAAGAGGTTGAATCACTTTTTACTTGCGATTATAGGTACTATAATGCAAGTTATGCAGATTAAAAATTTTGAGATACATTCAAACATGACGTTACGATGATAGAGAAACATATTTGAGTTACTGGAAAAATTCTGTCCGTCTGTTTGTCTGTTCGTCTGTCTGTACGGATGTATTTTGGACTGCAGCCTAAACGGTTTGGCCAATCGTCTTCAAATTTAGAACTTAAGGTTATTTTGACATTCTACAGAGGACTTTTTTCAATTGTGTTTAGCTCAAAAATTAACGGTAGGTACCTGTCATATAACCGTTATGTATGGCTCCAAGAATTTTAATAAAAAAATCAGTGTAGTACTGTAGGTAAGCATTATATTTGGTGGGCTAAAAACGGTACCTCCCATAGGACCGTTTTTTTTGTCTTCGACTTTCTGGACAGCTCGTGATTACTATCAAAATTGATATTGAAGAAGATGTAGTAGCCTTGGTAATATCGCATAACTTTTTTTTGTATTTTTAATAATTTTTTGTAATTTTTTTTTTTTTTTTTTTGAAAAAAAAATTCACACTTTTTTACATTTCTTAAAGAATTAAAATGGTGTTTAAATTATTTCACTCAATACAATTAAACGTACTTTATTCGAACAATCAAAAGTCGCAAAAATCGAATAAATGCTTTGATGGTGACTTTAATTTTCTTAAATTTTACTCTACAATGTGACCGCACATATGAGCAAGTACGTGCGATCCAGCCGTGCATTCTATTTGTTTTTAACCATGTGCTTACGTTAATATACCTACATTACATTTCGCTCTTGATATGTACATAAACTACAGCCTTAAGAACAAAAATAATAGAAAAAAACGATGATTATACGAAATACTTCAGCAATGCTACAAGCACACAGAAAATTTGGGACGGACCATTTGAAATGGCCATTTTTGAAGGAGCAGCAATATCAGCCGTGTTTCCTGCCCCCATAAGAATCCAATCTGTTGTTCTCTTTTTATATTGTAGGGGGGAGTGTGAACTGGAACTTATGCTATGTATATCGTTTCAAAGTTGTGTGGAGAACGGTTGTGAAGACATGCTTTTGCCGTTTCAATATGTTTGCCGTTACTTTTAGTATTCTCTTATCCCAAACGCGAGAGACTTTTCCTACTTTTTTATATATACCTAGGTACTATGTGCTAGCTCCTCTGGATTGTTTTTATTTCAGCCACGCAAGCCACGGACAATGCATACTACATTCATACCTACATTGTGAAAAAAGGATACCAGACGTTCTTACTTATACGCATAACTATGTAGATAGATGTTTATGTTCTTTTGTGGAACCATTTTTTTGGTTAAGATTAAGAAACCAATGACCATGTTGTTAAGGAATGGGCCATACCATTTTTCGATTTTTTGCGACAGACAGCAAAATATGTTAGTCCGTAAGGCCATTTCCATGTATGTACAGTCTACGAACAAGGGGTGAAATCGGCTAAGGTGATTATGATAAGTGATTGTCACAATCAAAAAATTCAGTCTGCGTTAGGTGATGCAAGAATTTGTAATTTTCGTGGTATAATCACTAATCACACAGAATGAAAATTTAATATGATCACACATGACTATCAGGGATGTGACTTTCACAAATCACCTTAGCCGATTCCACACCTGAATTTTTTGATTGTGACAATCACTTACCACATATAACCTTAGCCGATTCCACACTAGGTGTTCCTTGGATAAGAACGGGAGTTTGTATTGACGTTCTAAATCTTAAGCCTGCAAATTTATCCGTGTTTAGAGTATGGCACTAAATCAAAAAGTCTATAAATATTGATTAGATATATTATATATACCTATGTATTGAAATTATAGAGGGTGTTTCGCATGTTGCAGGGAAATAAGTCCTCGCGCGGGAATCCCTCGGGTGAACTCACCGAGGGATTTAGTTCACAATTACTAAGTCCCTGAGTGGAGCTGATTCCCCGGGGACTTATTTCTCTTCACCGATTCGCATAAGGCCAGACTTTGTAGGTTGTGTCGGGACACTAAGAAATCGTATGAAAAAGGGGCCTTAACTAACCGGACAATTTGTTGTAAGGCCAGAGTAAATAGCCGTGTTTTTTGTTAAATTTATCCGCAGCGAAGCAAGATCTTACACACACTACAAAAACAACAGCCAGCTGCCGAAAAAAGTAGATGTTGAATTTGGCTGCGGGTTGCATGTTCGACACAAGAAGATTTAATTTACAATAGACATGATATAAGATTTGTATCATGCTACAGATACTATATTTCTATAGATATTGCATGCTACATTGTTTAAGAAGGTTGCAATGTTGCAAGGCAGCATTTGGGCGTTTTGGAATCTATAGATGCACATTTATTTGTTGGGATTCGATCCCCTATTTGGTTGTATCTTGTGTGTAAATATTTTTTAGACTCACTGGCCGACGGTCTTTGGTGATCGTTTTATGTTGCATTGTTTCAGAAGTTTGAAAATTTGCACTGGGACTTAAGACAACAGGCGGCTGCCTATGCGTTTTTTTTGTAAAGCTGCCCATAGCTTTTCCAAAAAAAACACGGCTATTGAAGAAAATTAATAATAGATAATAATATTATACGTATTTAAGGACTCTTTTGATTTCAAAGTTGCTCTGTTCAAATTTTAGTTAAAAACTGAAACCGGACATGTCTACTATCTTTGAGAATATTAAGAACAACAAAAAACAAAACTACCTTTTCTATTAGAAAACACTTTAAACTAGTTAGTACTTGACTGGGCCTTAAGCCAAATAGTAGGGCCTTAATTACAGTGCATTAAATTAAGGTAGCTAAATGGTAATAAGCAATGAGGTCGATTTAGACTCAATCGAAGTGGAAATAAAATGGATTTTACGTTTTCTACATTAGATATTTTTTTCAACTGAAGGAAATTATGCCGAAGACAAAAATTGCCAATAAAAGCCACTTAGGTGATTAAGCATTATTGTCGAATCAGTGTGTAAAGAAATTTTTTGAAATTTTATCTCCCAATATGTTGCTCTCATTTCCTTTTTTTGAGGAATAAAATCGGTCCACCCCGGTCGGCAGAATAATAGCTGGTGCCTTCAATAACAGCAAAATAACTATTTTGCACATAACACAAAATAAAAAGACAAATATAACAATTAATTTTTTTCCCAAATACTGCGTGTTGTTGTTCCAATTTTTCCTTCGGCATTTACAAAACTAACAGACACGAGTATTTATCATATTGAAAGATGCAGAAACTTGGACAGTCTTTGGATTTTTAAGCTTCATTGTTAAGTGGGAATTTCTAGAATCGTAACAGGGTCTGTTATTAGTGATGAGAATTTATTTAACAATTTGCGTCTAACTGGCATCATATTACCGAAGAATTTCAAAATTAAAATTAATTAAGACTTATCTATAGTTTGTCCACTAAAAATTGACAGTACCAGCCTTACGGGAGAGCTTTATATTTTTTAAATGGTACCAGTTGGCGGTTTTAGTCCTTGAAGTATCCACTGAAATTAAAACACTTTAATATTTGAGCTCTCTAGGAGTTTAATGAGATTCCACTGCAGTCAGACTGAGAGATGAACGTCCTATCTTCACTGTACTGAAATTTTTTATAGTACAGACTATATAATAAGATAAAATAGGTTGACAAATCTGGGGTCGAATCGGCTAAAGTGATTATGATAAGTAATCGTCACAAACAAAAAATTCAATCTGCGTTAGCTGATGTCAGAATTTGTAATTTTTGTGGTAATCACTATACGCAAACTGAAAATTTAATACGATCACATGTGAGTATCAAAAATGTGACTTTCACATTATCACTTTAGCCGATTCCACCCCTGAATTTTTTGATTGTGACAATCACTTATCACATATCACCTTAACCCGGCTAAGCTTTCAATCGAAAAGGGGCTTTTGTGATCCCCTTTTTTGATTGGTTTTAATAATTTAATAAAAAAAAACATTCATTGCAATAAAAGCACCTTTAAATAAAATTTGTGTTCATGTTTTTTTCTAAAATTTTTAAAGGGTTTTATCTTGCTTTACCGCTTCGGGTGTTCGCCCCTGGAACAGTAAAAAACTTTATTTTCGAACATTTACCGATATTTTACCGACATTTATGTTCTTATTCTATATTCACACCAATTAGTGATTTCAGCGCCACTCTTGCGGGCCGTGCAGCAATTAAAAAATTATGCTTCATGAGAGTACTGTCAGCAGTGTATATACAAAGCAAGCCACACGATCTAACACTTTGTCGCACCTTATGCGAATCATCCTGTCTGTATGTTTCTCTGTTATTTTTATCCGAATTTTCTATGGGTGGATTGGGAGGAAAAATATAGGTATTATTATATGTATTTGATTTTTTACTCTAAGAAAAAACATTTTTCCAGTTAGGGGCTCCGACACGTAGAGAAGGACGAAATATTACCAGGATATACATATGTAAATGTATGTATTTTATACGAACAAAAATCAGAAATTCCATTATGTTCTAAGGGAGTTGTTCAAATGGTTTCTTATACATACATATATTTTTCTATTTGCTAAATTGGAATTATGTTTACTTGTAATGAAATTTATTTTCAGACATTTTTTTTGCCTATACGAGTTAAAATTGATTTGTGTTTGGTTTTAATTTCGGTTGTTGGATGGGAAAAGTGGGGAATGGTCACATTCTTAAATATATGCGAATATTTGCCCAACCGTGTTTTTCTGTTTGGATACGTACCTGCATATTTAAATATTCAATAATGTGTACCTATATAGGTTGTCTATAATATTTGTTAGTGTACTAGAACACGAGGGTTGGATGTAAACAAAGAATATATAGTACGAAAAAGTTGGTCCTTTTACCTTAAAACTGAAATTAAGTAAAAATTATTATTTGTTATTATTATTATTATTATTTATTAACATAAAATTACAGAAATAAACGATAATATGAAAGACCACTAGCTGCAAAGGTAATCCACTCGAAGTAAAAAGAAATAAAAAATGTTTTCTGATGAAAAGTATGGGCACAACTGGAGTCGCATGTACTTGTTCTTAAGTGCCTAGGCTTCGTCGCTGACGTAGAAAAATCAGTGACGTGAAATAAGGCCAAACGAAATAAGGCCAAATTCCTAAAATTTGGTATTATTTGGAGTTCGAAAACCAAATAAGGCCACATTTTCTGTTTTCCTTATTTCGAAATGGAAATAAAACCAATTTGGCATTAAGTACCTATAAATTTGCAATGCCTTAATATGAAATGGTATAAAACAAAAAAAAAATAATAAAGAGGCTCTGTCAAATAAAAAAATGAAATAAGGTCCAAACATTAGGGCAGTTTTTAATTATGAAATTGTGCCCATAAAAAAGCCCTATATTAGAAATTTAAAACCCTATTAGAAATGAAATAAGACCCCAATTTGATTTATATTTGATTATATAAATTTGTATTTTTCAAAAATTTATCTTTAATCTTTAATTTTTCAAAGTATTTCATTACTTTATAGTGGTGTTATTAGTTTATGTTTTATTATATTTTTTTTAGTTTAATTTTTTTACTATATACTCATGTATTTCAAAGTTCCCTAGGTTTGTGTAACCATTTCCTTACTCTATTAGAATAGAGTTTTCCTTATCCTCATCCTTTCCTTGTTTTTTTTTTACCTTGGCACGATAATTTTGTTTGTCGAACAAGAGGGAACAGTAGAAGCGGCACTTCTTCTTCCCTTGTAAGCGTAAGTATAGTGCCATTTTAATTTATATATATATATATATATTATAAATGTAAAGAAAAAAAAATAATAATAATAACACCAACACCAAAATAAAATAAAAGTATTACTTAATCTAAATTACTATTTTAAACCTTAAAACTTACACCTTACTTTTTCTCTCGCCTGGATAACACCATGCTGAATTCCAAACGTTCGTCTAATGTTGTCGACGAGGTCTGGCCAGCCACAAAATGCCAAAATCCGAGTAAAATCGGCCAAGAAGGCAGCATTTAGAAGTATCCTTCTGAAAACTTGGGCGGGCTGGCCAGACATTGTCGACAACATCAGACGAGTGTTTGGGATTCAGAATGGCAACAAGGGAAGAGAAAAAGTTAGGTGCAATAGTTTTAGAGTTTAGTAGGAATTTAGCATCAAGGTCCCTAGGTTTTTGTAGTAATTTCCTTACCCTTTTAAAGTAGAGCTATCCTTTTCCTTATCCTTCCTTTTCCTTTCCTTATTTTTTCCCACTTTGGCACTATAATTTTTGTTTGCCGAAGAGGAGGGAACAGTGGAAGAACCACCCCAATCCGTCGAGTCTAGCCGTGCAATGACAAGCTCGTCGCCGCCCTTCTACTGCCTCAAAGAAGTTCCTCCGTAAAAACTTTCTTCGCAACCATATGTTCTAGTATGGAAAGTTCTACTCAAAACATTTTGGCAGAAACATCACTTGATTGCGAAAAACATTCAAGTTTTAAGAAATCTTGCACTATGGGTGAAAATTCAGCGCTATTTCATCGATGTCTTACTGCCAAAAATGAACGAACTGTTGGACGTAAAACTAGCTAACATTTTAACAAAAGATGACATTAACACAATAAAAGAAGAAGTCATTGTCGTTCAACAAGAAAACATATTAATGAAAACTTAAATCAGAAAATTAAAAAAAAAAACGAAAGCAGGCTCCAGAAAAAAATTGAAAATTTTGAAAAAAATTCCAAAATGCTTAACGTCGATATTAACGGATTTAACGCGTCAACTACCGCGGCAGCAAATAAAATGTTCAATCAAATATGTAATTCTGTACTAAATGTTAATGTTTCTACAACAAATATACCAGGAAAACCGGATTAGCAAATAAAAAGTCCCTGCTTTTGTTTTTTAACTCAGAAATGCTATAGATGTCAATTCGGTACTTTCTTCAACTCACCAACTAAGAAAATCCAAAATATTTATTTTTATATTAAAGAAAAGTAAAAATTCAACTTTGTCAGATAAAAATAGGTTTATTTCAAACCAGTCCCAATAAAAAAAAAAACAGAAATAAAGAATTGCGATATTGAAGTCAACGGACACCGCTACAATTGCAACTCTGAAGGAGTAATTACAGCTCCAAACAACGATTCCAGGGAATTCATTTGTAATCTTTTAAGTAAGAGTAAACTAAACTACGATGTTATTGTAAGCGATCGAAACAAAACCATGTCTACTTCTAATAACAACACAAAAATTTTTTTAACAATTAGGTTCAAACAACATTTGTGGTCTCGGAAATAAAACCTTATTTTGTTATTTTTTTTAAATATATATGTAGTTTTGAAATTTTCTTTTTGTATGAACATTATTAACATTCACTCTACTTCAGCGTCTTTCCGCTATATTCCTTTTACACCAGCTGTAAAGCTTGCTAAAAATCTCTCTGACCAAAATTATAATGGGCCTTATGTTCTTTCTCGCTTTAGAGATCATCGACTTTATGCTAATGTTCGGCTTTACCTTGCATATACTCAAGGTAAACACAAACATTGTCAAAACTGACAATGTTTGTGTAAATGGTATAACAAGAACTAATTTAATAATCTGTATACTTCAAGTAGGCCTCCCCACCAAAAAAAAATTATATCCAATTCCACGAGTCACTAAACGTTACCTCCTCAGCTGAAGAAAATGATCTCTCTACTTTTGCGTCATTTGTACATTCAAACAGGATATCACATCTCCAAAAAAGCAGAGCTGATCATAATAAGTTTTTTCGTTCTTAATTCATTTCCGACTCCTCCTTCAAGCCAAATTCTTCCCATAACATTTTATCATCAAAATGTAAGAGGTCTTCGTTCAAAAACTCATAATAGCTTTCAGAAATCTCATGCTCTACCTTTCGAAATCTATGCACTAACCAAAACCAATCTTATACCAAGAATTGTTCCCATCTAATCTTAATGTTTACCTCGATGATCTAAACTGACGCTCAAATGATTCCCCTAGTCATGGTGTATTACTCGATGTTAAAAATACAATTGATCCGTCTTTCATATCAAAATCTTCCTCATCAATTATAGACTATGTTTCTATAAAAATCAGTCCTCCCGGTAAAGCAATTTTTATCATTTGCTTCTACATCCTACCCGCACTCATAACCCTAAGTGAAACCCAAGATGATATCCTTCTTTTGGTGACTTTAATCTTCCTCACTTAATATGGAAAGCATGCGAAGATGAATCACATTTAATCTCATAAACCTTTCTGTAAACGAAGCCATTTTTCAAATTCGTTAGCTATAAAAAAAAGTCTGATGGATATCCTTCCTCTCTTTTTCTCAACAGTGAAACCTGAAGTGATCCGCAACATATATCAGAGTTGTTTGCCTCATCTTTCAAGCAATCCTTTACCAATTTTGCTTTTCAACCAGGCGAACCTTATTTTAAGAACTTGACGAATTTGTTGGCCCTTTTTTCCCTCTCACAATCGATAAGAATCTTGTTGAAATTAAGCTAAGTCAACTATGTGAAGAATTTTCTCTTGGGCAAGATAATATCCCGAAAAATTCTTTTAAAGAAATGTTCCCAAACCCTCTCCGTTCCTCTTTCTCAAATTTTTAATTTATCTTTATCCCAAGGCGTATTCCCAGAAGTATGGAAAACTTCATTCGTTACACCGATTCACAAAAAGGCGCGAAATATAACGTTAAGAATTGCCAAACTTTCCTACATCCCCAAAATATACGAACTAATAAGTTTTCGTTGTAAGTCGCTTATATCCCCTAGCTTCCTCAAATGTAGGTCCACTACCACTAACCTTATTGAATTTGTTTCCTCTGCCCTCTCAGCACTAAAAGCAGGGACGAAGTTGATGTTATCTCCACTGACTTTAGTAAAGCCTTTGACAAAATTTCTCCTACATAGTGTTATACTCTTCAAACTTAAGGCACTTGGCTTTGAACAGATCTCTTTGAAATGGATATCTTCTTACCTCAGCAATCGTTCCTACAGTGTGCATTTCAGGAATGCACTTTTCAATCCATTTCTCGCCACTTGCGGGGTCCCTCAAGCAAGTCACTTAGGCCCGCTCCTTTTCATCCTTACCATTAATGACATCGAATTGATAATAAAGCATTATATGCTGACGATACTAAGATTTTCAAAACCATATCTTCAGTAAATGCTTCAAAACTTATTCAATTAGATCTTGATGGCATTTCAATTTGGTGCAGCAAAAATTGCCTGGAACTGAACGTGGAAAAATGCCAATCGATAACTTTTTCACGTAAACGCATAGTTTTACCTCCCTGTCAATATTTTCTCTTTAATCAACCCATTTCCATCGTTGATTCCATCCGAGAACTCGGTGTTTTATGTGAACGTGAGCTTAGTTTCCGATCACACATCGATGAAATAATACAGAAGGCTAATTCAACACTAGGTTTCGTAAAACGATGGTCTAAAGAATTCTGCAACCCTTATGTGACTCTATATATAACATTCGTTAGACCTCTCCTTGAAACTTGAATATCCTTCTCAAGTTTGGTGCCCATACCACCACGTTCATATTTCCAGAATGAATGTATTCAAAAACGATTTCTTCTTTTCGCTCTACGCGGCCTTCAATGATCTTGCCATATCTTTTATTCTACCTCCATATCATGCCCGTCTCCAACTTATTAATCTGAAAATTCTAGAAGAACGAAGATTGTTGCCGATATTCTTTTCATTCACCGACTTTTGACTGCCCTTCATTATATAATTCCATTTTCTTCAACACTAACCCCCGCAATCTCAGAAATCTTAGACTTTTCTATATACCCATCCCACCGTACTTCCTATGGCTCCAATGAACCTCTTCCACATATGCTGCGAAGTGTAAATTCGATTGCTGAATATTTTGACCTAAATATTAGTAGCTTGAAATAAGCCAACTAAATAGGGGTGCTGCCTCCCCCCCCCCCCCCCCCAATCATAAAAACAACGATATTACTATTTGGAAATTACAAGGAAACTCGCTTTTGTCACCAAAACCAGTGATTGGTGGAATCTTGCGAAACAAATCCGCGGCAAACAGCCTAGAATAAATACAAATGTGTCAGCTTCCGAATTTAGTTCATATTTTCAAAGCCTTTTATTGTCAAAAACTCAAATAACGTTGGATAATCTTCCTACCTCTGATACTTACGTTTCAATCTTAGACGAAGTCATAGAAATAAACGATGTGTTGAGAAACGCATTTATTTAATTTTGCGTAATTTAATGTAAACGTATTAGTTCAAATTGATTTAATTAATTTAATATTTAAATAATTATTTTTTTTTCTAATTTTGTTCATATAATATTATACCAACCACCAACCGTGTCACATCGATAGCAAAATAAAAGGCACGACTGGGTCGCACGTACTTGCTCCCGTGTGCTAATCCTTTTTAGGTACAGGCGTCTTTTTGACAAAGATTTAATTTTAATGTTTTTTTGACGTGCAACTTCTTTAGAATCGTTGTGGTTTGAAGCTCGAACGAACATGCGTCACGACAAAGGGATAAACACATAAATATATAGGATTGTTAGCTTTTACAGTTTTTTAGTGTATTCCACTTGTTGTTTACTGTTTATAATATAATTTGCTAATAGAAAGATGTAAAGGACTTTTTTCAGTTTAATTTTCATTGTGGTATGGAAAAATTTGTACAACTGGCATAAAGATTCGTGGGAATCAGCAGTAGGGCAATAATGCTAGGTATAGGGACCTATATAGGTCCCAATAACAATAATTTACTTTTTGAAATCAAATTAATTAAAATAGCTTAATTATATTTGATGGATCGATAAACGTATGATGTGGGTAGGTATTAATGGAATTTATTAAGGATATTAGGTACCTATAATAAGGTTGGAAGGAAGGTAGTGAGTGGGTATAGACACAATATTAAAAGTTAACACAGTGGTTTTGTTTATTTATAGGTAGGTGTAAACTTTTGTTTTCTCGATTGAAATGTTTTGCATTCAGTAGTAATCGAATAGTTTTTTTATTTGTTAGTTGTTTTTGTGTGCTTATCATAGGCTCATTATTTATTCTGTGTGCTTTTATGATGATGAAATGCTTTAAAATACGTAGGTATGTATGTAGGTTGTCACCTTCTTTTATTTGACTAATGGCTAGGGCTTAGCCGAGCAATATGAAATAAAATTTGGGGGAAAATTTGTATGAAATCAAAAAAACACTATTCATAACGCTTTTTTGGAAAAAATGTTGTAAGCCATCTTATGTCTTTTGCTGTTTTATATTTTATGAATTTTTCATTTCAAAATCGTTCGACCAGTTTTTTCAAAAAAATGTTTTTTTTGAAAAACTTTTCGAAAACATATTTTAAATTTTCTTTGAGTATGTCAATTCAAAGAAATCTAAAGCTTATACTAGGAGAAAAATATTCAAAAAACAAAATATTTTTTTTTAAATTATTAAAAATTAAAAAAAAATGTTTTTGAAAATTTTAAAAAGCAAAATTATTTAAATCATAAAGCTCTACATATTTTGAAAATTTAATCAAAATCCGTTAATTAATTACCGAGAAAGTCTGATTTTAAAAAACCGGTCATATGGGAGGTACCGTTATAAAACTTTTTCTGAAAATCCATTAAAATTAAAAGATAGATGTTGCACAGAAAACATCATTCTGAAAGTTTTATCAAAATCATAGCAGCCGTTTTCGAGAAAAATAAGTTTTTCATTAAAAGTTATATGGCAGGTACCGTTAGTTTTGGAGCTAGAATGCCAATTCCAAAAACCGTCGGGTAGAGCACTCTAAAAATACTATATACCAAGTTTGAATCAAATCGGCCCAACCGTTTGGGCTGTAGATATCGATACGATCGACAGACAGACAGACAGACGGACGGAATTTCCGGACCCACTTTTTTTGACTTCTCTATCATCGTAATGGCATGTTTGATTGTTAGAATTTTTTTTTTTTTACGAATGCATAACTTGCCTTATATATAGTCCCTATAAATCGCAAGTACAAGGCTAGTAAATTGTTAATTGTCATTAAACAGTATTGCCTTGATTGTTTTGTCAAATAAACTTAATAATTATAACGTTTCTGAAATTGAGTTTTTTGTTTTTTTTGGACAATTCATAATCAAATTTGGTCCTTCGAAGCCTAAGATATTCTGAGATTTTTGATTAAATTGCTAGATGGTTGTTGTGTACTGGAGATAAGTATAAGCATTTCTGATTGTCGTCTGTGTGCTGTTCATGGATAGTTTTTTTTCGTTTTGGACTCGATTTGCTGCTGCTAGTTTTATCTCCCATTGATTGTTTTTGGTGAAATCTAAATTTAATTGCAATATTTATAAAATTTAAAATTCTGTGAAACATTCTGTTGAGAAAATGGAAGCTTTGAAACACGCACGTGGACATTACAAAGGTGCAATTACGAGAGTGTTTAATTACGCGCAGAACATTCCCGAGTTTGCAAACGCGGTTGAGTTAGACATTCAATTAGAACGTTTAGAAAAGGCTTTTATGGACATTTGTGTTAGCCAAAAAGAATATTTTGAGTTTCATAACCAGGAAGGATACGTTGATCTTGAACCTGAGTTTGAGGTCGTAGAATCCAAGTATATGGCGGCAAAATGTGATTTGGTTAGGCGTTTGAAATCTATTATGCCGTCGCCGCCACCGCTCCTGCTCGGTGATGAAAACAGAGACGTTTCCATTAGGGAATTGATTGCGACTCAGACGGACTTTTTTGAAAAATTTGGAAGGGTTTCTGCATATAACCGTGACGATGATAACGGTGTAAGGCTGCAGCCCATGCATATTGGGCCATTTTCGGGCAGTTATCGTGACGTGTTTTTGCAAACAGTAGATACAAATAAAAAACTTTCTGAAGCTCAAAAATTCAGGTATTTAAAATCGGTATTGCGCGATGGTGCATTAAATCTCCACTGATATTTCGGACTCGAATTATAAGCCTGCTTGGGAGAAGCTTGAACGTCGGTACGATAAACCGCTGTATATAATCAACGAACTAATTGAACAATTTTTGAAATTGCCTAGTGTCGGTTCGGGTGACGGTTCGCAGTTGCGTAAATTGGTAGACAAAGCCGATGAAGTTATTCGTGGTCTTGAAGCTATTCGCGCAAGGTCGAGATTCTTGGCTGGTATATTTGCTCATAAATAAGACTGATTCGGAAACTCGTAAAGCCTGGTCGTTAGAGAACAAAAATTCTGAAACTTCAACGATCGACGATCTTTTAAAGTTTTTAGAGGAACGTTCGTGTGCCATTGAAGCAAGTGATCCGAAAGTTAGTCGAGGTGGTAAAAATTCTCGTCCATCTACCTCGGGTAATGTCAAAAGTTTAATCGTCGTGAATTCGTCTTGTCCGAAATGTAAAGGTGAACATAACCTTCCTCAATGCTCAGAGTTTAAAGCAATGCCTGTTATTTCGCGTCGTAATTTCGCTAGAGACCAACGATTATGTTACAATTGTCTGGGCACTAAGCATTCTTCGTTGCGATGTCGAGTTAAAGCCCGTTGTTCGCTTTGTAATTCTCGTCATCATAGCTTAGTGCACCAAGAAAACGGTAATCAGTCACCTATTACAACGAACTCGTTGAATCTTTGTCATGATCCACAGAACTCTGAACCAATTGTGAGCAATCATATAAAAAATGAATCGCGTTCAACCGTAATATTACCAACAGCAGTTGTTAAGGTTTTTGATGCCGTTGGAAAGACTCATCTTGTGCGCGTTTTATTAGATAGTGGTTCTCAGGTATCTTTCGTGACCGATACCCATTTCTGGAATTTCGTCGGTTCAAGCGGGTGTTACGCAAGGTGGTGTTGATTTACAACTTAAGTCGCGGATTTCTGAACATTCAATCCATCTTAAAGCCTATATTTTAAATAAAATTACTTCTCAAACTCCACCACATTCCGTTGAGGCTAGCAATTTGATTTTCTTGAATGAGCTTGTGTTGGCTGATGTAGGATTTAAGAACGCTGGTCCGATTGATATCCTGTTAGGCGCCGACAAGTCTTGGAGTATTTTGCTTGGTGGACATCGTTCTGATCCCGAAGGACGATTGGTTGCACATGAGACTCACCTTGGATGGGTAGTCACAGGTTGTTTGCCAGAAAGTTCTATTCTTTCGTTGCACGCAGGTATTGACCTTGATGTGATTTTGAGATCTTTCTGGGAGATTGAAGAGATTTCAAGTAGTTCCATGTCAGCTGTATGTGATGATGAGGTCGATGTTCGGTTTTCCAGGACCTTACAGAGAAGTTCTGATGGGAAATATAAGGTAGAACTTCCTTTTCGCCAACCGAATGTTACTTTTTCGAATACGCTTTCTGGAGCTTTGTCACGACTTATGGCGATGGAACGTCGTTTCGCACGAGATGAGGACCTTAAAGTAAAATACTGTGATTTTATGAAACCTATCTAGATTTGGGTCATATGGAACGCATTCCGGATGAACAGGTGGAACCAACGTCTGGAAAGGTTTTCTACTTGCCTCACCACGCTGTTATTACCAACAAAATTGGTGTCGTCTTCGGTGGTTCCCATAAGGATAGCAGTCAATGCAGCCTCAACGAAATGCTGCATATAGGAACTCCTCTTCAGCGTAACTTAATAAATGTTTGCCTTCGGTTTCGTGTTCATCGTTTTGTTTTTTGTGCCGATGTTGTAAAAATGTTCCGGCAAATTTGGGTCCAGGAAAATCATCGTGATTTTCAAAGGATTGTTTGGAGAGAATCCCCTGCAGATCCAATCTCACATTTTCGTTTGTGTACCGTTACATATGGCACTTCTCCTGCTCCATATTTGTCCATGAAAGTTCTTTGTCAAATAGCGCTCGATTATAAGCAGCAATTTCCTACAGCGTCGCATTCGGTTTTGCATGATATATATGTAGACGACCTCATGACAGGGGCGGAATCGGTTGCTGATACCTTGGAATTGAAAAAACAAATTGTAGAAATGTTGTCTCTTGGGGGTTTGGAGCTCAGCAAGTGGAGTTCGAATTGCTGGAATATTTTGCCGGTCCATTTCAAGGATTCTGTTTCGCTTGATTTGGATAATACATCGCAGTACACTAAAGTTCTTGGTTTGATGCGGAACCCGTATAACGATATCTTTACGTACAAAATCAATGTTTCGGATGAGTTCGTTGCGACCAAACGTAAATTACTTTCGGAAGTAGCCAAGATTTTTGACCCTTTGGGAATTCTAGCTCCGTCGACTATTTTGCTTAAAATATGACATAGAAGAAAAATGGAGACTATGTAGGGATAATTTGACCTATTTTGAAAACTTTAGGATTTCTCGAAGGTTTACTCGAAATTCTAAAAGCTTTGAACTAATAGGTTTCTCGGATGCTTCCGAAAAGGCTTACTCAGGAATGGTTATTTTTCGTAGTCATGCTGGAGATGGTGTTTTCGTTCATTTGGTCGTTGCAAAAACTCGTGTCGCTCCAGTTAAGCAGCTGTCAATCCCTCGTTTAAAGCTTTGTTGAGCTCTCCTTTTGTGCCGCTTGATAGAGCTCATTCGATCGTCGTTGAATGTGAAACCAGATCGAATATTTACGTTCACAGATTCACAAATTGTCTTGTATTGGCTGTCGTCGTCTCCTCGTCGGTGGAGTACTTTTGTTGCCATTCGAACCTCCTTGGCTACTTTGCCTCGCTCATTTTGGAGTCATGTGCGTTCTGCTGAAAACCCTGCTGATTGTGCTTCGCGGGGTCTTAGTCCCAAGGAATTGTTGGAAAACCAGATTTGGTGGAATGGCCCCAAACGGTTGAAGGAGGACGTGGCTAAATGGCCTATCAGTGGTGATTTTGGAATCGAGGAAGTTCCTCAGGAAAGAAGTAAGAAAATTGTGACTCATGTTTCGATGAAGGACGATCATTTTCTCGAAAATCTGGTGGTTAGGGTATCTGCTTGGAGGAAGCTGGTTAGAATCGTCGGTTTTGTTAAACGTTTTGTACGTTCTTGTCGTCTGCCAAGAGGGGAGGTGCATTATGGGTATCTTTCACTTTCGGAACTTCGTGTCGCTAAAGAGATCTGCATCAGATGGGCTCAGAAGGAATTTACGCCAGAATCGAACGCCCAAAACATCCCCTTCGCTACAAAACACCCTATTATTCTGCCCAAAAATCATCGTTTGACTCAGTTGATTTTGTTAGATGCTCATCGTAACTTCCTTCATATTGGTGTCTCTGGACTTTTTTCATTAATGCGTTAGCAGTATTGGATCATCGGTGGCAGAAATCTAGTTCGGAAAATAGTTCATGAGTGCGTGACTTGGTTTTCGTCAACGACAGATAACATCGACTCAGCTAATGGGCAATCTACCGTCGTCGCGTTTGAGCCCATCGTTCGCATTTGCTCATACCGGATGTGACTACGCTGGCCCGATAACGATCCGCTCATCTAGAGTACGAAAACCATTGCTGTCCAGACTCGACCACGGACGCATTTTTAGCAGCTCTACGAAGATTCATCGCCAGGCGCGGAAAATGCAGTATAATTTATCCGACAATGGGACAAACTTCCCAGGTGCGGCTAAATGCCCTGAAGTAAACAAATTGGTGCAATCTAGCAGCTTTAACAAAAATGTTGGTAAAATGTTATCCCTCCGCACAGCCCTCACTTCGGCGGACTTTGGGAATCCTGGGTTAAGCTAGTGAAACAACATCTCCGTCGTGTCGTTGGTGATAGTATCCTAACATTTGAAGAATTTGCTAGCCCAAATCGAAGCCCTCTTAAATTCTAGGCCCATTTGTCCCTCTTCTGATTTAGAACTTGATCCATTAACTCCTTCTCACTTTCTTATAGGAAGACCGTATACTGCTATCCCTGAGCCAAGCTATTTGGAAACGCCTGTCAATCGACTAGGAAGGTGGGAATTGTTGCAAAATATGGTACAACGCTTCTGGCGAAGGTGGCAAACCGATTACCTCACATCGTTACAACAACGCCCAAAATGGAGAGAAGCTACGAGAAATTTTAAGATCGATGACATTGTTGTACTCAAAGAGCCAAACTTGCCACCCTCACAATGGTCGTTGATACGAATCTTTAAAGTCCATCCCGGAGAAGATGGCCATGTTAGAGTAGTGACCTTACGCACCAAACGTGGGACATTCATGCGACCGATAGCCAAAATCGTACTTTTACCATATCCTGAAATTCCTTCAGCAGGGGCGGCATGTTGAGAAACGCTTTTATTTAATTTTGCGTAATTTAATGTAAACGTATTAATTCAAATTGATTTAATTAATTTAATATTTAAATAATAATTTTTTTTTCTAATTTTGTTCATATAATATTATACCAACCACCAACCGTGTCACATCGATAGCAAAAAAAGCTAGTAAATTGTTAATTGTCATTAAACAGTATTGCCTTGATTGTTTTGTCAAATAAACTTAATAATTATAACGTTTCTGAAATTGAGTTTTTTGTTTTTTTGGACAATTCATAATCACGATGTTAAACGTGCCATTTTGAGTTCAAGCGACAACAAAATTCCAGGTATTGATGGCATACCGCTAGGGAGCGGTGGTTCATGAACATCCTCGCAACCAAATTCTTAAACAAATACAAATAATATATACATGCAACATGTCATGTGAAGACCATCTAAATCAAAGATCAGATATGGCAAAGAATTCAATTAATGCAACATTGTCAAGTTTGATGAAAAATAAAAATATATTGCATTCACCAACATATAAAATCAACGAAGCCTTTTCAAAATTAGTAATGAGCTAGTGCGCCCAAGTTTGGGGTTATGCTGAAAATGCCGAGGTCGAAAACCTTCAACGTTTTTTTATAAAAACATGTTTCTCTTTACCAAACAACTCCCAACTATTCTCTCAAAACAGACACAAGACTTCCTAAAGCATCCATCACAACACTTGGACTTCACACTGAAAGCAGACTTCCCGGAAACTTATCAGATATTATTGTAAGAAGACAGATTTATTTCGCTTGCGGAGTTCAACTGGTCTACGAATTAAGATTTGGTTGAATTACAGAAACAGACCTGTGCCAAACTGAACATTGGACGGAACACACCAACTGATCACGAGTTAAGCATCCGTAGCATTATATATTGAGAAAAGAGATAACATTATTTGTATTCAATGATATCTTTAGTCTCTAGTACAGTCTTGCACACAACGCTACACCATTTATGTAACAGAGATAATATTGTTTGTATACAATGTTGCATAGATAATATTATATCTTATAGTAGCCTTAAGCTCCTTTTAAGATTAATGTAAAATATTAGAAAATAAAGGACATAGTTCCAAAAAAATATTCTTTTTATTTTAAAAGTACAAAACAAATGTTTTAATTCGCGCCCATTAAGATTTAAATAGACACGGTAGAGTATTTCCTCCTGCTTTCCGACCTGTTGTTGTAAGCTGGTTAACTGGGACTACATGGCCAGCAAAGAAGACATAATATCTGCCTGGACCGCAGGAGCCGTAGGTACCGGGGTCTGTTTGGCAACCTTTGGTTGTGGCTGTACCGTTGTTGTTGCCCTCCCAGCCGCCATTTGGGGCACAACGGCTGTCGGTGTAGGAACAAAAATTGGTCGCCTCACGACCACCTTCGGACCTTTTTTTTGCTTTAATTGCTGAAACTTAGGACAGCCCCAAGAGCTAGCTGGGTGCCTCTCGCTCCCGCAAAGCACACATTTTAGTTGAGTCTTACCTTCAACCCTTTCTTGGCCGAGTTTGCACTTACCTTCACTGTGATTATCCCTGCATTTTACGCAGCAAGATTTCATACTGCAGCTCGCTGCGGAATGCCCGAATCTTTGGCAGCGCATTTTAATTTGTCCCAAGTAACAAATTGGTAGTCTAGGATGGTAATTTTCCTTAGACTATCCAGTTTGCTAGTGGGCGACAACTGAACCAGGAAGAACGATAATATCCGTTGCTCCTATCTGGCCTTTCCTATGGCTATTTCTTGTGTTGGAATTCCTATCAACATTTTCAAAGAACTATTACTGGACTGATTTGCCCATATAACAGCTAGAAATATAAATTGAATTTATTTCTTTTTACAGTTTAGCCAAAACGCGTATGGCTTTTTTTAGTAAAAGCTTGGAAAATTACTTCCGCAGTGCAAAGTTGCCAGGTGTTAACACTTCTGCAGTACCTGAACGAAATGACTGTGTCCGCCACTCTTCCTCTAGGCTAACTCCCCACTTAGCAATGGTAGAAATTAATACAATGTTGCCTTATTGAATGTTGCCAACCCGTCTTCCAATTTCAAAGTTGCTAAACGACTGACCCTGACAATCTAGCTCATTGTTATTAGATGTGTCGTCCAAAATTTCTGGCCAAATCAGAATCATAAAAAAAATGTTAATTGCTTGTAATTGTCACCGTACGTAGCAGCGAAGGTTACATTCCAACTCGCTACTAAATTATACACAAACCAAATACTAAAGGGATGGTACAGGCACACGCAGCACAGCACAGAGTACTATTTTTTTACTTGCGATTATAGGTACTATAAGGCAAGTTATGTATTCTTAAAAAAAGTTAAATAACAACCAAGCATAACATTACGATAACAAAGAATTCGAAAAAAGTGCGTCGGAAAATTCTGTCCGTAACGCTTCCGACAATCTAAATAGTAGGGCCGATTTGCTCCAAACTTGGTATATAGTATTTTAAGGGTATTCTACCCGACTGTTTTTCAAATTGGCATTCTAGCTCTAAAACTAACGGTACCTGTTATATAACTTTCAATGAAAAACTTATATACATTTCTCGAAAACGGCTTACATGATTTTGTTCAAACTTTCTGAATGGTGTTTTCTATGCAAAATCTATCTTTTGTTTTGAATGGATTTTTCACGAAAAGTCTTAAAACGGTACCTCCCCTATGACGGTTTTTTTTTTTAAATCAGACTTTCTCCTTAACTTTTTGATGGATTTTGATGAAATTTTTTATGAGTCAAAAAATATTGCCTGTTAAAATATTCAAAAACAATTTTTTTAGGAATTTTTAACATTAACAAAAACTTTTTGGTAATTATGTGTTATTTTTTACACCTCCCCGATGACTTTGGAATCGGATTATGTTCTTCAGGGGATTATGCTGAGCCATACTATTTACATTCGTTGGGTGCGGAAAGTATGTTTTCGCATAATTTTTTTCTCAGTATAAACTATAGATTTCTTCAAATGACATATTCAAAGAAATTTTAAAATATGTTTTCGAATTTTTTTTCAAAAAAAAAAACATTATTTTGAAAAAAACTGGTTGAACGATTTTGAAAAGTTCTAAAATAGAACTAAAACTAAACTATTTTAATTCCTTTGATTTTGAAAAGTAAATTATTGTGTTAAATGTACACATGCCAGTTGTTAATTTTTTTTTATTTTATTCGACGATGTGACCGCACATAGGAGCAAGTACGTGCGATCCAGTCGTGCAATTTATTTTAAGATCAAAATAAAACAACCACCAATGACATGGAATACCAAAAATAAAAAAAATAAAAAAATGCCACAATTTCTGCCTTGCATACAAATCCTTACACAGTATAATGTGTGTTTTGGAATCTTCGTCATTTCCAGCAGAAAAAAAACCTTGCCAGCATCCTCAAAGTTCCCCCAAATAGACTCGTCAACAGGTTAAATTGAAAAATAAATGTTGTCAAAATGTTTTTCATGTGTTCTGTCGGTTTCGACAACTGGATATTGGAGAAAAAAGGAAGCTTCGTCTGAATGTAAGCGAAATTAATGAGTGGAATGGGAAAGGTGATAAAATACATAAGTGATTAACCGCAAACCCCTAAATAAAAAAATTGGACTCTTATTTCGCTTAGTCCTATGAGCTTGTTGATTTTAATGCTGGCATTAGTCCTTGGATAGAAAAAAAAACGTTCCAACGCACAAAAACGACAAAAAAAATATAAACAGACTGGCTGTGGCAATCAACAGTCCTTGAATTTCACACGAAGCCGATTCGACTCTTGGGCGTCAGAGAGAATATTGTGAGTTTTACGAGAATGTTTATTGGTGGATAGAGTTAGGGAGGCAATCATTTGTACCTAATTGTTTTGTTTTTTAAAATCCTTGAAAGGGCTTTTTAACATGTTTCAATACTGTATTGAGAGCGGTTTCGATGTTAGGAAAATGAAGAAGATAAAATTAACTATGGGTACTTTTTTGTATCATTAAAGTTATATTACATTGGACCACATTGAATTTTGAAATTGTTCAAACGGATATACGTTTGAAGATTACTCGGAGATATTTTTTTATTTATTGTGTATTTTTAGGAAGTTGGATTTTCAAATTTATCTTATAAAGTACCTATGTATATAAAAGTATGAGAAATTGATCTTGAGTAGTAAATTAGGCAATTCTGATATAAAATAAGGAAGAGCAATGAAAAAGTTGTTGTTTTTTTCTTGTTTCTTTAAGAAGTGGGTGCCTACGTGTAGGTAGTAAAGATTTTAAAATTTAATTGGTAGATATGCATAAATGCAGATGAGTACCAAATTCGTATACGATAGGTATGTAAATACCTACAACTACATCATCAGAAAATAAAACAGTTTTTTTGAGAGACGAGTAGGTATATATTTTTTTTTTATTCACATGAACTGATTCTTGGATGTGTGCCAAAGTTACGCATCATATGTAAATATATTGCAACATTTCAAGATTCTTCAAAACTTAATTGCTTACCTATTAATGTATCTAAAAAGCTTAACTACCTAGACTTTGCTTGCGATTATAGGTACTATCTATAATGCAAGCTATGGATTTGTGCACATTAAAAAATATTGAGATAACAATCAGACATTACATTACGATGAAACATTTTTGAGTTACTGGCAAAATTCCGTCTTGCAGTCTTTCTGTCTGTACGGGTGTATTTTTACAGTTGGGCCAATTGTCTTTAAATGTGGAATATGTGTTTAATTTAACATTCTGCAGGAGGTTTTTGTTTAATTTCTTTTAGCTCAAGTAATAACGGTATCTACCCCATAACCGTCAAGTAAAAGCTTATTTTTCTCGCAAACGGCTACACGATTTTTTATGAACAAAATCAGTGTAGGTACTATTGTAGATGTTTTATTGAAAAAAAAAAAATTAAGATGGTGGGCTAAAAATCGTACCGTATATCGTATGGGACTGTTTTTTTTCTTCGACTTTCTCATCTGATTACAATCAAAATTGATATTAAAGAAAATAGTAATAACATTAAAATATTTTCGAACTTTTTTTTTTGTATTTGTAATATTTTTTTTTTTTTTTTTTTTTTGACAGGAGGAAATCTTCAAAAGACACTTGGCAGTATTCGACACCAAGTAGAGTGGGACTCTTAATCACTAAAACCACCTCTTTAACAGGACCAATCTTGAGAGATCGACATCAGATTTTTCTTTCTTAACTTTGTAAAATCACTTTGGGGGAAGTTTAAACTTTTAATACTTTCCCATGTTTTTTTAGACCATAAGCTCATGAGGCTTGGTTCTTCTTAATCTCCGAACATGGTTTCTGGTATTCAAGACGGACACCATTTCGGAATTGGTATGACTTTGCAGTCTCTGATTATGCGATACAGCGTATTTTTTAACAACTTCTGTAACCGTTTCTATTTGTAAGTCGCTATTTCTTATGTACCAAGGTGCATTAACTATTCCACGAAGGACTTTGTTTTGGAATTTTTGGATGATTTCGGTATTTGTTTTCTTTGTACAGCCCCATAATTGGATACCATAGATCCAAACAGGCTTTAGTACTTGATTATACAGCATTATTTTGTTTTGGGTTGATAAATCAGAGTTGTTACCAAGTAACCAGTACATTTTCCTATATTTCAAGTTTAGTTCTTCTCTTTTCTTTTTGATGTGCTCTTTCCACTTTAGCTTTGCATCCAAAGTCATTCCAAGGTATTTGGCCGTATTGGCGTAAGGTACAGCTTGATTATTAATGAATATTGGAATATTGTTTATCTTTTTATTTGTAAAGTTTATATGTGAAGATTTTGTTTCATTTAGTTTGATACGCCATTTTTCGGTCCAATCTCTGACTGTGTCGACGGCATTTTGTAGTTTTACTGCTGCCTTAGAGACACATTTGTCGGGTACCACAATTGCGGTATCATCTGCAAAAGTAGCCATTATGGTGTGATTACCAACTGGGATATCCCTTGTGTATAGTAAATACAGGGTAGGACCTAGGACACTTCCTTGTGGTACACCGGCTTCTATTTTCTTCAATTCCGAATATTCTTGATCGTACCTTACTCTAAACAATCGGTCTGAGATGTACGATTTTAATATTTCATAGTACTGTCTGGGAAGATCCCTTTGCAAGGTTTGGCATGAGGGACTTGAGTACAAATCAAGTCCCTCATGCCAAACCTTGTCAAAGGATTGAGCAACATCTAAGAAAATAGCTGAACATACTTGTTTTTTTTCTAATGCTTTTTCTATTACATCCGTTATTCTATGAACTTGGTCTATCGTGGAATGTTTATTTCTAAAGCCAAACTGATGATTTGGGATTAACCTTCTTTCTTCTATAATTTTGCTAAGTCTCTTCAGAAGCAGTTTTTCAAAAACTTTTGCCATAATTGGTATAAGCGATATTGGTCTGTAAGACGTCACTTCTGTAGGTGGCTTACCTTGCTTGGGTATGACAATAACTTCAGCAATTTTCCAATGGTGTGGGACATACCGTTGCTTAAGGCATGCATTATATATTGGAGTTTTATGAAGGCTTTCAAAGGCATTTCTTTCATAACCTGGGCAGTAATTAGATCGTAACCTGGTGATTTTTTATTTGATAGTTGATGTAAACACATACTTTTTATTTCTTTTAAGCTTACAATTGGTATTTCACTTTCATCTATCTTATCAACAAACTGTAAGCTATTTTCAGCCGCGTTTGTTGGATATGGCTTAAAAACATTCGCAAGATGCTCCGCGAAAAGGTTAGCTTTTTCTTTTGGGTTACCGATCCATTTCCCATCTTGAGATTTCAAGGGCGAGTTTAGTAACTGCGGTCTTTTCAGGCGCTTGGCTACTTTCCATAGCGAAAAATCGGTTGAAGCATCAGTCGTTAAATTCTTTAGGAATGTACTGAGTGAATCATTTTTGAATTTATAAATTTGTTTTTTTAAATTGTTGCTTATACGGTTAAACGTTGTTTTATCATCTGGAAATCTAGTATTTTGCCATTTTCTTCGAGCTCTTCTTTTCTCTTTTATCAACTCTCTTATCTCTAAAGGATATTTTATTTCATTTTGTCTTCTATTAGAAAATGTTGGAGTACTTTCTTCAGCGGCCTGTTGCACATCAGCAATAAATTGTTCCACTTCATGGTCAATTTGCTCGATTGTATCCATGGGAGATCTTAAATTTATAAAACTTAAAAGCCTTTCTCTAAAATCACTCCAGTTTGTTTTCTTATTTACAAGCTTTGGATTACTTTTTTCTATTACTTCCGATTCACTTAGTGATAGAATCACTGGAGTATGATCTGATGACAAGTCATAATTACCTTCGACACTAATGTGATTTCGTTTGATTCCTTTAGCTACGAAAAAGTCAATAAGGTCTGGTATTTTGTTAGTATCGGAAGGCCAGTAAGTAGGCGACCTGGAGGAATAGAATTCGCAATTGTATTTACGGCCTGCTTGGAAAAGTCTTTTGCCTTTTGTTGATATAAGTCTTGAACCCCAATGGGTGTGTTTCGCATTGAAGTCCCCACCAACAAGAAGGTTATGCCCAAGAAGATTTAATAGATCTGTATAGTCATCTTCTGTCGGGGAGCGCCTTGGTGGGCAGTATATAGCTGCTATCTTAAACTCTTTCATTTTCATACCAATACTAATAATTGTTACTTGCATATTTTCATTAGTAAGCTTGGTTTCTTCATAATGTTTTAAGCTTTCTTTTATAAGAATTGCCGATCCACCTCTTGCCTTGTCAGTTGGATGTGGAGCGTGGTAACATGAATAGTTTTCTATTACATTATGTAGATTTTGCCCATAGGAGAAGTGAGTTTCGGACACCAGGCAAATATCTATATGTTCTAGATCTAAAAAGATTTTTAATTCGGATAAGTGTTGTAAAAGACCGTTTGCATTCCATGTAGCGATTTTAAGTGTTCTGTCCATCATTGTTTTTTGAGAGCGACTTTTTCGCTTAGCTGTTTGATATTCAAATCCTGTTTATCAATTCTTTGGAGAATGAGGTGTAGCATTTCTTTTATGGAAGTCTCTTCATTCTTCCGCACATTTTTTAGAATCTGAGAATAGGATTTATTTTCATCGCTTTTACTTTGAACAGCTTTTTTAGGCGGTTCATTCTTAGTATTGTTTTCAGCAGTTTAATCGGTATTTACTGTGTTTCTGGGTTTGTCTCTAGCAAATGTATTTTTGCTTCTGAACTCTTGGAATTTTTTGACAACTGGGCAGCCTCTATAGCTTGCCGGGTGATTACCATGGCAGTTCACACATTTTGCTTTCTGATCTTTGCTCATCGGACAATTTTTAGTTGCATGTTTTCCTTCGCACTTTACACAAGCAAACTCGCGGTTGCAGTATTTTTGGGTATGACCATAAGCTTGGCAACGTTTGCACTGCGGAACAACTTTAGATTTTCGGAGTGGTTCAATTTTAACAGCTATGCCCAAGATTGATCTTTCTTTATAAATCTCCTCGACACTATGCTTACTGTCAAAAGTTAGCATGAATAAAGGTAGTAACCTCTTACTTGTCGTCGATTCTCCAGAGGAGTTTTTAATTGTCTCATTCTTAAATAGATTGACTGCATCAAGGGCTTGGAAGCCTTTTTGTACAAGATCTTCCACTACTTCCTCGGGAGAGCACGAGGAATGAAGACCTCTGGCTACTACTTTTATTGGCCTTGTAGCTTTGTTCTCATATGAGTGCCATTGAATTTGGTGTTTGCTCAGTTCTTCAGTGACAGATCTATATTCGTCGGCTTCTTCAACTGTGACTTTCCAGTTGTCTTTGTTATACGATGTGTATTTGCAAGCTTTTTTAGTACATTTTTCTATTATTTTCTTAAGATCTCCAAAAATTGGATATTTATAATATGATTTTTTTTTTTTTTTTTTCAAAAATCAATATTTTGAAAACGGGTAAGAGATTTTATTTTAATTTTGGATTTAAAGCTGGGTGTACCTCAGACCAGTAGGTACTTAGAAATTGTATGTATTGGTGTACAACAAAAATCTCTTTTTTCCGTGCTCTGAGCTCTGAGGTTCAGATGAGAAGCATGGACGTTTTAAAACGTAAATATTCCTTCTCTTCGTATAGCACAGAATATGAATGAGCACTTTTTTCTTTGCGTTATTTTGTTTTCGATCATCTGGAGCGATGGCGACGCGACGACCACGAAAAAATGAAATGCATGGGCACTAACAACAAACCTCCTTGCCTCTGGGTTCTAGAAAAAAAAAATTACAAATTAAATGACCTTATTTTGTTTTTTGTGATGTTCTTCCTTTCTGTGGCTATCCTAGTCCTTAATTTTGTACCTAGGAATTTGTCGTATTTTTTATTTTCAATTTGCTACATGAAAAAAACTAGACCTGGAGAGCATTATTAGGTCAAGTTGATATTTATGATAATTGCATCGTTGGCCGGCCTATATACATATGTTAGGGCTAGAAGACCGACCTAGATCAATTTTGACGTTCGCCAACGTTTTGTTGACGTTGAACGAAGATCTTTTGTAAATTTTGCTTTAACGACAAAAGACAGCATTGAGTTTTCGAAGCATTAAGCTACACCCGATTTCTATTACCCCATTTGACAATGCTCTATAAATCGGAAATTAATGAACTTGACATACGGTACCGTTGCAATTGTTACTATTTTATATTACATTTTACATTTTTTTATTTTATATTACATATTGAATTATTATGTTAATCTTAGAAAGTTAATGTACTTGATAGATAAATAAATAAATAAATAAATAAATAAATTTATTAATAACTACTTAAAAAAACATATTTTTATATCCACACATATTTTTCTATATTATTAATTATTATATTAATGCACTTTAGAACCAAATATTATTCCTTCTTATTATAATTCAAACAAAAATTATATATTATTGCAAAAGCACATAATCGCCTGCATAGAAAGAAAATAAATTGAACGACTGGATCGCACGTACTTGCTCTTATGTGCGGTTACAGCTTGGAATAAAATTTGAAAAATATTAAGGAAACTTCAAAGATTATATTCGATTTTTCTGACTTTTGATTGTTTAAAAAAAGAACGTAAAATAGTTTTCAGCGGAGAAATTTAAGCCCCATTTTGTTTCCTTAAAAAATGTGAAAAATTGTGAATTTTTTTTTTTTTATCGTTAGAGCTGTTTTTAAATAAAACGGTTTTTGTAACAACTTTTAAAATAAAAAATAAAAAAATAATTCAAGAATACAAAATTAAGCAGAAAAATAACGTACATTTAAAAACAAAATTTAAAAAAAAATTCATATACCCGTTTTCAAAATATAGATTTTTCCACAAAATTTTTTTTTAATTATTAAAAATACAAAAAAAAGTTTTCGAAAAAAAATGTATGCAAAATTACTCAAGCTACCTACATCTTCTTGAATATCAATTTTGATTGTAATCGGATCACCAGTTTTCAAGAAAGTCGAAGAAAAAAAACCGGTCCTATGGGAGGTACCGTTTTTAGCCCACCATATTAATTTTTTTTTCACCAAAATATAATGCATACCAACAGTAGTACACTGATTTTTTTTCATAAAAATTCTTGGAGCTGTTTTCGAGAAAAATAAGCTTTAAAATAACGGTTATATGACAGGTACCGTTAATTTTTGAGCTAAAAAAAATTGAAAAAAGTCCTCTGTAGAATGTCAAAATAACCTTAAGTTCAAAATTTGAAGACGATTGGCGCAACCGTTTAGGCTGCAGTCCAAAATACATCCGTAAAGACAGACAGACAGACAGACAGACGGACAGAATTTTGCCAGTAACTCAAATATGTTTCTCTATCATCGTAATGTCATTTTTTATTGTTATCTCAAAATTTTTAATCTGCACGAATGCATAACTTGCATTATAGTACCTATAATTGCAAATAAAAATTAACTCATGCGGGAAAAAAAATAAAAAAAAAAAGAAAATATTTGAAAGTAAAACAAAAAAATATCAACACTAGTACAAAAAAAAATAAATAAATTAAAACAACATACTTAAAAACTACATCCGTTCAAAAATACAAACCAAGGAAGAAGAAGTGACCACCTGAAGAAAATTCATCAAGTGAGCAACTACCACCATTCCAAAAATGGAAGCAATAAATTCCGCAGAAAGATTTTAGATAATAATAAATAAATAAATTACCAGAATTTAATTGAAATACTTGTTTTCTGGACAGTGTAGATTCACTTTCATATAGTGTAGCAGCATTTGACGTAAACGCATTAACACTCCTTCTAGGTTATATCAAAGATAGGATTGTGGGAAAAGCACAACCTGAGCTTCAGAAGCATAGAAGGTTAGAAGATTTGACATAAATGCAAATTATTTTAAAAACTAATTTTTCTGAAAAACTTTCTGCCAACAAGTTATTAGATCTTATTAGAACAGCTAGGGTACAAACTAACGGGTGATTTTTTAAGAGCTTGAGAACTTTTTTTTTATAAAAAACGCATAAAATTTGCAAAATCTCATCGGTTCTTTATTTGAAACGTTAGATTGGTCCATGACATTTACTTTTTGAAGATAATTTCATTTAAATGTTGACCGCGGCTGCGTCTTAGGTGGTCCATTCGGAAAGTCCAATTTTGGGCAACTTTTTCGAGCATTTCGGCCGGAATAGCCCGAATTTCTTCGGAAATGTTGTCTTCCAAAGCTGGAATAGTTGCTGGCTTATTTCTGTAGACTTTAGACTTGACGTAGCCCCACAAAAAATAATCTAAAGGCGTCAAATCGCATGATCTTGGTGGCCAACTTACCGGTCCATTTCTTGAGATGAATTGTTCTCAAAATGGCCATAGAATCGCGAGCTGTGTGGCATGTAGCGCCATCTTGTTGAAACCACATGTCAACCAAGTTCAGTTCTTCCATTTTTGGCAACAAAAAGTTTGTTAGCATCGAACGATAGCGATCGCCATTCACCGTAACGTTGCGTCCAACAGCATCTTTGAAAAAATACGGTCCAATGATTCCACCAGCGTACAAACCACACCAAACAGTGCATTTTTCGGGATGCATGGGCAGTTCTTGAACGGCTTCTGGTTGCTCTTCACTCCAAATGCGGCAATTTTGCTTATTTACGTAGCCATTCAACCAGAAATGAGCCTCATCGCTGAACAAAATTTGTCGATAAAAAAGCGGATTTTCCGCCAACTTTTCTAGGGCCCATTCACTGAAAATTCGACGTTGTGGCAGATCGTTCGGCTTCAGTTCTTGCACGAGCTGTATTTTATACGGTTTTACACCAAGATCTTTGCGTAAAATCTTCCATGTGGTCGAATAACACAAACCCAATTGCTGCGAACGGCGACGAATCGACATTTCACGGTCTTCAGCAACACTCTCAGAAACAGACGCAATATTCTCTTCTGTACGCACTGTACGCATTCGTGTGGTTGGTTTAATGTCCAATAAAGTAAACTGAGTGCGAAACTTGGTCACAATCGCATTAATTGTTTGCTCACTTGGTCGATTATGTAGACCATAAATCGGACGTAAAGCGCGAAACACATTTCGAACCGAACACTGATTTTGGTAATAAAATTCAATGATTTCCAAGCGTTGCTCGTTAGTAAGTCTATTCATGACAAAATGTCAAAGCATATTGAGCATCTTTCTCTTTGACACCATGTCTGAAATCCCGCGTGATCTGTCAAATACTAATGCATGAAAATCCTAACCTCAAAAAAATCACCCGTTAGTATCAAAGATTTTTACCAAAGAATAATTAATAATAATAATATTAAAAGCCGATCAATATATGATGATGGAGTCATAACTTCAAATAAAAGAATACCTCTTGAAGCTTTTGAAGACAACCTGCACCTATAAAATCAATAGTTCTTAGCCGAAATCCTTAAACACTTTTTAAAGCCTATAAAGTTATTACTGAAATCAACCATCAAATTTTGGTCCCAATTCGTCAGATCCAAGTCAATTGGACAATCCAATAGGAATTCAAGTTTTAATTCGTACTAGCGAAGTCCTCCCTGAAATTTTATTTTCTACTGCGGCCACCATCCATAGTGCTATTCAAGATGAGACTCAGAACATCTACATTTTAGAAAAACCCGTGAACATGTTCAAAAATCAAATTTATCTATTTTATATATTCAAGTCCATAAATAAAAAAGTAATTTGTTGGAAATAAGGAAAGGGCTTTTCATAAAAAAGGGAATTATGTGTAGATTGTGAAGATTTGTTTTTGTATTTCAATTTTCAAACACTCGGTAAAGTATTTTTCTATGAATACAAATTGAAAGCTACAAAAATCAAGTATTAAATTAAATGATATTACTGACAAAAACGAGTTGATCACAATTATTAAGAACAAACATTTAAATAAAAACCATATTGGTATAAATGAAATTTTCTTGGAACTAAAGCAGCTGTATTTCTACCTAAATTTGCAAGTCGAAATACAAAAATAGGTAAATAATTAAAAATCGAAATTATAAGCAAAATACGATCGACATCAAGAAGAAAAGGAAATGGAAATTACTGGAAAACGCAAGCATTTCAACGACATTGTCCACATGGATATTATTTCCGATGGTGATTCTTTCATTTTGCACTAATTTTTTGTATGCAAAGTAGACCTCGCAGCCGTTAGTAATTCTGTTAGACCAAGCACGACAGTATCACCTAGGCCCACTTCAGTATTTTTTTCCTTCCTGTGTATAAGCATTGTATTGTGATATTTTAGCCTGGGGTTCGACAAATAAAACTCAATCAAAATTCCAAAATAATACAACAAATCTCTTTATTTAATGAAACACAACGTCTTTCAGTTTAAATAACACCAAGTTAAACTTATTCCACTTATTCACAATTCAAATTCGTTTTTATAATCCAACACTTTTTATTTAATCTCAATTCAATCACTTTTTACTAACGCTTCCAGTTGTTAACAATTTCACTTTCGAAAATAAACTGCACTTTCAATGCAATCTACTCTTGTATTTATACAAGCTTACAAGCTTCTGGAAGCTTCTGTCTGGTTCTGGCACAATCTAAGCTTTCGGTACTAATTCGAGTCTCGAATTAGTTCTTCAAGTTCGATTTAGTACTCAGTTAAAACATGTTGCAAATATGTAGCATACTTTTAGGCGTATGGTCGTTGTACACAATGAATGTTGGTTGTTGTACACAATGAATCCAACAGATGGCGTTAATTTACAAAATGTATCCTCCGAATATCTAAACTTGTTGCCACATCACAGTATATACATTTTCTATAGTACTCTCATGGTGGTCATTTTTCGTCTGGCCATCTTCCTGCTTGATTCAGAACTAACTCTAAATAGTGGAGACTAGAACCTTTAGCACGCCTCATTGCGACATGATTCAGAACTAAAAAACGATGCTCCATGATAGTACTATATGCAGTGTATATACAAAGGTATAAGTCGCTGATTTGGCACGACACCACATCTTAAACAATCATCTTATGGGCTTATTTTGTATGTATTGCTTCATAGCATTATGTCCCTTGAATTTGACCATGTGTTCGTCAAATGCCAGAAAATGCATTTTTTTCTTCAAAATTTACACACCTACATCTCGTTATTTAGAGGCCCTAGGTGAGTGGTTTTCGCACCGTCATATATCCAGTCAATACACCATTAGTCCCTGGAATAAAATAACTGCGTTTCCAGGAGTGGATTCAAGGTTCGCGTGCCAGAAAATTATTTTGTTCACTAAGCCTACACACGCTTATATCTCGTTATTTAGAAGTCCTGGGGGTTTGCACTATCTAATAGTGATCTTAATGAGTTATCATATTTACAACAACATTTTATTATTATTCGGGTATAACAGAAGAATTAAGGTAAAATTTTGATTTTTTTTTTGTATTTTTTGCATTTCTTGCGAAATTTGAAAAATTATACTTTTCTTAAAGGGCCATAATTCGGGCACGAATTGAAATAAAAACAAATTTGAATAGCAAAAATATAGGAAATTTATCGTGTCATATTACAAAAAAATAAAAACCATGCATAATTTTTCCGTAGGACATGAGAAAAAAGTTCTTGACGAAAAAACGTAAGAATGGTCGAAAATTGTGCAGTTTTCCCCCACCCTGTCCCTTTTTGCACAGGGTCCTCGAGGTCAAAAATTTGAGAAAATGTTAACTAACCATCCCTGAATAACATTCAAAATTTAAATTAAGTTCCCATTTCTTTTCCATCTTAGAGTAGGTACCTGTCGACAGGACTATTAAGGCACTTCATAGAATTTAGTAATTTTTATAGATTTTGTTAACTAAGCCTTTTGTACTAAGCATGACAAAATCTCGGTGGATAAATTACATTGGAAAGTCCTTAAACTCCAAAAATTATTCAACAATGTCTCCACAATATTTTCGGATATTCAAAAGTTATTCGATTTCGATGTTTTATCGTCAGAAAGAATGAGTGAAAGTTTTAAGGCCATTGAAAGTCCGCAAATAAATCCTGAAGTTCAAGTACCATTGATTTTGCTGACGCCTTCACCGCTTTCAAATGAAAGTCGATCGGATCGGTGTAAGAACTCAACGGAAAAAATTCTTCAGCAACAAAATGATCACCGGGAATCTCAAGTCTTGGAGAAATCTTCGTCGTCACCATCTTTGTTGCAACCTAGAACTCTCCGTTCAGGTCCGAAACCCCAAGCTGAGAACGATAAATTGGTAGCCGTATCAAAAAAACCTCAGAAACAACCAACAGTTCAATTCAATGATGAGTTTACTGGCGGCCCACCGGTTTCCTCAATAGCTTCCATTACGGATGAGAGGATTTCTGACCCGGCAGGATCCTTATCTGATGGTATTGAACTGTTGCCCTCAACTTCCGCAGTGGGGGGAGAAAGAACCGCAGAGGAATTTGATCTCGTTGCTATGGAAAGACCTTTGCCAATTTTTATTTCAAATTTTCCACAAACAACTAGTGAGTCAATGATATGGTCTTATTTACTAAAAAAATCACCAAATTTATTTATTTTGGACAATGAAATACTATGTAGTTCGTATCAAATATTTCGGTCAGATCGGTCTTCCTTAACTAGCAGTAAAAAGTCTGGTGGTGGAGTTCTAATTGCCATTAGAAATTGCTACAACTGTAAAATTGTCTCTATGCCCTCAATAAGCGTAGAAATGGTATGTGTTACAACTCTCCTCAAAACTTTCCAACTTTTTATAGTCTGTGTCTACATTCCACCAAAAATGAATTGTGAACTTTACGATCAATGTGTTATAAACATTAAGTACATCGTTTCCCTGATGAATCCCAATGATCGGTTACAACTTGTTGGTGATTTTAATTTACCAGACATTGAATGGGACGTTCTTCAAGAAGATGACAAATTTTTGTCACCTACATCGTTGACATCAGAAACGAGTATTTCTTTTGTGGACTCAATGTGCTCTTTAGCCTTAAATCAAGTTAACCCGTTTAAAAATGAAAGAGGTAATTTTCTCGACCTCGTGTTTACGGATGATGTTAATGGCTTAATGGTGCAAAGATCATGCCCTTTATTGGATGATGTTAGATTTCACCCTTGCTTTGAAGTTTTAATGGAAATGCCGACCTCCGTTTGTGCTAGTCAATACGATCATGGCTATGAATTTGACTTCAAGAAAACTGATTTTGAAAAACTCAATATGGAACTTTCTCAATTTCACTGGGATAGTGTCTTTTTTAATATGGATGCTAGCAAAGCAACTGATACTTTCTATGAAATATTGTACAACAGCTTTTTGAAAACAATACCTTGTCGCCGCATCAAAATTGTCGATAATTGTGTTCCTTGGCTCACACCTTTCCTTAAAAGGCTTAAAAACAAAAAAAACAAACTCCACAACAAGCTCAAATTCAAGTTTACAGTTTCCACTGCTCAAGAGTTCAGCAGAATAAGAAGAGAATTCCAAGTCAAATCAAGAGCTGCATATAAAAACTACATAATATCTATGAAAGCTAACCTATTACGGAATCCTTCATCTTTTTGGAAATTTATTAAAAATAAGAGAAAAATAGCTGAATTCCCGTCCTATATGAATTTAGATCAAATTTCTTCAAATGTTGGGGTAATGATCTGTGATATGTTTGCAGAAATGTTTAAAGGCATCTACAAATGTAATAATGGGTTGGCTGGGCTGCATCAAATTACCTCTAACATGAGCATTACAAATGACTTGCCATTTATTCAAGAAAACGAGTGCAAGTGCAATAAAGAAGCTAACATATTCATTTTCTACTGGACCTGATAATGTTCCTTCCTGTGTTTTAATAAACTGCTGTCATTCCTTGGCTAGTGCTTTATGTTATTTGTTTAACCTATCTTTGTCGTCTTCCGTTTTCCCGCATGCTTGGAAGTCTTCATTTATAATTCCACTTTTTAAATCAGGAAGCCGATGCACCATGCGTGACTACCGAGGTATAGCAAAACTCAGTGTTATTCCCAAGATGATGGAATCTATAATAGTCCATGAGTTGATACATGGTGTAAAATCGCATCTATCGGACAGACAGCATGGATTCGTCAAGGGCAAATCTACCATTACAAATCTGTTGGAAATTACATCATGCATAAGGATACATGAATGGTCATCAAACGGATGTATTACACACTGACTTCTCCAAAGCCTTCGATCAACTTAATCATCAGCTGCTTGTTAGAAAACTTTCACTTTTCGGCTGGTCCCCAAAACTTGTGCAATGGATTGCAAGTTATTTATCATCTCGTACTCAATATGTTAAGTTCATTTATCCAACGCAATAGATGTCAAGTCTGGCGTGCCTCAAGGAAGCCACCTGGGACCACTGTTATTCGTAGTTTTTATAAATGATTTACCCTCTGTGATAAAATACTGTGATATACATCTCTATGCTGACGATGCGAAAATTTCATATTCATATAAAAATAATGCTGATTACCTTCAATTGCAATCTGATATTGATCATTTGCAGGATGATCTCACACTGAACTCTAAGAAATGCAAAGTAATGACCTTCGCTAGAGTTAAAAATGTTTTCTTTAATGAATACTCTATAAATAATTCAAAACTTGAAAGAGTTAATTATTTTATAGACTTGGGAGTAATATTTGATTCAAAATTAGACTTCAGAATGCACATCGACTCTATAACTGCAAAAGCTTCTGTTCGTCTAGGAATGATTAAACGATGGTCAAAAGAATTCAACGACCCTTATGTGACAAAGAGCCTGTTTGTTGGACTGGTTCGTTCGATCTTGGAATATGGTTGCCAAGTTTGGTGCCCATATTACTCCTGTCACATTGCCCGCATTGAATCAATTCAAAAACAGTTTCTATTATTTGCTCTCCGTCATCTTAACTGGGATAATCATCACCATCTTCCACCATATCGTTCGCGACTTTTACTGATTGGTCCTAATACGCTCGAGGATAGGAGCTCATCACTCAATGCTGCATTCATATTTAAACTTTTAAACGGTGATATAAATTCTCCTTATTTGCTTTCCTTAATAAAATTAAATGTGCCATTCCGTCCAAGTCGAAATTATAAAATTTTGCGAACACATGAAACTACTTTAAACTACTTAAATAATGAACCGTTCTCTCTCTTATGTAAACAGTTCAATAATTATAATTCCTTCGTAGATTTTAATCTTACTTCATTGAAATTTAAACAAATTATACTTTTATTCAATTTAAATCGTCACTAATTATGTAAATGTAATATTATTTGTATAATCCAAATAACTGTGATCAATTATGTATCCGTAGTTATAGTCAAATAAATAAATAAATAAATAAAAGCCTCATTTCCTTGTTCCGATCGTAAAATGAAAATTGGATTATGAAGTATATAGGTTATTAAATTTCCAATAAGATTAATTGTGACGACTTTTGCGGTCAATTCAACTGTTACGAAGTTATTGCGCTTTGAAAGTAAAAGAAACTCGAAATTTCAAAAAGTACTCAATTTCGAGCATTTTTGGTTGCTTCATAACTCCCTTGCTATTAATTGTATAAAAAAACGTAACAAGCCAAACTTATAGGAAATTTTATTTACTACAAGTTGGCGTATGGAGTCATTTTGCATTAATTTGCACCAGAGAGGAGTTATAGGCCAAAGAGTAAAAAACGTGCCAATTTTCAGTCAATATTCGTCGATTGTGAAGGGGGTTAAGGGGCGTGGTTGTGGAATTATTGTTTTTGTATCCGCAGAGCATCCCAAACAACATATTACAATTCACAAACTGACCGATCCTTTTTAGGGTAAATTCTCTTAATTTACTGGGCTATTAGAATTAAATTGAATTAAAAAAAAAAACTCAATACCACCGACCTTACCCCCTAGTCTAAATAGCTTAACAATTAAAAATTGGTTATGTTGATATGAAAATATATTTTAGGAAAAACTAAATTTTCGTTATTTAAACTTCAGCTTTTAATTTATTTAATCAAAATTTTGCCAAAACCTTTCCTCTTTTTATTTTTCTGTGAATATTGATATGTTATGTTTTTTATTATAATTGTGAAAGTCTCGTCAAAATAGGTCAATAAATACGAATTTTCAAAAATTAATAAATTGCAAGAATATGTAAATGCCAAACTCGTAATGCGTGCTCATTTCATGTGCGATATAAAATTCCTTATATCTGACTTAATGTCTAGTTTTCCCAATATGGAATATTTCCCATGCAAATAAGGAAATGTAAATTTAAAAAAGGGAATTTTATTTCCTATAAGAAAGAAGAGCTGAAAAATGTTTCTATTCTCCGATAGATGGCAGTTGGTTGAAGGATATTGTGTTTGTGTATTACTTGCGGCTTATAAGAATTCCCTAAGAGGGCTAAAAATTGTATGTTCACAGTTGTTTTCATTCTTTTAAATAGCAGTAAGCTGCAACATGCAAGGAAGTTTTATAGAAGACTTTTAAACAGACTATTTAACCATTTTATTTGCACATCCTACGAGGTACTTCGCGTAAGTGTGAAGAGGGATAACAAATATTATAGTCATGACGTATGACCTAGAATTTTTTTGAACTTAAGGTAAAATACTGAGATTCCTCTGTTTGAAATGTTAAATATTAGATATCTTTTTAAGTCCGATTAAAGGTACTATAAGGCATGTTTAGGATTCGTGAATATAAAAAAAATGAGATAGCAAACCAACATGACATTACTAAGAAAGTTAGTGACAAAAAATGTCAGTCTGTGTGGCTGGGTGTTTAATGAGCCATAACCTACAAAGTTGGGATGTGTGAATCTTTTCGTATTCCTCGGAGGGAAAACTGAAATTTAATTTTTGGGACCATATAACCGTAAGGATAAGTTTTTTTTTCGAACGGCTCGAACAATTTTGATAACATTTTTGGAGAAAAATATTGTGGGTATTGGCTATAATTTCAAAACCAAAATTATCGGACAAGCCTATTATTTCTATAAAATTTATATTTGAAATATTATTATTATATTATATTATATATTATATACTATATATTATATATTATAATTTATATATTATATATTATATACTATACATTATATATTATAATTTATATATTATATATTATATATTATATATTATATATTATATATTATATGTTATATACTATATATTATATATTTTATATTATATATTATATATTATATATTATATATTATATATTATATATTATATATTATATATTATATATTATATATTATATATTATATATTATATATTATATATTATATATTATATATTATATATTATATATTATGTATTATATATTATATATTATATATTATATATTATATATTATATATTATATATTATATATTATATATTATATATTATATATTATATATTATATATTATATATTATATTATTTATTATATATTATGTATTATATATTATATATTATATATTATATATTATATATTATATATTATATATTATATATTATATATTATATATTATATATTATATATTATATATTATATATTATATATTATGTATTATATATTATATATTATATATTATATATTATATATTATATATTATATATTATATATTATATATTATATATTATATATTATATATTATATATTATATATTATATTATTTATTATATATTATGTATTATATATTATATATTATATATTATATATTATATATTATATATTATATATTATATATTATATGTTATATATTATATACTATATATTATATATTTTATATTATATATTATATATTATATATTATATATTATATATTATATATTATATATTATATATTACATAATATATATTATATATTATATATTATATATTATAAATTATATGTTATATATTAACTATTATATTTCATATATTGTATATTATGTATTATATATAATATATAATATATATACATATATTGTATATTATGTATTATATATAATATATAATATATAATATATAATATATAATATATAATATATAATATATAATATATAATATATAATATATAATATATAATACATGATATATAATATATAATATATAATATATTATTTATAATATATAATATGTAATATATAATATATAATATATAATATATAATATATAACTTATTGACAGTGTATTCCCAGATATTTTTAATAATTACTTAGATAATAATTGGCTTTGTAATCGTGCGATTTTAGCAGCAAGAAATGTCGATTTTGACTGTCAAATACAAAATTTATTGCAGGGTGATTTGATAAAAATGAGATCGTAAATTTTCCAATTGAATTTTTAAATTCTCTGGATATGCCAGGAATGCCTCCACACAAGCTCTGTCTGAAAATTGGTTCACCAGTCATTCTTTTGCGCAACTTAAGTCCACCAAAATTATGCAACGGTACACGATTAGTCATCAGAAGAATTACCGGAAACGTACTTGAAGCAAAGATATTGACTGGCAAGTTTAAAGGAGAAGTTTGTCCTGTTACCTCGAATACCTATGATACCGTCCGAATCTACAATACCTTTCAAAAGGCTACAATTCCCTATACGTTTGGCTTTCGTGATGACGATAAATAAATCACAATTATAAACGTTTTGCTATACGCCGATGACCTGGTTATATTGTCAGAGTCACCAGAAAACTTGCAACTCATGATAAATCGTTTAGCGGCTTATTGTGATAAATGGGGTCTCGCTATTAACACTGAAATCTCGAAAGTTATGTTGGTTAGGAAGAGACCTAGTTGGGTTTTTAATGGAAGTCGATTGGAAGTAGCCAACGAATACAAATATCTTGGAGTTAAGCTAACTCAACTTTGGATTTCAGAAAACACCTTACATGAACATCTAACATGGAGCAACGTATTCATAAATCCATACATAGATCTGGCTGCAAAACACAAAGTTTGTGATTCTGTTGTAAAATCTTCGCTTTGCTATGCTGCACAGGTTTGAGGGATAAGCGAGTATGAAGAAACTGAAAAACTGCAAAGAAACTTCATTAAAAAACTGTTTTACCTGCCGACCAAAACTCCGAACTACGCAATCTACTTAGAAACAGGCTTACCTAAACTTTTTTACATACACTCTTTTTAAGCTTCAAGCCGATTTTATAATTTAAGTTTTGGGATACCCAGATTCTCGTGTAACTAAAACCTGCTGTTTTATGAAGTAAGAAACAAGGATTGGTGGATGGAGAAATGGCAAAATGTTGGTACTACTTATGGAGAAGAAGTAAATGTCAATCCTCACAACATCCAACATTTAAAGAAACAGTTTTACAAAATTATACAGGAGCAAGAAGACCCCGTTCGAAATTTCATGGTTGAAGAAGCATGTCATTCGTTGAGCAGAATATTATACAGCCAATTGGACCACAATCTCTGTGATACAAACTATTTTACAGATTCATTAACCTGCAAAGCAATCTCTTTGATATGTAAGGCTAGATGTGAACTTCGTCTCAACGGAACTCCATACAATGGAAGTTTTATTCAGTTCTGTACTCTCTGTAACATGTAACATGAAGACTGTTTTCATCTGATAAGCATATGTCCAATCTTCAAACAGTATACACTGTGCTACTTTGGAAAAGCTATTCTAACAATGGAGGAGAAAATTTTCATCTTAAATGGATCTAAGTGGAAAGGACTTGCCCTTATTCTGAAAGAAACCTGTACATTTAGAATGCGGCTCATAACAATATGCGTAGCTTTCTTTAATAACCAAAGTCAAATAAATTGAATCAAATATAAATTAAATTTTTTTTCCTATTAAATTTTAAATTTTTTTTTAAAACTTGTCTTAAATGTTGCCAATCGAGCTGACGGCTAAGCCAAAGCTTTAAAATTCATAAAAAATCTATGAACCTTACAAACTTAAAATTGTCAATAAATGAATTCTTTACTTACTTTTTACTTGCGATTATAACGGGTGATTTTTTCGAGGTTAGGATTTTCATGCATTAGTATTTGACAGATCACGCGGGATTTCAGACATGGTGTCAAAGAAAAAAATGCTCAGTATGCTTTGACATTTCATCATGAATAGACTTACTAACGAGCAACGCTTGAAAATCATTGAATTTTATTACCAAAATCAGTGTTCGGTTCGAAATGTGTTTCGCGCTTTACGTCCGATTTATGGTCTACATAATCGACCAAGTGAGCAAACAATTAATGCTTGAATGGCTACGTAAATAAGCAAAATTGCCGCATTTGGAGTGAAGAGCAACCAGAAGCCGTTCAAGAACTGCCCATGCATCCCGAAAAAAGCACTGTTTGGTGTGGTTTGTACGCTGGTGGAATCATTGGACCGTATTTTTTCAAAGATGCTATTGGACGCAACGTTACGGTGAATGGCGATCGCTATCGTTCGATGCTAACAAACTTTTTGTTGCCAAAAATGGAAGAACTGAACTTGGTTGACATGTGGTTTCAACAAGATGGCGCTACATGCCACACAGCTTGCGATTCTATGGCCATTTTGAGGGAAAACTTCGCAGAACAATTCATCTCAAGAAATGGACCGGTAAGTTGGCCACCAAGATCATGCGATTTGACGCCTTTAGATTATTTTTTGTGGGGCTACGTCAAGTCTAAAGTCTACAAAAATAAGCCAGCAACTATTCCAGCTTTGGAAGACAACATTTCCGAAGAAATTCGGGCTATTCCGGCCGAAATGCTCGAAAAAGTTGCCCAAAATTGGACTTTCCGAATGGACCACCTAAGACGCAGCCGCGGTCAACATTTAAATGAAATTATCTTCAAAAAATAAATGTCATGGACCAATCTAACGTTTCAAATAAAGAACCGATGAGATTTTGCAAATTTTATGCGTTTTTCTTTTAAAAAAAAGTTCTCAAGCTCTTAAAAAATCACCCGTTAGGTACTATAATACAAGTTATGCATTCGTGCAGATTAAAAATTTTGAGATAACAATCAAACATGACATTACGATTATAGAGAAACATATTTGAGTTACTGGCAAAATTCTGTCCGTCTGTCTGTCTGTCTGTTCGGATGTATTTTGGACTGCAGCCTAAAGGGTTGCCCCAATCGTATTCAAATTTTGAACTTAAGGTTATTTTGACACTCTTTTTTAGCTCAAAAATTACGCGGTACCTGTTTTTCTCGAAAAGGGCTCCAAGAATTTTTATAAAAAAAATCAGTGTGCTAATGCAGATATGCATTATATTTTGGTGAAAAAAAATTTAATACGGTGGGCTAAGAACGGTACATCCCATAGGACCGGTTTTTTTTTCTTCCAATTTTTCGAGAACTGGTGATCCGATTACAATCAAAATTGATATTCAAGAAGATTTAGGTAGCCTGAGTAATTTTGCATTAATTTTTTTTTCGACAACTTTTTTTTGTATTTTTATAATTTTTTTTTTTTTTTTGAAAAATCAATATTTTGAAAACGGGTAAGTGAATTTTTTTTTAAATTTTGTTTTTAAATGTACGTTATTTTTGTGCTTATGTTTGTATTCTTGAATTATTTTTTTTTAATTTTTTAAAAAAAGTTAAGTTTTATTTAAAAACGGCTCGAACGATTTTGAAAAAAACCTCACTTTTTCACATTTTTTAAAGAAATAAAATGGCGTTTAAATTTTTCCGCTGAAAACTATTTTACGTACTTTTTTCAAACAATCAAAAGTCAGAAAAATCGAATATAATCTTTGAAGTTCCCTTAATATACTTCAAATTTTATTCCAAGCTGTGACCGCACATAAGAGCAAGTACGTGCGATCCAGTCGTGCAATTTATTTTTTTAAATCGCAAGGGCAGACAATGACAATTTGTGGCTTGGACTTGGAGAATCCGTGTTTCTCCCACGGGCAGCTTTATGTTGCTCACGTGTTGGAAAACCGTCAAATTTATTTGTTTTAGCGAAAGACAGATTAGCGAGAAATATTGTTCATCATTTAGTTCTTAATTAATTTAAACCCTGATTGCTTCAAATTAGAATTAATCTACTTTATTTGTTAAATTGTAATAAAATTAATAATAAATTCAATATTTTATCATTAAAACTTATCTTGAAATTTGTATCATTCCTAACGCTTATCACCTTAGCCGATTCCAACCCCGGATTCCATGATACACAGAAATACAAGGTATGCTAAGTAGTCGCATACAAATCGCCATCTTGCTATTTTATGACGTATTGTATTTTATTTATTAAGTGAAAATTATATGTTTAATGAATTGAAAAATATTGAAGGTTCAAACGATTTTTAGACTAGGTATAGACATAAAAATAAACAATAACAAAATCGGCAAATTAATACATTTATTTACACTCTAAAAGAACAAAAATCAGAAGATGTGACGTCACACACATTATCAGCCAAAGTGAGCATAAGCATAACTTGTATTTCTGTGTATCATGCCTAGTACCTATCTCTTCATTAAAATCATTCCCAACAAACCAGAAAACTTATACCTAACAAGGTATCTACTTATGAACAACATCATTTCACTCAGGTACTCAGGAGCGCCAGCGTGCTTTGTTCTTATAGGAAATTTTTGAAAAGGGTCAATATTGCGCGGCAGTTAACCCTTCCACACATAATTGTTTTTTTTAATTTTCTGCGCATGTGTTTTTTTCTAAAAATAATACCAAAAAAAAACTTGGTCAATGCATGTATGATATGAATACCTATCTAGGAGAAAATAAAGATTACAGCTGGAAACCGCACACCATGTTACTGACCGGGTGTTTTCAGGTTTCTAAAAAATAGAGTACATTTGCCCTTTGTTCCTGGAGTATACACAATAACAAAAGGGTTACCGTTACACACCAAGTGGTCATACTTACATAGATGCTCTGCGGTTAAGGATATTGTACAACGCGGTTAAATAAATTACATATCAAAACGGAAACAATTTAAAAAGCAATCAAGGAATAACTGTTTCCAAGGATCCACTTAAATAAAAATATAACAAAAAGGATCTGCACGAGAATGAAAGTAAAACCTTCCTGCAATTGCACTTGCCCTGAGATCGTTTGGTATTACATACCTACACATAAGATAAGACGTCTTGGTAGATTCTCCGAGCCAGCCATTTATGCATGAATAAAAACACTTGAGGAGTAACAGATGGACAGACAACGGTACTTGCTCTTCGTTGAAATGCCGTATAAATTGTGGGATAATATGTGCAAACATACCCAGATAGAACGAGAAGGTCTAATACACATATCTATAATACATGTATATGTATATGTGCATAATATGTATACGTCTATGATAAACTTGAAATATGTAATATACGACAATGTTCTTTCTATATGTCAAATATACGTCGCCTTACAGACGTCAAGTAAGATGTATTTAGTACGTATAACGTACGTATAATATATATACATTCTACTTTTATGTTTCTACATATATATTATACGGATATAAGCCGGATATTTAGATCTGCAATATACGTCTTACAGACGTATATAGCGACGTCGTTTTTATGTTTAATTTACGTCAATATTCTATCTGGGATACCCATTAAGATAACAATTTGCAAAGCAACGGCGATTGAACTTAAGGGGTGTTTTATTTACGACTGATCGGAAGGACTTGGGTCTTGGGTGTACGGATCTTCAATGTGGAACGCAACAACAAATGACAGTATTTCTTGCAGAAAAAAAAGAAATCCGCCTTAAAACTAATATGTTTATAATGAGGCCTGGCTACATAAACACGAGGCTATTTCCTTACTTTAAGCACAAACGAAATTAATTATGATGCGGACAAAATCTTATAAGTTTTCATTTTCGCTATTCCAGAGGCCTATTTCACCAAATTACAAGTATAATTTTTTTATTTGTGCACGCGCCCAAAGAATTTGTGTTTCCTTTATACGTGTCGAAATTTTCGGCACATTCCAAAAAATCACGTCTCACCGGAGGGGAATGCGAGCTTATAGATGTTTCCCTTTTAATGTAGAAGACACTGCGCGGGCATTACGAAGATAGGGAGGGGAGAGATAGGAGGTGCCGATTAACATTGGTTTTGAATGTTTGCAGATCAAAATGGCAAGGGAAAATCCCGCCGGGTAAACTATTCCAAATTCGTGTCGTTCGGCTGAAAAAAGAATCTATATTTCACGGTACGTCCGAAATTGGGCTCAAGGGTGAACTGATGAGCATTCCTTGCGAGACGAGTATTACGGGAGAAACTTTTAAGAGGAGGAATGCAACTGACTACTTCGAGTGAACATTTTTTGTAAAAGAAACGATAAAATAAGGAAAGACATGAAACATTGCGTCGGTGTTCGAGTGGGGCAATTGTTTCAGCGGCATTTCTATTTCCTATCAATCTTAACGCTCGATTTTGTATTCTATCAAGCAGGTGAAGCGATGTTTGCGAAGCACCTGCCCAGAGGTGGGAGTTATACTCGAGTTTAGGGCGTATAAACGCTTTATAAATTGTAGCCAGATCAGATGGGGAAAAATACTTCTTACACCGATACAGAAAACCTAAGCATTTAGCAGCATTCTTAGCGATTTCAAATATATGGTCGTTCCAACGGAGATCGTCGTTGACACATATACCGAGTACTGAGAGCTTTTCGGTTTCTTCGATGTAAGCGCCATTCATGGACAATGGCATTGGGGAAATGTTTAGCTTTAACGACAGAAGACAGCATTGAGTTTTCGAAGCATTAAACTCCACACGATTTCTATTACCCCATTTGACAATGCTGTATAAATCGGAGTTTAATGAGCTTGACATACGGCACCGTTGCAATTGTACGTCCGAAGGCGAAGGACGTGAATTATCGAACGAATATGAAAAGCTGAGGGTAGAGTCGTCAGCAAAACAGTTAAGTGGATTAGAAGTAACAGACAGGAGATCATTTATAAAAATGAGGAAAAGAGTCGGAGACAGAACAGAGCCCTGGGGCACACCAGCATTTATTTTATGGGAATCAGACTTGAATCCGTCCAATACAACTTGTATTGAACGGTCCAGGAGATAGCTTCTAATCCAACGAACAAGAGTATTATCGATCCCAAAAGCACGCATTTTCGATAAGAGAGCTTCATGCCAAACTCTATCAAATGCCTTGGAGATATCAAGAGCAATAATCTTACTTTCACCAAAGCGATGTAAAGATTTGTTCCACTGTTCGGTGAGATATGCCATCAGATCACCAGTGGAACGGTTGCTGCGGAAGCCATACTGACGGTCATGGAAAAGCTTACGATCTTCGAGATATTCCTTAAGCTGACGGTTAATCAGTGTTTCCATGACCTTAGAAAGAAGGGATGTCAGTGCTATGGGTCGGTAGGAGGAGGGGGAGGATGGGTCACCTTTCTTAGGGACAGGCTGGACAAATGCTGTTTTCCATCTTCTAGGAAAGATTCCAGAAGAATAGGAGCGATGGAAAAGCTTACGCAGTGGCTTTGCCAGTGTGGAAGAACACCTCTTCAGAAGAATCGGGGGTATACCATCCGGGCCAGCGGATTTGTGTATATCGAGATCTTTGAGAACTCTTGCTACTGTACGAGTGCGGAAAAAAATGTGTCCCATGGAAAAATATACATTCTCAAGTACAGGAGGGGCAACGTTGCTTTGAGGCAGCGTGGAGCTGGCAGCGAAATGGGCGGCGAGCAAGTTTGCCTTCTCTGAAGAGTAAAAAATTGGTTTGTTATTGTCGATGAGCGTTGGAACCGAAGATGTCGAGGAGTTTTTTATATTTTTTACAAATGACCAAAAATTTTTACTGCCTTTGGGACACTGCAGAATTTTTTGCCGTAATTTTTGGTCATGCAAAAATTTGGTTCTTTCTATAACGGAGTTGCATGCGTTCCTTGCTTGTTTGTGCTTTTTCCGATTTTCCTCTGTAGGGTTGGCTTTGTAAGATCGGAAACTTACTTCTTTGAGCCTGATAGCTTCTTTACACTCAGAATTAAACCAAGACTTTTCTTTAGGTTTGATGCTTTTTACTCTATTAGGAATAAAAGCACGCATCCCTAGAAGAATCAGTAATAATCAAACTGTCTTAGGTGTTATGCCCATAAGACAGCCTGTTTACAAAAAATCAATTTAAACATTCAGCACAATAAGACAAATTCAGATGCCCTTATCTACTTACCGCAAGCATTGTATAGTCATACGATGCCTACAGTAGATAAGAAAGAGGCAGTTAAGCACAAAGGTCTTGGGACAGATTAGAGGATAATTTGTTATGCGAATGCGTTTTATTTATTTTTTTTTCTTTCTCAGCGCGAGTGGGCATCTTTATCATTCATCCTACGACGCGAGTGAATATTATTATTTTTTTTTACAGCACACGCGAGGGGTTTTTTTCAATTTCTCTAACGAGTGTGTATTAATTTTTTTTTTTTTTTTTTAAAGCACTCGCGATAACAACGCTCAACAATTATTTGTTTGGCTTTTGTTTAACCATTCGTGCGCGCACCTCGACATCCGTCCTTTACGAGCTTGCAGTTCGTTCAACATTTACTAGCACGGAAATTGCTTTGCCATCATCATCTTTTAATTTGAATTATGATTAAGATCAGCTTATAGTTAGGGTTAATATCGATGAAATTCATGAAGTTTTTTTTTTTGTTTGAGTTATATACCTCCAAAAAGTCATCCTGACTTATACAAATTACATATTGATAATTGTTGCCAAGTATTAAATAATCTTAATGAGAATCAACATATTGTTATATTAGGCGATTTTAACCTACCATCTATTAAGTAGGTTATTTGACGATGAGAATCAATGTTTGTTACCTTTTAATGTAAAATATGATTGGGAAAGTGAGGTTGTTGATATATTAGCTGGGTATAATCTTCAGCAAATTAATAAGTTTCCAAACAATCTCGACCGTATACTTGACCTGATTTTTGTCGACAAGGAATTATGTGTAGATATTCATCTTCACTTTCCAAATCTCCACATAATATAGCATTTGATCTAAATGTTAAATTTTATAACTATATGAAACCTAGTCATATTAATTGTAACTAAGTTTTTGATTATGCTAAAGTTGATTTTGTCTCTATTTCTAATTTTATCCGTTTCTTTGACTGGAGGTCTGTTTTAAGTGACGGTGAGCTAAACAACGCGTATTTTTATTTCAGTAATAAGCTTAATGAGGCCAAAAGTTTACATATTCCTAAAGTTCGTTCAAAAAATCTGAATAAGCCTCCGTGGTTTAATAAAGAATTAATCAGTTTGAACAATATAAAGAACAAAGCTTTTAAACTGTTTCGAAATTCTAATAAATTCTAATAATAGTTCAGAATTATATGTAAGGACTGCTCGTTGCAAAAGAGTTTTGATTTTTTCAATAAGTTCTTATATAAGAATTATATTTTCGTAGCAGAATCCAAGCTGAAGTCTGATCCAAATGTTTTTGGGCATTTATAAGTAATAAAAAGAAATCGGTTGGTATTCCAAATAGTATGCGATATTTAGATACCTCTTCTTCAGATCTTCCAACAATTTGCAATCATTTTGCTGATTTTTTTCGCTCAGTATACGTTAACCCCTCAAACAATGCACAATTTGTTGATAGCAATATTTTCCTGAATACATTATATATGGGTAGCTTGATTCTTACTGCAGAAGAAGTTGAAGAGGAGCTGGTTGAGTTGAGTTCAGACAAAAAGCAAGGCATGGATGGATTTCCTCCTGTTATCTTTAAAAAATGTGCTCAGGCTGTTGCCTTTCCACTATCTATTATATTTAACCGTTCTCTTGAGTTAGGAGTATTTCTCGATGATTGGAAATACTCTTTTTTAATTTCCGTTCATAAGTCTGGTTCAAAAAATGATGTTACCAATTATAGACCGATTAGTAAAATATCTACCATTCCTAAGCTTTTTCAAAAATTAATTTACAAAAAACTTATAGGGCTATCTAAAGATATCATTTCACCGTTGCAACATGGTTTTATTACCGGCAGATCTACGAACACAAACCTGGCAATTTTTTCAAATTTTGTTCCGTGTGCACTGGAGTATGGTCTAATATGTAAAGTAATCTACACTGATTTTGCGAAGGCGTTTGACAGGGTTGATCGCAATATACTTCTTAGGAAACTTCAAAGATTTGGTTTTCACTCAAACTTTTTGAAATGGATTAAGTCGTATCTTTGTGGACGTACACAATTTGTTCGCTCAGACAATAATTTGTCTGGTGCTATCGAGGTTACTTCGGGTGTTCCCCAAGGATACCATCTAGGACCTCTCCTATTCCTGTTATTTGTCAATGATATTCCTGATGTTTTTATATATTCCAATTGTCTGATGTATGCTGATGACTTAAAACTGTTTTGTGTTGTGAAAGATATATCTGACTGATTAAAATTATAAAAGGATCTGTTCAATCTTTCTGTGTGGTGTGAAAATAACAATTTACATTTGAACGTCTCTAAGTGTCAAAGCTTAACTTTTTGTCATCGCTTGTCACCATTAAACTTTCAATATAATATAAATGATATACCTCTTGCTAAAATTTCTGAAAAAAAAGATTTAGGTGTCATATTTGATACAAAGTTTAGTTTTAATAGCTATGTAGACTACATTGTAGCTAAATCCAGTTCTATGTTAGGTTTTATAACTAGAAACTCAAAAGAATTTAAAGATCCTTTCACAATTAAATGTTTATACCTCTCTTATGTAAGATCAGCCCTGGAATATTGCTCTGTTATTTGGAACCCTTTTTATTCCATTCATGTTTAAAGGATAGAAAATGTTCAAAAACGTCTTACCAAAAACTTATTTCATCTACTACGATGGAATATCCCCCGTCATTCCTATGATACTCGTTGTTTGCTCTTTGGTTTACTGAGTCTGGAAATGCGTCGAAAATATTTTGATGTCATGTTTATTAGAGATATTTTGAGCTATAAAATTAATTGCCCTGTTTTACTCGATTTGATTGGCTTTAATCGGCCGGCACATACCTTGAGAACTTATAACACCTTTTATGTTCCCCGCCACAGGGTAAATTATGGTCTAAATGAAACGATCTCACGTTCCTTAAGGCAGGCCAACTCAGTATCTACTAATAATAAAATTGATTTCTTCCAATTAATAAATGGAGATACTTTCAAAACTTATTTATTAACTGAATTAAAATTTGGAAAATGATTATTGTAAGTTATTATTTGTTATTAAGCTTTAATTTGTAGATATAGTAGTCTGCAGTGGCGTATCCAGAAAAGATTTTGGGGGGGGGGGGGCTCACCTGTAAAGTTTTTCAAAAATTTTGTTCCTCTTAATTTTTTTGTAGACCTTTTAAGTTAATAAAATAATTGAATCCAACATTTTTGTTTGCCCTCTAAGAAACCTGAACTTGCTTAATCCATAAAATTAAACTTTTTGTGAAAATGAACTATGTTCATTCGTTATATAAGCAAGTTTTGAAAACTAAAGTTTGAATACATAATGAAAAACATAATGTTTAATTATTGTTTGTTGAGAAAATCAAGTCCATTCTCCTATTTTTTTTTGTTGGCAAATTGTTCAACAACTTCCTCAGGATCTATATGGATTTCTCTGTGGATATTCATGGCTGCTAATCCATTTAGACGTGCTTCGGAAGTTGTTGCCCTCAGCCAAGTCTTCAACCTTCTAAGGACGGAAAATGGTCTCTCTGGCTCTGCTGACGTAACTGGAAGTACACACAGTACTTCTAGTATCTTTCTTATATTTGGGAATTGTACATCACTGCAAACGGGAAGAGAAGCTAAGGCTGTTGCTGGGATATTTTCTCCATTTTTCTCATCCCATGTTTGTTTCCAAATCTAAACAGTAGAATGAAAAACTCGAAATTAATTGATTTAACAAATTAAGGTTATACTCATGTAGAAACCGGAAAAAGTTCGATATTAGATATGGTTACATAGAAAAAATAAGTTCAAATCAATCTATCAATGAAATAGTATTTAATTTATTTTAATGCAAAATATTTTGTTTTGGTTTGGCGAATAAAAAAAATGAGATTTCCAGAAAAAATTTTCCATTAATCAAAAATCCAAATAGTCAAAAGTCCTTATTTACTATAGGCTGTATAGGCCGAATTTTTTAATTTTTGTTTAAAAAAAACAATCAAAATGGACTAAGGTTTAGGTGTATCAGCAAAGAAGTTGGCTTACTTATTTTTAAAGGACCAGTTGTTTGACCATATTTTGTTTTAAAATTAAAATAAAAACAAATGATATAAAAATAAAAGCAATACCTCTGACTCAAATTGAAGGTCATAATTTGAAATATCAGGATACGAAACCAATTGTACAGCTTTTTTAACGTCTTCTGAACTAGCAAGAGTAATAAAGCTGGGTAAGAAAATCTGTAGGTGACAAATAGACAATAATTGTTTTCCGAATCGTTCGTTCAGCTCTTGTATGCAATGGTCAAGGAAAGGAATATATAAATTAAGTTTGTAATACTGCTCCACATTTTGTTCCACATTTTGTTTGAAATATTCACCAGTTACCATAGTCAAATGGTAAAATAAAAGGTACACGAGGCATGTACTGCTACACGAAATCCAGCACAAAATGTACAGACAATCATGTATTGGTGTATACGGACACGCAAAAAAATATTTTGAGGTTGTTTCAGGCAAGAGGGGTACCGGTCGCTGTTCTGGTTCTATATTTCTGTGATAAAATCATTCGAATGATTTGGATGAAGAATCGAGATATCTCGAGATGTTGCATGAATCGATTATAATCGATTAAATAATTCGAATGCGCCCATCACTAACCCCAATCCTCAACTTGAGCTAGGGGTATAACTCAAACAAATACAAACAGTCGTTTCGGAGCTTGGGGGGAACTCGAGTATCCGAGCTTCCTCTAAATCTTTAAGATTTACGAAAAAGTTTTAGTTAATCATGTACATTATGTGAATTCACCTAAATAATAACAGGCTTGGGGGGGCATGAGCCCCCTGAGCCCCCCCCCCCTCAATACGCCACTGGTAGTCTGTAAGGAGTTTCATACTCAAATTGACGAATAAATATGTAAATAAATAAATAATGTTGATCACACTGCGCGAGCTTAAAAGGGTTAGAGGTAAGGAGGGACAGAATGTGTGAATTAAAATTGTTCTTGAATGCTTTCAAATTGAAATGGCAAGGATAAACCTCTCCGGGTAAACTATTCCAGATTCGTGTTGTTCGGCTGAAAAAAAGAATCTCTATATTTCACGGTACGTCCGAAATTGAGCTCTAGGGTGAACTGATGAGCATTCCTTGCGAGACGGGTATTACGGGAAATTTTGTTTCTACTTAAAAATAATTTATTCTTTTAAAAAGAATACCAAAAATAACCAAACACTTTTAGATTTTTTAAAGAAGTGCTGTTTTATATGAACTGAAAAAACTAAATTCAGAATGAAACCCTTTTATAATGTTATTTTTGTCAATTCAGCCATTTGATTGAAGATCGTTTGCTAATACAAGAATGCACACTTGTATAAGCAATTGAAGTTGGCACTGCATTGAATCAGATTGCATTTAATTAAAAAATATTCTTTATATATTTTATTGTCTATTGGGTTTATCTTTAATGAACTCATAAAATGATGTGAGGGTGTGTTGTGGGGATGTAACACCTCCCTCCTTAAGTTTGATGCTCTCATGAGAATCTATAATTCAATTTTCAATTTTAGTCTATTGGATTGCTTTTACTTTACAATATGCATAATATAAGAATTACAATTATGTACAATGTAATGATACATGTATGGGATATAATATGTTTTACATTGTATAAATATTTTATTTATTGCAATACCTTTATTTTTTTGATTTAATTTATATGTATACTGTTACAATCTTTAAAATGCATAAACAAATTTTTTGAAAATCTTGTATTCAATGTTGTTACAATAATCGTTTAGACTTATTTCTAATAATTTATTTTTGTCAAAATAAGTCCATCTTATCTTCTAATTCTATTAATTCTTGATCTTTATTAAATCTTAATTTACAATTTTCATATTTTGTTTCATATAAGTTCTGTATACCTATTCGACTTTTCTTTAAATGTTTAATATATTTATTATAAATTGTATAATTATAGTTTTATATTTCAATTTCTAGTCCTTGTTCATTTGGAACGAGTAAAATAATGATGGTTTCATATTTATATGTAAATACTTGTATATATTTATAGAACAAAAACTAAATTATTTTGTCTGGTTACTCAGCTAATTTTTTTTTTATAGATATATTGAATCTTTTATTTTCTTCTTGTGTAAGAATATTTCTTCCTAAAACTCCTAATCTTGAAAACACTATTTTGTATTGATTTGTAATGATAATATGCTTTTAGCTAAATTTTCTTGTTTTACCTCTGTTGAGTTGATAAAATTTCTAAGCACGTTTGTTTATTCTGTTTGCCATAAGTTTCTTATGCGAATTGGAATTGTGTATTAATCCCTATCTGTTTGTTAAATTTTTTAAAAGAATTTTAAAAAAAAATTCTTCTATTATTTTTTTAATAGATTCTCAATTTCTATTCTTTCATCGTTATCCTATGCGGCCGCTCTAAGCTATAATATATCTTATTTTTAATTGCTTTTTGTCCTAAAAATAACTTAAATTTCAATTAAAATTAACGTGGCTTTATTTTTTGACAGTACACTACATCCTGTGTTTATATTTCCTCTCTAGAATGAGGAAGTTACTGTGTAATTTTGATTTTGAATCTAGTAATGCTTCTGTCATTAGTCGTTGTAATCTTAAATCCTGAATATTTGTATGGCCTATTCCAATAAAAAAATCAATTTGTTTAATAATTTCATTGTAAGTTTCTAAATTAATAACATTTAGTACTTTATCACATATTTCGATTAATTGAATGGGTTCTTGTTTTACTTACATATACACAGCTGGTCGGAAAAAATAGGTGTGAAGAAAGAATTTTCTCTTAGATACGCGAGCTGGAATGGACCTGAAGGACTTAAAAAATGGCGTAATATCCTGTGGAGCGACGAGACTAAAATAAATTTGTTTTCTTCGGACTCCGGGCGTAATGTAAGACGCCCAAAAGGAAAAGAATACCATACCCGCTATACACAAAAAACAATCAAACACGGAGGTGGGGATGTTTTTCCTGGTACGGTGTCGGTCCTATATTTCTCATTAAAACCATATTAACAAAATATGGGTAGGGGGATATCTTGGAAAATGTCATGCTTCCATTTTCTGAAGAAAACATGCCCCTCCGATGCATTTTCAACAGGATAACGATCCAAAACACACGGTGGGTCTCGTAAAAGATTGGTTCCAAGAGAAGGAAGTATCTCTTATCCCGTGGCCAAGTCAATCCCCTGACCTCAATCCCATTGAGAACTTGTGGAATGCACTCAAGCGAAAGTTAGGCGGGCAATATTTCACAAATGGAAACCAATTGTGGGCAGCCGTTCAAAGAGAATGGTATTCTATACCCAACCAGACATGCCAAAAATTGGTGGAATCAATGCCACGCCGACTCCAAAAAGTTTAAGCTAACAATGGAGGATACTCTGGTTATTAGAGTTAGGTAATCGAAAATTTAGGTAACCAACATTAAATGTTAATAGAACCAATATTTTTAATACTTTAGGAAGACGCGCCTATTTTATTGACCAGGCTAAAATGCATCAATCGACAGTTTCGGCCACTTATTATGAAAATGTTCTATTAATTCAAGATCCTATTAAAGTCTTTTATTTTCTTTGTTATTGAAGTTTTATTAAAAACATAAAAAAATTATAATGCAACTGAAAAAATGTAAAAAAAAAAATAACTAATAAAAAAATAAATAGTCACACCTATTTTTTTGACCAGCTGTGTATATCCTGTTTGATTATGAATTTCTTGTAATAAGAATTCTAACTTCACTGTGGTTAAAGTGAGTAATATTATAATATTATGATATTCATATTGGTGGTAAAGAGATATTATATTTTCTTTTGAAATGGGTGTTTTGTATTTTTTTATTATTCGCATAATATTTATTATTTATTTTGTCTACCTTTATTTTCTTATATTTTGCATCTTTGCAAACATCTTTGGTTTAACAAAATCTATTTTATTTTGATTTCTTAATATTATCTTCCTTAACTTGTTGGAATCTTCTGCCTTTATTTTGTTTTGAATAAAATCTATAGGTTTTCTTAATATTATTGAATGGATCATATATATGTACTAACTGCTTTTATTAGTTTTTCTTTTAAGTTGGGTGGTTGGGTGCTGTATGAATAGGGTAGGCACTGAAAGGCATCAAACTGGTGATGCACAGTCGCTGCAAATATATCGTACACATCAATTGTGCTTATTTTACCTCCTTTACCTTTACGGTGGCGTCAACAGTCAACGAAGCAGACGCCCTAATGAGCTCCTTCGACGTATTTGGAGATAAGGTCATTAGGACAATTCAATGCAAGTCAGGGCATTGAAATAGAGATGGTGGCGGATGAACCCTTAATGGGCCAACGGCAGCGCTCATATCCCCGAAGTGGGTTACTGACTCCGGATTCTCCGGTTCCTTTTGTCCAAGGAATCCAACAAAGGACCTGGCCCTCCAGGTTGGGGGTTGTGCGTGGGGTTAACAACCCTGCCACGGAAAAAAGAAAAAGTTGCGAAGCGACCAATAGCCTCGGAAAAGGACGGATTTACTGTTGACGACCCGGAAAAACGAATCAAGGACAACGACCTTCGGATCTGCACGTGGAATGTTAGAACTCTTAACAGACCACGTGCATCCAAACAACTAGCGGAGGCCCTAGACTGCTACAGAGCAGGAATTACTGCCATCCAGGAAGTGCGATGGAATGGGCCGGGCAAAAGGAGGATGAAAAACTGTGACGTGTACTACGGTGATTGCGCAAGAAGACCACAGCGTTTATTTGGGTGCGGATTCGTCATAAGCGGTAGACTTAGGCAAGAAGTCTTGGGCTTTCGACACGTAAGTGAGCGACTTGTGACAATCCGTATCAAGGCTAAATTTGCCAACATTAGCCTAATATGCGCTCATGCCCCCACAGAGGACAAAGATGACGCCACCAAGGATGACTTCTATGAGCTCCTCGACAAAACCTATGAGCAATGCCCTAAATACGACGTTAAGATCGTACTAGGCGATTTTAATGCCAAAATAGGTAAAGAGGAAATCTTTGGTAGGACTGTCGGAAAACATAGCCTACACGACACAACGTCTGAAAACGGACTTAGGCTAATTGACTTCGCAGCGGCACATAACGTCACCATTGCAAGCACACGGTTTCCTCATCTCGATATACACAAAGGGACTTGGCGACACCCAGATCAAAGAACCGTCAATCAGATTGATCACGTTGCGATCGATGCAAGACACGCCTCCAGTATCTTGGATGTTCGCACCTTCCGAGCAGCTAAAATCGACTCGGATCACTACCTTGTTGCAGCAAAGGTAAGAATGCGAATAACCCGAACTCCACAACAACGGAGTAATACTGTGAGGAAGTATGACGTCGGAAAGCTGCAATCGCAAGAAACCGCCAGAACCTATGCCGATCGAATATCCCGTAACCTCTCAAGAAATCCAGTACCGCCAGCATCAAGTGCCGAAGATCAGTGGCAACACTGCCAACAAGCCATCAGAGATGCCGCAACTGATGTGCTAGGTTTCACCAGACCACCACCACGAAACCTCTGGTTTGATGACGAATGCAGGCAGGCCCATGCAGCCAAACAAGAGGCATATAAAACGGCGCTGCAAAGAAAGACGAGAGCTGCTCGCGAGCTCTATGAGCAGAAAAGACGGGAAGAACACCGGCTTCTCCAAAAGAAAAAGAGAGAGCATGAGAAGCGCGCGATCGAAGATATTGAGAGATGCTACTCCAGGAACAACGTGCGGAAGTTTTACCAACAGGTAAAAAGAACATGCCAAGGAAAAAAATCCCGCACAGAAGCCTGTAGAGATAGGAATGGAAACCTCGTAGTAGAGTCACAGTCGGTGCTGAGTACATGGAAGGACAATTTCTGCAGACTGTTAAACGGCGATGAAAGCCAAAATCCCGCTGTCAGGCAGAATGAACCATTCAACATGGATGATGACAGACAAAACTTCCGTCCACCTGACCAAAATGAAGTAAGGATAGCAATATCTAAACTCAAAAACAACAAAGCTGCTGGACCCGACGGATTACCCGCCGGACTTTTTAAAGCGGCCGGAGATGACCTGGTGGAGTGCATACACCAACTCATCTCTAAAGTTTGGTCAGAAGAAAGTATGCCTGATGAATGGAACCTCAGCATCGTTTGCCCGATCCACAAGAAAGGAGACCCTCTAAACTGCGCCAACTATAGAGGAATAAGTCTCCTGAATATCGCCTACAAGATCCTCTCTGCCGTACTATGTGAACGCCTGAAACCTTTCGTCAGCAACCTGATTGGCCCCTATCAGTGTGGTTTCAGACCTGGAAAGTCCACAATCGATCAAATGTTCACGCTACGGCAGATCCTGGAAACCACCCAAGAATTCCAAATCGATACTCACCACCTCTTTATCGATTTTAAGGCCGCGTACGATAGCATTTATAGAGACGAGCTATACAGAGCCATGTCAGGTTTTGGCATTCCCACAAAACTCGTCCGACTGTGCAGGATGACGATGGAGAACTCTCGCTGCTCCGTCAAGGTTGGTTCTGACCTCACAGAAGCTTTTGACGTCAAAAAAGGATTCCGACAAGGTGATGCGCTATCGTGCGATTTCTTCAACTTAATACTTGAAAAAATTATAAGAAACTCGCAAGTCAATTGTAGTGGGACAATTTTTTTCAAGTCTGTGCAATTGCTAGCATACGCTGACGACATAGACATCATTGGCAGAACTCGGCGAGCTGTCACTGGAACGTTTGCTAGCATTGAAGCTGAAGCGGCTAAGATGGGACTAGCAGTCAATGAGGCCAAAACGAAGTACCTGCTGTCCACAAAAAGGGACACACAACACCGGCGGATTGGACAAAACATCACAATAGACAGGTACAACTTTGAGGTAGTTAGGGACTTTGTGTACCTCGGATCCGCTATAACATCTGACAACAACATCTCGTCAGAAATAAAGCGAAGAATTACTCTTGCCAATCGCTGTTTCTATGGGCTAGGAAGGCAATTGAGTAGCAAAGCCCTCTCTCGAAAGACAAAGGAGACTCTGTATAAGACCCTAATCATCCCAGTCCTGCTCTATGGGGCCGAGGCATGGACTCTATCTAAAGCGGATGAAGATATCCTTAGTCGTTTCGAGCGTAAGATTCTTCGGAAGATTTTTGGCCCTATCTGCGTTAACGGGCTTTGGAGGAGAAGGTTCAACCAAGAACTATACGAGCTGTACAGCGACATTGACCTGGTCAAAAAAATACGCATATCACGTTTAAGATGGCTAGGTCATGTAGAGCGAATGAACAACAATGCTCCGGCTCGCAGGATCTTCGATTCCATCCCAGAGGGTAGACGCAGTCAAAGAAGACCTCGCCTTAGGTGGCGCGCTCAAGTGGAGGACGACCTCAACCAACTTGGAGTGCAAAACTGGAGGCAGCTAGCCAAAGACCGAGTTGGCTGGAGAGGCATGTTGGTTGAGGCCCAGGTTCGTCCCGAACTGTAGCGCCACCTAAGTAAGTAAGTTTAAGTTTAATATATTCTTATTCTTTTCTTTTAAAATATATATTCTTATAATGTTCATGTACTCTTTCTGGGCCTGAATTTCCTGCCTTATGATTTGGGGTTATCAGTTTTATTTTAATTCCTACTTCGTTGCAATAGTCTTTAAATGTTAAGCTATTTAATTCATCATCGCATACTATTTCTTGGGGTTTGCCTAATATAGAGTTTCTAAGCTTAAGTAGTTCAATTATTTTATGAGTGTGTCTACAAGCTATGAGAAAAGCTGTCAAATGTGAATTATGAAAGCGAGTTTCATTCAAATTTCAAAGATCTGGTCTCAAAATAGAGATTTGATCTTTTCAATGAAACTTGTTTCATGATTTAATTGTAGTATTGGTGAATGACTGACACACTTCCTCTGTCCCTTGACTGTTTTTAAGCCTTGCGACTTTTGCTTGCGATTCGTTACTTTGCTTCTGCTTTTAGGAGAGAGACGTATGTGGTGGCCGGGGTAGACAGAATCGCACGAGTAGCTCGAGTCGCGTCACTATCTGCCTTTCTTCTTTGTGCTCATTTGGGAAATCATGCAGTTTTGTCAATCCCTTTCATTGCTTGTTCGCCATGAACGAGTAATTTGATGTTTTTTTGAAGCAGGTAGCACGTAGGCACAGTACAGCAGCTGAAAATGTTGACTCTGTAAACTTGAAATGAAAAGGAATTCAAGAAATGACATAGTGAAGAGTTGCAAACACAATCGCTACGTTTAAAAGTATCTCTGCGACAAGGACAGGCAACAAAAGAGAATCAACGAAAGTCGCAATGCTCTAGTCGCAAGCTTTAAAAACAGTCAGATGAAACATCGTTCATAAAAATATCGATCTTGGAACATCGATGTTATGATGTTGATATCGATGTTTTCGCGAATGTTTGTGAACAGATTTATTGATACATAATAAATTTATTTAAGAAAAAAATATAAGAAAAAAAAGATAAAACAAATACTTACATATCATTTATTCCTCATCATTGAACTTAAATACATTAAATTGGACAGACAATGAGTAACCACCCATTTTTAATTCTGAAGTTTGTGTTTCAATGTATTTGTAAACATCGAATGCGAATCAAATACATTTGTATTGAATTTCATTTATTTTTAAACATGGCGACTAATTTGCAAGATAATACCCTATTCACAATGAAAGAGGAGAAATTTTTTGCACCGATAGTAAGAATACAAATAATAATAGTAGCTGAAGTAATATTCCACTATCAATTCTTGTTCATATTTAATATATTTTCTTTTACGTTATTTCCTTTCTTTCTTAGAACTTATGTTTCTATTGTTATTATTTCCGTCAAACAGGCACGTAGCCAGGGGGATATAGGGGCTTAAGCCCCTCCCGAAATGATAAGAAAATATTTTAAATTAGTTCAGGTTATTAATTATATATATTAGTTATAAATATAGGGATTCTTTTTTTAGCCGAACGACACGAATTTGGAATAGTTTACCCGGCGAGATTTTCCCTTGCCATTTTGATCTGCAAACATTCAAAACCAATATTAATCGACACCTCCTATCTCTCCCCTCCCTATCTACCTAATGCCCGCGCAGTGTGTTACATTAAAAGGTAAACAAGTAGTCCCTTGTGCGCGCTTTAATTATAAAAAAAAAAAAATATGCTTGAATACTTCGTTTATTTTTAAAAATAATATAAACATTTATTAAAGTAACATGTTTTTAGAACAATAGAGGTAGTGAGAAACTATTAAATAAATATGTTAGATAAGCGTAAGTAAATTGTGCTTAAAAATAATTCTTAGCAATCGGGTTGCTAATATATCGTATACAGAGGTATACGAATAACAAAGTCAAAAACTGTGAAAACTAAAAATAAAAGATTTAGAATATCTGCTTCATTCGGGTTCTTAAGATGATACGTTTAACTGCCTCACCCGCTTACGTGCTTAAAGAAGCCAACATATTGGTGAAGTACTTATCCGAGTTTTACTACGTACATTATTCCATCCAGATACAGGGTGTCCGGTGGAAAATGTATGTTTTTGAACGTGAATTAAAAAAAAAACTGTACAACTATTTGTTTTATTTTGTATTATTATAAAGAAAAAATATGCGTATTTCATTTTTTGAAAATAACATCATCCAAATGCTGCCCAATTAATCGCACACACTGGTTGGAAACGTTCCTCTATGAACCACGGGTGTTGGCCAGTTACGAGGAATTTAATGTGATATTTTGCACATGCACCAAGTTACACTACATTGCATGGGGCTTAGGTAGGACAGAAATAAGTTAATAAGTTTACAGGAATTATAGCTAGGATAGATTTCACGTACTCTGAAGTACGCCTGATTTACTCGAAAAAAACTGCCCGATGATTTCGTTCGTCAATAAGGCGCACCAAACACTTACCTTTGGACAATGTAAGGGCCATTGATGTTTTAAACGTGGGTTACGTGTTCGTGCAGCACAGTAGCAGCGAAATGTCGGGTCCGTTGGGAACCATGTACGGGTCTCCTTTCAAAGAACTTCGGAGCTTCGAAGAACTAGGGGTCTGGGGGATATCCACCCGTAACGACGACATTAGCCGTGTCCTACAACAACCAACATTCATTGTGTACAACAACCATGCGCCTAAAAGTATGCTACATATTTGCAATATGTTTTAACTGAGTACTAAATCGAACTTGAAGTACTAATTCGAAACTCGAATTAGTACCGAAAGCTTAGATTGTGCCAAAAGCAGACAGAAGCTTCCAGAAGCTTGTAAGCTTGTATATTTTCGAAAGTGAAATTGTTAACAACTGGAAGCGTTAGTAAAAAGTAATTGAATTGATATTAAATAAAAAGTGTTCAATTATAAAAACGAATTTGAATTGTGAATAAGTGGAATAAGTTTATTTAAACTGAAAGACGTTGTGTTTCATTAAATAAAGAGATTTGTTGTGTTATTTTGGAATTTTGATTGAGTTTTATTTGTCGAACCCCAGGCGAAAACTCCACATTGGTGTCAGAAGTGGGATAAAACTCAGTAAAATGCTAGAAAACTCCTTAGTGACATTTTCTAAAACAGTTTCGGAGACTCATTTAATTGTGAAAGTGAAATTTTCCAGAAAATATTGAACTGATTGTGCTATAAAACTGTGAATAGCAAGTATTTTTGCTAAAATACTGTTGGAAAAAGATCTGTCTAGAAGAGACATTAAAATAAAATTGACTGTGTTGCGAAAATAGTGTTTCATTTACATAAAATGGGTCGCAATTAGAACAATTGACAACAGCTGAGTTGAAAGAAGAATTAGGAAAACGAAATCTTCAGACTTCGGGGCTGAAAAAGGAACTATTGCTCCGACTTCAGAATGCTATCACTCAGAATGGTGGAGACCCCGATACCATGTTGTTCGATGTTGAAGAACAACGAAAAGAATGCACAGTAAGTACAGCCGATGAAATGCCTGCTTTCATGAAGTTGCTTCTGTCGAAATTCGACGAACAAAAGAATGAGCAGAAGAATTCGTTGGAAATTCTCCAGCAACAACTAAGCGAACAAAGGAACGTTCTCGAAGACCAAAGGAACGTTCTCGAAAGTAAATTCGATGGTCTCGAAAACAAACTCGATGCACAGAATGTTCTCTTCGACAAAAGACTTCAAACAATCGATCAGAAATTCGAAGCCAAAATAGAAAACATGGAAGAAAAGTTCGTAAGTGTAGAGCAACAGTACGAACATCTGGCTAAGGAATTTGATTCTTTGAAAAAGCAGAAGGTTCGGGAAGATTCGAGCGACGGTTCACGAAGAAAGGAAATGCAGCCCCCTGTCTTCGATGGTCAAATATCATGGCCAATTTATAAGAGGCAGTTCGAAGCTGCCGCCTTGACGAACAACTGGGACAACGAAGACAAATCAATTGCTCTTACGCTTGCGCTCAGAGGAACAGCTGCCAAATTGCTGCAGACCATTCCTGAAGACAAACATCATGATTATGATGCCATGGTCAAGGCAATCGAGATGAGGTTTGGCGACGACCACATGCAGCAAGTTTACCGAGTCCAGTTGCGCCGAAGGGTCCAGACTAGAGGTGAAACGCTACAACAATTGCAAGCTGACATCGAGCGCTTGGCCAATTTGTCTTGTCCCAATACCAGCAGGGAAATCATAAACGAACTGGCAACCGATGCGTTCACTAACGCCATTGCAGATGGAAAACTACAAATGGCTGTGAGAATGGCAGGTAAGAAAACGCTCGCTGAGGCTTTAGCATTTGCCCTGACAATGGAAGCAGCAGACCAAGCTTCGCAAGGTAGCCAACGCGTCAGGGAAATGGCTACGCTAGAGTGCTCATGTCAACGTGTCGACATTGAAAAACAAACCCCGAACACTGCTTAAGTTCAAATGAGATGCTGGAATTGCAACAAGCTAGGACACCTACAGCGACAATGCAGATCTCCACCTGACAGGTAAGCTGCCCACATTGCGCAAAGAGCCAGAATGACGAAGCATCTGGCAGGAATAACACTCACACTGCTGGACAAGCTTCTGATCAACAGCAGGCGGGAAACGCCTAAGAACAAACTTCGCGGGGCTGAAGTTGGTTGATGGAATCGACGCCCCCAGGACCATCATCCAAGTTTCGCAAACTACACGTTGCAGCAAGAGCTTGACAGTGGAGACAGTCATCAGAAACAGAAAATCTGTGGCCACTATCGACACGGGTGCCACAGCCTCCATAATCAGAAGAGACCTTGTTCAGACATCATGGCTACATAACACCAGCTGCTACAGTCTGAAGACAGCTACGGGAGAAGCAGCAAAAGTATACGGGGAGGTATTTCTAAAGATACAACTGGCAGGGTTGACCTTCTCACATGCATTCTTGGTAGCCGACATATGCGACGAATGCATCATTGGAGTGGATTTCATGAAGGCACATGAGGTAATCATAGACCTTCGAATGCAAGTGTTAAGGTATCGAACCGTTGAGATCCCTATGGTTTACGGAAACGAGAACGCTGTGAGTCTTCGGGCGGTTATAAGCAGAGATGAAGTCCTACCACCTTCTTCAGAGACAGTTCTTTGGACGCGTTTGGAGGGTGATCCTGGGAACCACCGATTCTATTTCATTGAAGCAGATAATAAAGAGAACTTTCCAAGCTATATCGTTGGAAAAATGTTAGTAGAACCAAAGAAAAACATGGTTCCGGTAAGGCTGATGAATCCGAACAAACACTCCGTCAAGCTCAGACAAGGAGAGGTGATTGGAAGATGCGTACCCATTGCAGCCATATCGACAACATCTGGGAGTGAATCTGCGAGTCCTGTTTCTGCAACAAAATTGGCTGAGGTATGTAATGCTATCGAAATATAATGCTAATCGAAAACTCAAAAAGTCCGTGGGCATCACCCGTTGTACTAGTGAAAAAGAAGGACGGCAGCACTCAATTCTGCGTGGATTACCGGAGGCTCAACGATGTCACCAAGAAGGACAGCTACCCCTTGCCTCGAATAGATGACACCTTGGATACCCTTTCTGGTGCGAAATGGTTTTCCACCCTCGATCTGAAAAGTGGCTACTGGCAGGTACAGATCCATCCAGAAGACAAACAAAAGACCGCTTTCACAACGGGAAATGGACTATGGCAGTTTACCGTTATGCCATTTGGCTTGTGTAACGCTCCAGCCACCTTTGAGCGTTTAATGGAACGTGTGTTACAGGGTCTGACATGGAAAACCTGCCTGGTGTACTTGGATGACGTCATCGTTGTGGGAAAGACGTTCGCTGAACATCGCGACAACTTGAGGGAGGTGTTTACAAGACTTCGAACTGCACATTTGAAACTAAATCCAAAGAAATGTGCTCTGTTCAAAGCTGAGGTGAAATATTTGGGACATGTGATATCATCAAATGTAGTAAACCCTGACCCGGAGAAAATCGAAACCGTGAGAAATTGGCCAGTTCCCGAAGATAAATACCAGCTGAGGAGCTTTCTAGGTCTCGCCACTTATTACAGGAGGTTCGTCAAAGATTTTGCCGGAATCGCAAAGTGTCTGCACCAGCTAACTGAGAAGGGTAGACTATTTAAATGGTCAGGTGAGTGCGAAAGAAGCTTTCAACATCTAAAACAGCGACTTTGTGAGGCACCAATACTAGCTTACCCCACCCCTGGCAAAACATTTATTGTGGACGCGGATGCTAGTAACGTGGGTGTTGGAGCAGTTCTGTCGCAGATACACGATGGGCAGGAGAAAGTGGTAGCCTATTTCAGCAAAGTTCTGTCGCGACCAGAGAGAAACTACTGTGTAACCAGACGCGAACTCCTTGCTCTGATACTAGCGACAAAACATTTCCATAAATACCTGTATGGACAGAGATTCATCCTGCGTACCAATCACGCCGCTTTAAAATGGTTGCTACAGTTCAAAAATCCTGAGGGGCAAGTAGCAAGATGGATCGAACGATTGCAGACTTACGACTTCGATGTACAGCATCACAAACGAAGACTGCACTGCAATGCGGACGCGCATTCCCGCAGACCGTGTGAGCCCAGTTGCAAACATTATGCACGAAAAGAGGAAAAGGACGAAGGTATATCTGTCCAGAGAATAAGAGCCGAACCTGTAGAGGGTTGGAGTGCCGAAGAAATTCGTAATGCACAAAAAGAAGACCCTGACATCGAGTCAATGCTTGCATGGAAGGAATCTATGGAGAAACCAAACGCAAGAGACATCTCCGACAGAAGTCCTACTTTAAAGGCATACTGGGCGCAGTGGGACTCTCTCCATGTGGAAGATGGTGTTTTGCGAAGAAAATGGGAAATGCTGGATGGAAGATCCTTTAAGATGCAGCTTGTGGTTCCACGATCAAAAGTAGAGGATATCATACAAGAAATGCATGCTGGAGTATCCGGTGGGCAATTGGGAATCAACAAAACACTGGAAAAGGTAAGGGAACGCTTTTATTGGCTAAGCGCGAGAAACGATGTAGAGAGCTTTTGTCGAAAGTGCACAAAATGCGCACCCCGTTTGAAAGAATCGCCGTTGACATCACAGGCCCGTTCCCGGAAACTGAAAACGGTAGCCGTTACATCCTTGTTGTCATGGACTACTTCAGCAAGTGGCCGGAGGCTTTTGCGATACCCAATCAAGAAGCTAAGACCGTTGTCGAGCAGATAGTGGACCACTGGGTCTGCATGTTCAGGGTGCCTATGGAATTGCATTCTGACCAAGGGCGAAACTTCGAGTCGAAGGTATTCCAGGAAGTATGCGCATCACTCGGGTTAAAGAAAACAAGGACAACACCTCTTCATCCACAGTCTAATGGAATGGTAGAACGATTTAACAAGACCTTGAAGGAACATCTGTCCAAAGTCGTGAACGAGAACCAACGGGATTGGGATCGGCGAATTCCTTTATTTCTTATGGCCTACCGGAATGCGGTTCATAGTACAACTGGATACACTCCATCCGAAGTTCTATTTGAGAGGGGGAAAAGTGATGTGGCAACAAGTTTAGATATTCGGAGGATACATTTTGTAAATTAACGACATCTGTTGGATTCATTGTGTACAACAACCATGCCCCTTACTAAATCGAACTTGAAGTACTATTTCGAGACTCGCCGAATAATATTGGCGAGATAATTTGGAACTTTGGTGTATGTTAAAGACATTTAACAAAATTATAGACAATATATAAACTTAACACTAGTAAAAACTTAATTTGAATCTACCTTGGTCATATTTTTACACTAAATAAGTTTCAGTTTGCGGAGTTTAAGATAAGACTGTAATACTGGCTGCTCACCTTTGCCGTATTAAAAAATCGAATTTAAAAAAAATCATTTTCCTTTGTTCTCCTTTGTTTAAATAGGTACCTACAGCACATCTTACTTTTTAAGCAATGCGCCCTATTAAATCACTGCTTTGAATAATGATGCCATCCTTGAAGCCAAAAAAAAAATTCATTTGAATTTGAATATCACAAGTCCATCTGTAACAAAAAAAGGTCCAAAATACAGAACACATATTAAGAAACTTAAAAAAAAAAACTAAATCGTTGGGAAAACAAAACAGGACGATGAGGAAGGTATAAAACGGTTCTTTACAATGCAAGTTGCTATCTTTTCCGTGTGTCCCAGCAACGGTCCCCCTAACTTATTTGTCGGGCTCACTTCCAGGTAGCCATAGTCAATTGAAAATTAAAAGGGAAACGATCGGCGGCCAACACAGGCCGGCCTTGTATCCTCTTCTCCCGGCTCGAAAAAAATAATAAAGACAAAGCAAGGGGTGCGGTGCAGTCCTTTAACGGGATATATAACGTGTCCCTGTATGGCTATTTTAAAGGAAAAAAAATAAAAAGGACTAAGCTATGACAGCGGTGTGGATAAGTTTTTGAAACAAAATACAGACCCGTACAATTTATAAACAGAAACTTAATACAGAGTGTGCTACATAACAGATAAATGCCAGAAGATGTACCGTTGTCCATTAGGCATTTGCTCATGTGATTTTGATTAATTCATCCCTCTAACAGTAGTCTTGTCCTGCCTGTTATTTTTATCAAATTTTAATTTATTCAAACATTTGACAAAAGGGGTGAGTGGCGTTAAGGATTGAGTGTTATGCATTTGACTACCTATATGTACGTTTTTAATTCAATTTTTTTCGACCGGTATACGTTCTTCTGCTGACCATGTGTTCTAATAGAAGGATTGTACCTACATAGATGTAATGTAATATTCAGGTTCAAATCAAATTAGAAAAAGTTACTTATGTCAAAAAGGGTTTGGTCTGACGGTCTTGGACGACTTGTGTAATGATGGATTTAGGATTCCAAGTCGGCCATTTGATCGCTTGGTCCTTGGTCTGATAATAAATATTCCCTTTCGGGTAAGCGCTACCTAGCGGTTTCTGATCACCACGTTAGAATCATTTGTGTACATAACGTACACAAGTAAATATAATGTTCGTAAATATTGCTTTTGTTGATAACCGTTAGACGCTTCGTATACATATGTAGGTACCTACCTACCTTGCGTACCTGCAAGGCAAGATGATGCGGAAAGACATCTACAGCAGAACCAACAATAGCTTTGCTCCAATTGCTGTGAAATTCGCCGAAAAACACCGAAAAACTGTCCAAAGTCGTTCCATTTTGTAAATTTTTCCATTGTATATAGACCGCTATAGTACTATCATGGGACGTGAAAAAATCATAAACACACATGCCGCTTGGAGTGCTAGTGTAGGGATATTTTATTTGTGAGCAAGAGAATAAGAGCATGGTTTTTAGTGTAATGCTTTGTGCTTGTGCTTGTGCTTGGCTTACTGCGCGTGTGCAATGTGAGGCAGGAAAAAAAAGACGGCGAATATGATATAATTGAATATCTTGTTTCGCTTAGCTGAGGCGAATAATTTTTTTGTTGGGATTTATACACCATCCGACATTTTTATTGTTTAAATTTTTTTTTATATGGACGAGAACTGGATCCTTCATACGTACGTCACTGACCAGACTTTTGATTCGAATTCTTTAGGATTTTCAAGTTTTGTACGAGCACTGGTACTACTTACCTTTGTATTCATACATATTTGTGATATTTGTACATATACATACATACATCATTGACTTTTGATTCGAATTCTTTAGGATTTTCAATTTTTGTTTAGTATTATGAAGGTTGGCGTTTTGAAAAAAATATAGGTACACATCCTTTCTTGAAATTTAGACACAAACTTGCTTCTTGCAGGATATCGATATGTATACAAACGTCCCTGATGACATGTATTTTTGTTCTGAATTTTGCTTTTCATTCAGATAGGTAGAAATTAAGTGCAAACTATTGGTAGAAATTCATTTAAAAAAAAGTTTGTAAATTGATTGTAGATTTGTATAGTAAGTAACGGGTGATTTTTTTGAGGTTAGAACTTTTTTTTTTTAAAAACGCATAAAATTTGCAAAATCTCATCGGTTCTTTATTTGAAACGTTAGATTGGTCCATGACATTTACTTTTTGGAGATAATTTCATTTAAATGTTGACCGCGGCTGCGTCTTAGGTGGTCCATTCGGAAAGTCCAATTTTGGGCAACTTTTTCGAGCATTTCGGCCGGAATAGCCCGAATTTCTTCGGAAATGTTGTCTTCCAAAGCTGGAATAGTTGCTGGCTTATTTCTTATTATTTCTGTAGACTTTAGACTTGACGTAGCCCCACAAAAAGTAGTCTAAAGGCCAACTTACCGGTCCATTTCTTGAGATGAATTGTTCTCCGAAGTTTTCTCTCAAAATGGCCATAGAATCGCGAGCTGTGTGGCATGTAGCGCCATCTTGTTGAAACCACATGTCAACCAAGTTCAGTTCTTCCATTTTTGGCAACAAAAAGTTTGTTAGCATCGAAAGATAGCGATCGCCATTCACCGTAACGTTGCGTCCAACAGCATTTTTGAAAAAATACGGTCCAATGATTCCACCAGCGTACAAACCACACCAAACAGTGCATTTTTCGGGATGCATGGGCAGTTCTTGAACGGCTTCTGGTTGCTCTTCACTCCAAATGCGGCAATTTTGCTTATTTACGTAGCCATTCAACCAGAAATGAGCCTCATCGCTAAACAAAATTTGTCGATAAAAAAGCGGATTTTCTGCCAACTTTTCTTTCAATGATTTGTAAGCGTTGCTCGTTAGTAAGTCTATTCATGATGAAATGTCAAAGCATACTGAGCATCTTTCTCTTTGACACCATGTCTGAAATCCCGCGTGATCTGTCAAATACTAATGCATGAAAATCCTAACCTCAAAAAAATCACCCATTAGTAAGTAGACAGTTCATACCTACACAATGTGGATAAGAAAAGGTGGAGATTATTATTTGCGTTAATTTGTATGTCTAGTTGTGTAGGAGTGTTTTTGTTAAAAATATATAGGTATTACTAGCGGGCCCGGCTGATGTCCTCCTGCATTTCTTTAAATTCTTTTGATTTGTTTACGTACCTAAACTTGTTAAAACGTTTTTTTTTTTATAAAAAAATCAGACTTTTTTCGGTGGGTTTTCCCAAAGTTTTCTTTCGTTATTATTTATATTTATAGTGCCCCGTGGCTTAGTGGTTAGTGTGTCGGACTGCTAAGCGAAAGAACCTGGGTTCAAATCCAGCTCATAGCCACCTTTTTTTCTGGGGTACTGCCTCTTGCGAGGAACTGACAAAACCTCCAAGAGTAAAATTTGTCTCGAAAAAGTGCATCTCATGTAGCCGTTCGGACTCGGCGGTAAACTGTAGGTCCCTTCCATTCTTGCAGAGTAACAACACACACACAGGAATGGTTGAGAGTATAAGTCACTAGGCCTTGGCTCCTTAAGGAGCTGTCGCGCCAATAAATTTATTTTAATTTTTATTTATTTATTATTTATATATAGGTATATGTATATATATTATAGGTATATTTTATTTTTTTTCTGACATTCTGAGTTTTAAATGCCTAAGTTTTTTACTTGCGATTTATAGTTAGTTATGCATTCGTAAAAAAAGAAAAAAAATCTAAGAATCAAACATGACATTACGATTATAGGGAAGTCGAAAAAAGTGGTTAGTAAACGGTCCACAGGTCGTCATGATAGTCGTGGGGTTACGGGCGTTGCTCTTGGTTGGTGTGGATTTGAACCACTTTATTCCTATATAGGCAAGCCAGATCTTTATAATAGCAGTCTATATAGGTACAATGGCCAGCAATAGACAAAGCAACCCACCGTTGACTTTTTTTTTAAATTTTTACTTCTACATACACATTTCCAATGCAAAATAAAAAGTCACAACTCACAAGCACCCAAAAGCAGAATGAAATTAGTACCGCTACGGCTACTGTGCTGTACTGTGCCATGCACAAAAAGATACACAGCGTTCAAAGACTGCAATAACAGCTCTTGGGGAATGCAATAAGGATATGTTTCCTAACATCCACAAGCTTCTTAAAATTTTGGCGACACTACCGGTTTCAACATGTACACCGGAAAGAACATTTTCGAAAATGAAACCTCTAAAAACTAATCTAAGAAATTCTACCGGTGAAGAAGGTCAATTCATCGACAAATTGATATTGAAACTGAGAAAATTTTAGATATATTTATATATATTTATATATTTATATATTTGCAGCGCAGAAGGCCAGAAGATTAAATTTAATTTTATAAAAATGATTCCTACCTACATGTTATGCAATACTTTTTGTAATAATACAATTTTGAAGAATGATGATATGTACCCAATAAATAATAACTTAAAATTATTTTAAAAAAATATTGGAAAAACTTTTGGTTTTTCAAGTTTGTTTCAGAGTTTTCTTGGAAAAACTAAGTATGCAATAGTATTTTATTATGTAGACTATTACCTAGAATTTCTTACAAAAAATAAGTTTTAATAAACCGTTATATGACATATACTCTTGTCTTAGAGCTAAAATTCCAATTGCAACAACGCCTAGTGCGAGACTACTAAATAAACACTATGAAACAATGCAAATTGGAACATCCGTTTAGGCTGCAGATCTGCAAACAGGCAGACGGACACAATTTTTTCTACTTCCCTATCATCACAATGTCATGTTTAATTGTTATCTCAATTTTTTTTTCCACCAACTTGCCTTATAAATACATAGTATAGTACCATAATCCCAATTTTCGGAATTTTTGGAATAAATATGTATAATTATTATATAGTGCCCCGTGGCTTAGTGGTTAGTGTGTCGGACTGCTAAGCGAAAGAACCTGAGTTCAAATCCAGCTCATAGCCACCTTTTTTTCTGGGGTACTGCCTCTTGCGAGGAACTGACAAAACCTCCAAGAGTAAAATTTGTCTCGAAAAAGTGCATCTCATGTAGCAGTTCGGACTCGGCGGTAAACTGTAGGTCCCTTCCATTCTTGCAGAGTAACAACACACACACAGGAATGGTTGAGAGTATATGTCACTAGGCCTTGGCTCCTTGAAGGAGCTGTCGCGCCAAAAAAAAAAAAAAATTATAATTATTATTATTTTATTATTGTGTATAATTATATTATTTTTGTTAATTTATTTAATTTGTGAGTTTTTTTCTTTTTGTTTACTGTGTTTCATGTAAAATACATGTAAAACTTAAATTTAACATTAAATGTAAAATTCAACATTTTCAGTAAAGTTTTCAATCATTAACATTATTACCTTACTGTGTGTATGAACAAAATTTTAAATTAAAGATCATAAAAAACCCCTGAAGAAGTGACGAAAAATCGACGAAACGTTGGGATAAGATGAAATAAACTTGTTTCATTTGCATTTTGTAAGAAAATTGACCAACAAAGGCTACTTGAACAATCAACTTATAGATAAATTAAAAAATTAGTCACAAAAAAAAGTTTAATTAAAGTTTTAAAAAAAAAACTATATTGATTGAGTTCTTGTTTAAAACTAAATTCTAACAATATCAAAAATAATAATATCATCAGCACAGTATAGCAAAGATGACGACCGGCAGGTGTATTTGTTGCGCATCCGATATGTGTTAAGCTCTGATTTTTATTATGCCAACAACTAACACATGCACTAATGATGAGCCTCTGATTGTAAAAATAAGCTTGCTCTAAGCTTACTACATCAAAGAATCTGAAGTGTAAAAAATTAAAATCCTCAAACAAGAATTTTAAGAATAAAGCCCTTAACTTATTTTCTGTCGAAATCTCAGATTTGGGCAAATAGGATTCAAGTCAAGGTAAGTGATATTAAATAATTTGAAGCAGACCTTTTTTGTATTTCAATTATTTTCTTAAAATATTTCTATAAATAATTTCCCAAATAATTCCCATCGAAAAGAAACACATTTTTTATTTTCACATAAAATTTAAACTTCAATTCCAGTTCATTTTGAAAGCAAAACTCATTTCTTCGTTCGCTTGTCCAAGATAAATGTAGGTTCATAAGGCACACACATATTCAAGGTCAAAGTCAATCACTCCCTACGAGTTTTTGAAAAACCCAAAAAAATTCTCCCTTTTCTCTCATACATACATAAGTTTAAATATGTCTGAGGAGCAAACTCCAATGGAACACAACTTTTATTATCACTTTCTAAATGGAAGATGCGTACCGTGGTATGTCTGAGTGTGTGCAATTCAGATTCATTCATTTTGCGTTTCTCTACGAGGATGTAATTCAACCTTCTTTTCATCAGTCTCTCCTCATACAACCTATAAATAAAAAAGTTTTTATTCTATACCCACAAAAGTAAACAAACTATAGAAAGAAAGTCTTCTTTTTACTCATGAAAACACATACATACAACATACCTATCTTTTCCTGACATGAGTTAACAATAAAAAATGCAAAAAGGGTTCAAACTTCAAATATAAGTGCTTGCATGATGTTGATGTACCAAATCTTATCCATGGACTTGGATTCCTATGTCAAGGCCATGAACTTTCTTGCACAGTTTTTCTTTTTTGTGTAACCTCCTGTTGATGATGAAAAACAAGATAATATGTAATTTTTCATACGGAACACAAAAGTAAGATATTGTGTGATGATTATAGTACCTATAATACAAGTTATGCATTCGTGCAAAACAAAATTGAGATAACAATCAAACATTACATTACGATGATAGAGAAACATATTTGAGTTACCGGCAAAATTCTGTCCGTCTGTCTGTCTGTACGGATGTATTTTGGACTACAGCCTAAATGGTTGGGCTAATCGTCATCAAATTTTGAACTTAAGGTTATTTTGACATTCTACAGAGGAGTTTTTTTATTTTTCATTCAAAAATTAACGGTACGTCATATAACCGTTTTGTAAAAGCTTATTTTTCTAGAAAACGGCTCCAAGAATATTTATAAATAAAAGGCACGACTGGGTCGCACGTACTTGCTCTTATGTGCTAATCCTTTTTATTTGCAGGCGTCTTTTTGACAAAGATTTTATTTTAATATTTTTTGTATGACGTGCAACTTCCTTAGAATCGTTTTGGGGTGAAGCTCGAACGAACATGCGTCACGACAAAGGGATAAACACATAAATATATAGGATTGTTAGCTTTTGCAGTTTTTTAGTGTAGTATTATCTTTCCACTTGCTGCTTACTGTTTATAATATAATTTGCTAATAGAAAGATACAAAGGACTTTTTTCAGTTAAATTTTCATTTTGGTATGGAAAAATTTGAACAACTGGCATAAAGATTCGTCGGAATCAGCAGTATGGCAATAATGCTAGGTAAAGGGACCTTTATACGTCCCAATATGGGACCAATGGAATTTATAAAGGATTTAGGTACCTATAATTAGGTTGGAAGGAAGGTAGGTACTAAAATTAAGAAACGTGTTCCAACTACTGTTAAGCCAGTAGGTATAGAGACAATATTAAAAGTTAACACAGTGGTTTTGTTTATTTATAGGAAGGTGTAAACTTTTGTTTTCTCGATTGAAATTTTTGCATTCAATAGTAATCGAATAGTTTTTTTTATTTGTTAGTTGTTTTTGTGTGTTGATCAAAGGCTTCCTTATTTATTCTGTGCTTTTATGATGATGAAAAATACTTTAAAATACGTAAGTATGTATGTAATGTAGGTTGTCACTTTCTTTTATTTGACTAATGGCTTGGCTAGGGCTTAGCCGAGCAATACGAAATAAAATGTTGGGGAAAAAAATTTATGAATTCAAAAAAACACTACTCATAAAGTTTTTTGGAAAAAATGTTGTAAGCCATCTTATTTCTTTTGCTGTTTTCTATTTTATGAATTTTTCATTTCAAAATCGTTCGACCAGTTTTTTTCAAAAAAAATGTTTTTTTTGAAAAACTTTTCGAAAACATATTTTAAAATTTTTTTTAGTATGTCAATTTTAAGAAATCTATAGTTTATACTAGGAGAAAAATTTAAAAAAAAATCTATAGATCCGTTTTCAAAATATTCAAAAAACAAAATATTTTTTTATAAAAATTATTAAAATTTAAAAAAAAATGTTTTTGAAAATTTTGATAAACAATATTATTTAAATCATAAAACACTACATATTTTGAAAATTTCATCAAAATCCGTCAATTAGTTAACGAGAAAGTCTGATTTTAAAAAACCGGTCATATGGGAGGTACCGTTATAAAACTTTTTCTGAAAAAATCCATTAAAATTAGAAGATAGATTTTGCACAGAAAACATCATTCTGAAAGTTTAACCAAAATCGTAGGAGCCGTTTTCGAGAAAAATAAGTTTTTTAATAAAAGTTATATGGCAGGTACCGTTAGTTTTGGAGCTAGAATGCCAATTCCAAAAACTGTCGGGTAGAGCACTCTAAAAATACTATATACCAAGTTTGAATCAAATCGGCCCAACCGTTTAGGCTGTAGATATCGATACGGACAGACAGACAGACAGACAGACAGACAGACAGACAGACAGACGGACGGAATTTCCGGACCCACTTTTTTTGACTTCTCTATCATCGTAATATCATGTTTGATTGTTAGATTTTTTTTTTTTTTTTTACGAATGCATAACTTGCCTTATAGTCCCTATAATCGCAAGTAAAAAATCAGTCTACTACTGTTGGTATGCATTATATTTTGGTGAAAAAAAAATTTAATATAGTGGGCTAAAAACGGTTCCTCCCATAGCACCGGTTATTTTTTCTTCGACTTTCTCGAAAACTCGTGATCCGATTACAATCAAAATTGATATTCAAGAAGATGTAGGTAGCCTAAGTTATTTTGCATAATTTTTTTTTTTGAAAATTTTTATTTGTATTTTTAATAATTTAAATTTTTTTTTTGAAAAATCAATAATTTGGAAACGGTCGAGTGAATTTTTTTTTAAATTTTGTTTTTAAATGTACGTTATTTTTGTGCTTAAGTTTGCATTCTTGAATTATTTTTTTTATTTTTTTAAAAAAGTTGTTAAAAAACCGTTTTATTTAAAAAAAGACTCCTATGATTTTGAAAAAAAAATTCACACTTAGAAATAAAATGGCGTTTAAATTTAAATTATTTCATACAATACAATATAACGTACTTTATTCGAACAATCAAAAGTCACAAACTATAAGGCATGTTTAGGATTCGTGAATATAAAATATTGAGATAACAATCAAATATGACATTACGATCATAGAGAAGTCTGAAAAAGTTAGTGGCAAAAAATGTCTGTCTGTCTGTCTGTATAAGGAATTCCCCAGAAGGGAATTTGAAATTTTATTTGTAGGCCTAAAAATAACGGTACCTGCCATATGACCGTTAAGGAAAATCTTATTTTTATCGAAAACGGCTCCAACGATTTTGATGAAAAATTTTGAGAATTTTGTTATTGGTATTGGCTATTATTTGATTAGAACCACATATACAGGAAAAGTCTAATATCGGGACCTTTCATATAACGTTTTTTTTTTTTTTTTTTGGCTTTCTCGGTAACGGCTCCATTTATTTCTGTCAAATTTTATATATCTATACATCAACAATATTCTGTATATCAACATTTGGAGAATTTTTTTTTTGTAATTAATATTAATTTTTGACATTTTCTTTTTGAAAAATCAATATTTTATAAAACTAATGAAAAAAAAATATTTTAAATTTTATTATCACATGTGTATTATTAAATCTAAAAAAATGGCATACCAAAAATTTAACTTTTTTTTTTTCAAAAAACTAAAAATAAAAAAGAGGATGTTATCAAAATTTGTTTTACAATTTTCGAAATACTGTTCTTATAAATTTCTTATTATACAAGACGTGTGATGGCCTACTCCATATTTACTAAAACCGTTACTTGTGGTTTTGACAGTTTTTTTTAAGTTCAGATAGTGTTATTTTTCTACGTTAATATTACTTATTTTTTAATTTTTATTCGACGATTTGACCACACATATGAGCAAGCACGTGCGATCCAGTCGTGCAATTTATTTTATTAAGTTATACTTAGTCGTGTTTTATTAGTATTATAAAGCTAGCGCAGTAGTTGAAATCCCAATAAAACGCTATAAGTAGTACTCACCCAAAAAAAATCACTTTTAATTCGTTTTTAAAGCGTTCCAGACTTTATCTCAACTAGTCATATTCACTCCTTTCACTAACTTAATCATCGACACTTTTGGTTTGTTGTTGTTTGCCGTATAAAATTTTACTGCGCTGGTTTTATGCACGTACCAATAAATAGAAAAACCCGCCTAGTATATAATACATTCTTGGACTTGGATCTTGGAAGCCAAGATAAATGAAGATTGAATTGAATATAAGATTTGGCTGGAAGTCGAATGGGATTATACATACCAAATAATAATAGGAAGAACATCACTATTCTCGCATACCTATGAAATTTAAAGCAACGACACGAGGCAATGTTCAATAAAGAAAGAAAAAATAACATATTTTAATTAACTATTTATTTTGCTGTGCAAGCCTATTTAAAGGACATTTAGCTGGGGTTTAAAAAATACGATTTTTTAAATATGTACATACATACATATATAAGTATGCAACTGAGTACATAATGTACATAATATATTGATTGTCCTAAACCAAATATAAGCACTGAGATATTTGTGTATACGTTTGTTAATATTAAGGACTCATTCATTATGTACATATATATGCGATCATTGAGGGAGCACAGCGCCGATGATAAAAGTGGAACTGAGAAGCACATTGCACTGGCACTACTCCATGAGTATGCATTCGAGAGTAGTTGAATTCAGCGGGATGCCGCGCCGTGGTCCCTTACTTAACACTGATATACATATTTGTATATGTACGAACATTGGAACAAAGCGTGAACGACGAACGAGCCATACAGTGTCATATCAACTGGTCTACCGCCGTTGGTACTGGATAAAAATGACATTTTCTGTGTTACATCCGGCTTTGTGAATTTAGATATTGCGAAAGAGTGAGTTTTCGACACCCCCTCTTACCGACTATAGCTATAGAACACGACGCAAATACAGAAATGCACATTAAATTGTAAAACTGATGGTGACGACGGTGATTGTAGGGACAATGGTGTGGCTGCAGGCTAATTATTTTAATGCATACACATTTTTAGGAACGGAAAAGGATATATAAATCCATGACGTATATATGTAATTATGTTGAAGAAAAATTAAATGCAGTGATTGATGAATTCGAGGAAATGCGAAGTAGGTACAAACATAAGTGTCTAGTCGGCTTCTTGCATTTTAATTAATTTAAGATAATCGAGTTTTTATTCCATTAAGGCTTTTGGTGAGAATACGAAAACTTTGGCGACCAAAAATAGTAACGGATTCCGTGACCAAAAATAAGTATTTTTACTATGCAAGGGAGCTCTATCAATCCCCATTTAGGAGGAAAGAGGGACAGTTTTCTAAAAAAGGGAATCGAATTAAAAAAAAATATATTAAGAAATGACGGAAATATTTACAATAATGTGCTATATCTTCTTTGAAAGCCAAATGTCTGCTCGATCATATAATTATGTATTTAAATTAAGTACTTTTTATCAATAATTAAAAAAAAAATATTTCAAATAAAAAAAATATATTTCGATTTTTATCGGAAATTAGGAAAATATGAACTGAATTTTCTTTATTATTTGTTATTGATTTTCTATCGAACACTGAACATTATATGATTCTATGACTACGAGTACAAGTTTTTGAGAAAATTGGAAATTACTTAGCCTACTTTCTCATAATATGTTAGGTATTTACGTGATTTGTAAACCTATCACAAAGTTGACGTCCTAAAATTAAAGTTTTTTTTTTCTTCATATCCCGGTGGAATATTGTACTCTCACATACATTTAATATTTGTTTTGCTACATATTTCGGTCGAATGTTCTACATCTCATATACATATGTACATATAAAATTTGTTTTGATTTCGATTCTTAAATCTGAACGTATAAAATACGTATATTAAACATCAAAGATTTTTATATTACAAAGCATTTGACATCTGTATTATATAGATTTATTACATGTATGCGAGACATGTACTAAACTATAAAGATGAATACAAATGCATTACTACTACTTTTTTCTACATATATGTCAGTTGAATATACTACATCTCATATACATATAATATTTGTTAATTATCTTACGATTTCAATTCTCAGATTGAAATTTACAGTGAACGTATAAAATACGTATATTAAACATCAAAGATTCCATGTAGGTTAAATGAAAGTGTTATCGAATTATTGCTACGAATTCCACAACGAGATTGGCCGAGCGGTTAGCGATCCAGGCTCAGTCGTTCAGGTAGAGTGAAGGTGACAACACTTCTAAAGACTTTCACTCGGTAGAAAATTATATTTTCAAGCGCTAGCTTACAAATATAACAAGTTAATTGATAGTTTTTTTGCCAAAAGGCAATTTTATTTTGTGATATTTTGCTTTTTGCTTTAAAATAAACCAAAATTAATTGGGCTATTATTAAAAAAACAAAAAAAGCCATTTAGAAGACCCACATTTGTAAGTCTTTGGGCAAGCCAGCCCAAAGTTACGTAGTAGAAAAAAAACACAGTTTTTCATATAAGCGAATAGCTCAGTAGTAGAGTGGCCGGACGCGGGCGGTAGCAACGGAAACTAACGTCCTTCCTTGTTCAGTTGTCGCCCAAAAGCAAACTGGATAGTTTAAGTTGTATCTCTGTCCTAGACTGCCAGGTTGTAACTTGGGATAAATTAAAGAGATGCGGTGACACGCTCCAATGCATGCGCTGCCAAAGGGTCGAAGACAAGACCCGGCTAAAATGTGTACTGTGGCGATGGGCACCCTGCAAGTCCTAAATTCAAACAAATAAAACAAACAAAAGTTCCGAAGGTGGCGGAGAGGCGGCGGTGCTTTTCTAGATATTTTACTGTTAAACTCAACACTGACAGTTAATGACTCTTTGGTTCATCAGACAAAAAACTGTTTACGGACGGTAGAGGACGACAGTCACCACTGTGGACTTGCTGCTATTATACAGTTTCCGTACGAGCTTGAAGTGTTGGATGAATTTATTCCTGCGCGCTCCTACAATTTTAGTAAGGCACGCTGGCCATATTTTTCCAACGCTTTGACAAGAGAACTCTACTCGAACGACATTTCATAGGGATCGATGAATACTTCCTTCAGATGGATGGTAATATAAAACAAACGATGCACAGAACAATCCCACGATACAAAGAACAAAACTAAAATGAAATTAACATGAACGCGACAATAGAAGCACTGCACAGACTTCTGACATCGATATAAACGATCTGGAGATTAGGACACTGAAGTCGTCGATAAAAAAAATGTTAACTCGCTCATAAAGAAATACTATCTATTGTCTTTTAATTCATACTGGGATAACAGAATTCGGGCCATTAATTCTAGTGACCCGAGTATGTTTCCTGAGATAAATAAAATCTTTAGAAAAAACAATCTAAATGATCTTCTTAAGCTTCAGAGAACAACAGACAACGAAAACATACTCCTGACCACAGAAATAGATCTAGGGAACGCTGTCTTGGACGACGATTTCTTTATGATTGAAGATCCATTGGAGAGGGTTGAGACAGAAGGATCTGCTTTTCAGCAAGTGTACGAGGTGAATGAGTAAATTCACCCAAATCACGACCTGGAGAACAGAGCTCTGCTAAATATTTTTTACCTTCGAAACAGAATCACGAAATGGCGATCTGAGAATCTTGGTTTAACCGGGTTCAATGAAGACAATCTGGCAAAAGCCACCATCGCCGCGCAAAATTGGCCAAGTTCCCTGCTCATCTCGAAGGTCGAACTCCAGCTGATCTTCGCATCATTAAAGAAAAACAAGTCGGCAGGAGTCGATGGTATACCCAACATTGTACTACGACATCTCCCTGAGGATGCAATAGACATATACACAACACTGTTCAAGTGTGAAGTGAAGACAGCTGTTGTCCATCGTCTCCCGAAAAAAAGGGAAAGGATAAATCCAATCCGGCAAATTTCCGGTCGATAAGTCTGTTTTCGAGTATTAGCAAGGTATTCGAAAAATTTCTCAATAGAGCTCTTTCCTAGTGGGCCAAGGACAAAAATATCATTCCAGAAACCCAGTTCGGCTTTAAAACGGGACATGCCACAATTCCTGCCGCGTCTCAGCTAGTATCTGCTGTCCAATGGAACAATGCTAAGAATCGATGCAAGGGTGTCTGTCTGGTTGATTTGGAGAAGTCTTTCGACGCAGTTGGGGCATAAGTATATATGCTTTACGACATGCTTAATGGTAGAAAGTTTGTTGCCAAGAGTGGCAATGTGACTTCTACTCCAACGTTTGATATTGAAAAGAACAGATCAGGTCCAAAAGTTGAAGTCATCAGAATTTTTTGCAACGTGATTTCGATAAAATTCAACAATACTGTAGTGATTGGAAGCTGCAAATTAGTTTCTATAAATATGAATACATTCTGTTTAGCACCCCTGTGTCTAGGGCTTCTAGAAATACGAGAGAGAACTGGCGCAGACTAGTGATCGCTGGGCCACATAGACATCCACTTGCGAGCCAAAGTGTAATAAAGTACGTTGGCATATGGTTGGATTAGTTTCTATATTTCAACCGACATGTAGAGGCTGCTCTGGCCAGGGCTAGGGGAGCTTTTGCCCTGACAAGACGGTTGACAGCCGCCTTGCCAGCAAGGTGTTAATAATTTGCTACATGGGCCTCATTAGGTCTATGATTGCCTATGGATCCCCTGTGTGGTTCAACGTTGCTTCCGTCTGGTTCTGGCACAATCTAAGCTTTCGGTAGTAATTCGAGTTTGAATACCAGATGCCATACCATATCTCCCTCGTTGAATTCAGGTGCTGTTGCTCTCGCATCGTATCTGGTCTTCATGCTGTCACTCGCAATTTGTTTGTTGTTTCTTGTTTTCTGGTGAATGTTGTTGATCCTTTCTCTAAGATCCAACACACTTCGCATTTTGGGTCTTCAATAGGAAATCTGAATTTTAGCTTACTTGGAAGCCGGGCAGTTCGTCCAAATAGAACTTCGGATAGAGTGTATCCAGTTGTTTTATGAACCGCATTATGGTAGGCCATAAGAAATAAAGGAATTGGCCGATCCCAATCCCGTTGGTTTTCATTCACGACTTTGGACAGATGTTCCTTCAAGGGGTGTTTAAATCGTTCTACCATTTCATCAGACTGTGGATGAAGAGGTGTTGTCCTTGTTTTCTTTAGCCCGAGCGATGCGGACACTTCCTGGAATACCTTCGACTCGAAGTTTTAAGAAAGAATTTCTTTCACGTGTACGTCTACACTGTTCAACACAGGCCAGCTGTTTTGGCATTAAGTGAAACTCAGGTTGGAGTAAATACTGATTTATCAGAACTTGCTCTACACGGGTATACCTTGGTGCCACTACTTTTTTCCCATCATGGTCTCGTGGTCTATGTTAGGAATGATATTGCTTGCCAGAGCCTTCCCCAATATGGGCAATGTTCCAACACGGACTTTAACTTCTTATGGCTCAAATTCACTGTCCGCAAGCATGTCATTCATTATTGTTTTATTTACAGGAGTCCAAATCTTGACAGTAATTCGACTTGTAACGAGTTTGATGCACTGTCTGATTCCATCTCGAAAATTGTTTCCCTTTGTCCTCGCACTGAAATCGTTATTGCGGGCGATTTCAATGTACACAATTCCAACTGGCTCCGCTATTCTGGTCAGACAACACCCGAAGGAAGGTATGTCGAGCTCTTTGCCGGGTTACATCACCTTACCCAACTGATCGATGTGCCAACGCGTATACCGGATGTTGCTGGGCAAGCAGCCCATACTCTTGACTTGTTTCTTACTTCTCACCCTGATAAATATACCATTAGTGTAACTTCTCCATTTGGCACTTCAGACCATTGTATCATTTCAGCTAATTTCTCGTCCCCCACCCATCCAGTTAAAGAAAAACTTCCCACCAGGACCGTTTGGCAATACGAGAAAGCCAACTGGGACGGCCTGAATTTCTTTTTCCGAAACTTTAACTGGTCACTATGCTTCCTCGATAGTGACATTGATGCCAGTGCTGAAATGATCACAAATGTGATTCTTCTAGGGATGCGTGCTTTTATTCCTAACAGAGTAAAAAGCATCAAACCTAAAGAAAAGTCTTGGTTTAATTCTGAGTGTAAAGAAGCTATCAGGCTCAAAGAAGTAAGTTTCCGATCTTACAAAGCCAACCCTACAGAGGAAAATCGGAAAAAGCACAAACAAGCAAGGAACTCATGCAACTCCGTTATAGAAAGAACCAAATTTTTGCATGACCAAAAATTACGGCAAAAAATTCTGCAGTGTCCCAAAGGCAGTAAAAATTTTTGGTCATTTGTAAAAAATATAAAAAACTCCTCGACATCTTCGGTTCCAACGCTCATCGACAATAACAAACCAATTGTTTACTCTTCAGAGAAGGCAAACTTGCTCGCCGCCCATTTCGCTGCCAGCTCCACGCTGCCTCAAAGCAACGTTGCCCCTCCTGTACTTGAGAATGTAAATTTTTCCATGGGACACATTTTTTTCCGCACTCGTACAGTAGCAAGAGTTCTCAAAGATCTCGATATACACAAATCCGCTGGCCCGGATGGTATACCCCTGATTCTTCTGAAGAGGTGTTCTTCCACACTGGCAAAGCCACTGCGTAAGCTTTTCCATCGCTCCTACTCTTCTGGAATCTTTCCTAGAAGATGGAAAACAGCATTTGTCCAGCCTGTCCCTAAGAAAGGTGACCCATCCTCCCCCTCCTCCTACCGACCCATAGCACTGACATCCCTTCTTTCTAAGGTCATGGAAACACTGATTAACCGTCAGCTTAAGGAATATCTCGAAGATCGTAAGCTTCTCCATGACCGTCAGTATGGCTTCCGCAGCAACCGTTCCACTGGTGATCTGATGGCATATCTCACCGAACAGTGGAACAAATCTTTACATCGCTTTGGTGAAAGTAAGATTATTGCTCTTGATATCTCCAAGGCATTTGATAGAGTTTGGCATGAAGCTCTCTTATCGAAAATGCGTGCTTTTGGGATCGATAATACTCTTGTTCGTTGCATTAGAAGCTATCTTCTGGACCGTTCAATACAAGTTGTATTGGACGGATTCAAGTCTGATTCCCATAAAATAAATGCTGGTGTGCCCCAGGGCTCTGTTCTGTCTCCGACTCTTTTCCTCATTTTTATAAACGATCTTCTGTCTGTTACTTCTAATCCACTTAACTGTTTTGCTGACGACTCTACCCTCAGCTTTTCATATTCGTTCGATAATTCACGTCCTTCGCCTTCGGACGTACAATTGCAACGGTGCCGTATGTCAAGCTCATTAAACTCCGATTTATACAGCATTGTCAAATGGGGTAATAGAAATCGTGTGGAGTTTAATGCTTCGAAAACTCAATGCTGTCTTCTGTCGTTAAAGCTAAACATTCCCCCAATGCCATTGTCCATGAATGGCACTTACATCGAAGAAACCGAAAAGCTCTCAGTACTCGGTATGTGTGTCAATGACGACCTCCGTTGGAACGACCATATATTTGAGATCGCTAAGAATGCTGCAAAGTGCTTAGGTTTTCTGTATCGGTGTAAGAAGTACTTTTCCCCATCTGATCTGGCTACAATTTATAAAGCGTTTATACGCCCTAAACTCGAGTATAACTCCCACCTCTGGGCAGGTGCTTCGCAAACATCGCTTCACCTGCTTGATAGAATACAAAATCGAGCGTTAAGATTGATAGGTAATAGAACTGCCGCTGAAACAATTGCCCCACTCGAACACCGACGCAATGTTTCATGTCTTTCCTTATTTTATCGTTTCTTTTACAAAAAATGTTCACTCGAAGTAGCCAGTTGCATTCCTCCTCTTAAAAGTTTCTCCCGTAATACTCGTCTCGCAAGGAATGCTCATCAGTTCACCCTTGAGCCTAATTTCGGACGTACCGTGAAATATAGGGATTCTTTTTTTAGCCGAACGACACGAATCTGGAATAGTTTACCCGGAGGGATTTTCCCTTGCCATTTTGATCTGCAAACATTCAAAACCGATGTTAATCGGCACCTCCTATCTCTCCCCTCCCTATCTTCGTAATGCCCGCGCAGTGTGTTCTACAATAAAAGGGAAACACATAATCCCTTGTGCGCGCGTTAATTATAAAAAAAAAAAAAAAAAAAAAAAGTTTCGCCCTTGGTCGGAATGCGATTCCATAAGCACCCCGAACCTGCAGACCCAGTGGTCCACTATCTGCTCGACAACGGTCTTAGCTTCCTGAATGGGTATCGTAAATGCCTCGGTCCACTTGCTGAAGTAGCCCATGACAACAAGGACGTAACGGCTACCGTTTTGAGTTTCCGGGAACGGGCCTGTGATGTCAACGGCGATTCTTTCAAACGGGGCGCTCACGTTCTACTGGTGCATTTTACCCCGTGTTTTGACTTGCTAGCAGCGCATGTTGTGCACTTTCGACACCAGCTCTCTACATCGTTTCTTGCGCTTAGCCAATAAAAGCGTTTCCGTAACTTTGCCAGTCTTTTGTTGATTCCCAAGTGACCACCGGATATTGCATCATAGGATCTCCTCTACTTTCTATCGTGGAACCACGAGCTGCATCTTAAAGGATCTTCCATCCGGCATTTCCCATTTTCTCCGAAAAACACCATCTTCCACATGGAGAGAGTCCCACTGCGCCAAGTATGCCTATAAAGTAGGACTTCTGTCGGAGATGTCTCTTGCGTTTGGTTTATCCATATAGATTCCTTCCATGCAAGGATTGGCTCGATGTCAGGGTTCTTAGGCACCTCCAACCATTTACAGGTTCGGCTCTTATTCTCTGGACGGAAATGCCTTCGTCCTTTTCCTCTTTTCGTGCATAATGTTTGCAACTGGGCTCACACGGTCTGCGTGAATGCGCGTCCGCATTGCAGTGCAGTCTTCGTTTGTGATGCTGTACATCGAAGTCGTAAGTCTGCAATCGTTCGATCCATCTTGCCACTTGCCCCTCAGAATTTTTGAACTTTAGCGCCCGCATAGGGCCAGTAAGTTAATTAGTTAATTAATGTGATTTTTGTGTAGCCCTTAAGTAGTTATAAGTTAAAATTATATAAAAATCATTTACAAGTAAAAGTAAAAGCGGTCCAGACAATTGGTGCCAACGGAACCGGGATCGATTCTGATATGAGACGTAAATATAAATAATAAATAATCAACAAACTTAATAAACCACTAATCAATTAGACTGCTGCAGAAAACACGAAGTAGTAAAGTAAGTATCTTTATGGTCTATTTATGAGCTATTTATGAGCTAAGTGAGAAGAATTACATATTTTCTGTATGATACACTTTTAAAGGATAGTTAATTGTTGTAATTGGTTTAGATAAGCACCTCCCCAAGAGCATATTCCGCATTGAACAATTAAAAGAAAGTTCTTCTTTAAATTCCGTATGTTTTCAGCACTCTTGCAATCAGGAAAATGAAAAGTAATTTTAATCTCTTTTAAAAATTTTGATTCAAGACAGAAAAACATTAACGACAAGTTTGTGTTCTGCGAACCATAACCTTAGTAATTGCACATCATGATTCAAGTGAACAACTAAATTCGATGGACTTGCAGCAGTATATCCAATTGCAAGGTCCTCAGAAAAGGCTTTAACCTTTCCCACAAATGGTTGTTCAAACAAGGAGTTTGTATATATTAAAAAGAGAACAGGGCAAAGGACTAATCCTTGGGGAAATCCCAGGTTAATATTCATTGAGTCACTTAAAACATTACTTACTTTAACTATTTGACTTCGGTAACTAAAATAAGATACAAACCACTTGTAAATAAATCCACGAAAGCCAACTCTATGCAACTTGTTTAAGATAATGGAGTGATTAACCATATCGAAACGCCGTGGTTATGTCAACGAAAAGTGCACCACATTTTTTACTATTAACATCTTGCTTGGAAGTTTTGTCTGCCTTCGTCTGATGGCTTGTTGGCAGGGTTGCCACTGGTCTTCGGCACTTGATGCTGGCGGCAACGGATTTCTTGAGAAGTTACGAAATATTCGATCGGCATATGTTCTGGCGGTTTATTGCAATTGCAGCTTTCCGACGTCATACTACCTCACAGTATTACTCCGTTATTATGGTGTTCGGGTTATTCGCATTCTTACCTTGGCTGCAAAAAGGTAGTGATCCGAATCGATGTTAGCTGCTCGGAAGATGCGAACATCCGAACAATATACTGGAGGCGTGTCTTGCATCGATCGCAAAGTAATTAATCTGGTTGACGGTGTTTTGACTTGGGTGTCACCAAGCCCCTTTGTGTATATCGAGATGAGGAAACCGTGTGCTTGCAATGGTGACGTTATATGGCGCTGCGAAGGCAATTAGCCTAAGTCCGTTTTCAGACGTTGTGTCGTGAAGGCTATGTTTTCCGACAGTCCTACCAAAGATTTCCTATTTACCTATTTTGGCGTTAAAATCGCCTAGTACGATCTTAACGTCGTGTTTAGGGCATTGCTCATAGGTTTTGTTGAGGAGCTCGTAGAAGTCATCCTTGGTGGCATTAGCGCATTTAAGGCTAATGTTGGCGAATTCAGCCTTGATACGGATTGTCACAATTCGCTCACTTTCGTGTCGAAAGTCCATGACTTCTTGCCTAAGTCTACCGCTTATGACGAATCCGCACCCAAATAAACGCACAATCACCGTACACGTCACAGTTTTTCATCCTCTTTTTGCCCGGCCCATCCCATCGCACTTCCTGGATGGCATTAATTTCTGCTCTGTAGTAGTCTAGGGCCTCCGCTAATTTTTTGGCTGCACATGGTCTGTTAAGAGTTCTAACATTCCACGTGCAGATCCGAAGGTCGTTGTCCTTAATTCGTTTTTCCGGGTCGTCAAGAGTTAATCCGTCCTATTTCGAGGCTATTGGTCGCCTCTTAGCTTTCTTTTTTTCCATGGCAGGGTTGTTAAGCCAACGCACAACAACACAATCTACAGCAGGACTAAATAAATTGCACGACTGGATCGCACGTACTTGCTCATATGTACGGTCACATAGTAAAAGAAAATTTAAGAAAATTAAAGTGAACATCAAAGCATTTATTCGATTTTTGTGACTTTTGATTGTTCGAATAAAATACGTTAAATTCTATTGAAAGAAATAAATTAAACGCCATTTTATTTCTTTAAGAAATATAAAAAAGTGTAGGAGCGGTTTTAAATCAAACGGTTTTTTTAACAAATTTTTAAAAAAAATAAAAAAAAAATAATTCAATAATACAAACTTAAGCACAAAATTAACATACATTTAAAAACAAAATTAAAAAATTCATTTCACCGTTTTCAAAATATTGATTTTTCAAAAAAAAAATTTTTTTTTAAATTATTAAAAATACAAAAAAAAAAGCAAAATTACTAAGGCTGCCTACATCTTCTTGAATATCAATTTTGATAGTAATCGGATTACCAGTTTTCGAGAAAGTCGAAGAAAAAAAAACCCGGTCCTATGGGGGTACCGTTTTTAGCCCACCATATACATTTTTTTACCAAAATATAATGCTTACCTACAGTAGTACACTGATTTTTTTCATAAAAATTCTTGGAGCCGTTTTCGAGAAAAAATAAGCTTTTACACAACGGTTATATGACAGGTACCGTTAATTGTTGAGCTAATAAAAAATTTAAAAACTCTGGAGAATGTCAAAATAACCTTAAGTTCTAAATTTGAAGACGATTGGCAGAACCGTTTAAGCTACAGTCCAAAATACATCCGTACAGACAGACAGACAGACAGACGGACAGAATTTCGCCAGTAACTCAAAAATGTTTCTCTATCATCAGTAATGTCATGTTTGATTGATATCTCAATTTTTTTTTAATCTGCACGAATGCATAACTTGCATTATAGTACCGTAGAAAAGGTTTTATATTTCTGGATTAGATTATAATCGGTGTTATTATGAATGGTAGGCATGGTGAGATCATTCTTCATAAGATCAATATTATTATGCAATTTAACATTTTGTTTCTTTTTTAAATTTTATTTAAATCTACAAAAGACCTTATAGCTTTAATTACACCATCCTCAACCTTTCTAAGTAGTATATTAGATTTTTTAAACCATAAATATTTATAATTATGCTCTATCTTAAACTTTTTAGCTGACATATATAATGCATGAGTAAATTTAGTAAAAGGATCATTTACTACTGCCAAATACAGATGCAATCAATACTTGCTTTCCAGTTTTTTTTCTTTAGTATTATTCTCTTCTTTACAGCACGAGATGACAGCTGCCTTTAACTTTTGCTGATGATTTTTCGGGGAGTTCGATTGGCAAATAAAAGAAGAACAGCGATTAAGGATTCGTCGGAGATCCTGGAACTGCCGAGGATTTCGTCATCAACCAAAGTTTGGTTTCCAGAATCATAGTGGAAGTTGTTGAAAAAAAAAACTGGATAAAAAGGAGAACCGGAAAAAAAGAAAACGAAGAGTTTATTTGGTTGAAAAAATATTCATTTCCTTAATATATTGATGCAATAGATTGCACTCATGTGCGTATTACTAAGCCTAACCATCATAGTGATGAATAAGCAGACAGAAAAGGTAGGCCAATCCAAGCTTGAGTGTTCCGTAAATAAGATTTGTTTTAATTATAGGTTATTATTCAAGTAATGTAGCTACAAGCAACGTGCAATGGAGCTGAAATTTTGACCAGTGTTGACATATCTTGACCAGGATCGGTTCATGATTCGAGAATACTAAATAAATCAGAAATACAAAACTCTTCTTAACAGCTCAACAAGTGTTCTTTTTGGTGACAAAGGCTATCAGGCCAGTGCTGATGCCTTTTATTTATTAATTTTTTTTAATGATTTTTATCATTCTTTTTTTATCTTATAACTAGTTATACCTAGACAAAAATCTTAAAAACTAGTTAACAGTATCAATCTAATTAACTTACCGGCCCTATTTGGGCGCTCAATATTATTCTTTATCTTAATTTTATTTGCCTTTCGGCCTAAAAAAATTTCATTTTTAATCCAGAAAAATTGAAATTTCGTTTCTGATCTATTTTTTATTAACCTACCTTAAACTACTTAAAATTAACTTAAAATAAACTAAAAATTAACTTAAAATAGATTTAAAATTACTTAAAATAAACCTAAAATACTTAAAATTAGAACATCCACAGAAAATTTGTTTTACTGTTTTGTAATTTTTTTTTTGTATTTATTTGGATTTTTTATATATTTTTTTTTTTAATTTTGTGTTTTTTGTATTTTTTTAGTGCCGCCGCATCTATCCTGAATCAGTTTTCGACTATCAAGGCATATAGAAGCCTCGAGCTGGATAAAACCACTCCAACGTGTATACTTTTAAAAATATTCATCTTGGGGGTAGTAAGCCCCGAAAATTTGTCCATTAGTTGAGGTCATCACCCTTGCAATGTGTCGCCGCATGAGCTTAATTTAAAAGTGATCTATCCTGTTTGTATTGGCCCGTTGTATAAAACCTCGTTGGAATAATAGTGTTTGTACTCCAAATCTGGTGTTCATTAAGTTCCGAAACAGCGGGAACACACTGTTTCTCAAACACGCGAATTTTTTCCATTAGAGGTGGTTTAACGTAGAACCATAGGCAATCATAGGCCTTATAAGGGATATGCAGCAAATGACTTTCACCCTACTATTAAGGCGGTTGCTATAAAACCTCCCCACCAGGACCGTTTGGTAATACGAGAAAGCCAACTGGGACGGCGTGAATATTTTTGTCCAAAACTTTAACTGGTCACTATGCTTCCTCGATACACTGGCGGATTGGACAAAACATCACAATAGACAGGTACAACTTTGAGGTAGTTAGGGACTTTGTGTACCTCGGATCCGCTATAACATCTGACAACAACATCTCGTCAGAAATAAAGCGAAGAATTACTCTTGCCAATCGCTGTTTCTATGGGCTAGGAAGGCAATTGAGTAGCAAAGCCCACTCTCTGGAAAGACAAAGGAGACTCTGTATAAGACCCTAATCATCCCAGTCCTGCTCTATGGCCCCGAGTCATGGACTCTATCTAAAGCGGATGAAGATATCCTTAGTCGTTCCGAGCGTAAGATTCTTCGGAGGATTTTTGGCCCTATCTGGGTTAACGGGCTTTGGAGGAGAAGGTTCAACCAAGAACTATACGAGCTGTACAGTGACATTGACCTGGTCAAAAAAATACGCATATCACGTTTAAGATGGCTAGGTCATGTAGAGCGAATGGACAACAATGCTCAGGCTCGCAGGATCTTCGATTCCATCCCAGAAAGACCTCGACTTAGGTGGCTCAAGTGGAGGACGACCTCAACCAACTTGGAGTGCAAAACTGGAGGCAGCTAGCCAAAGACCGAGCTGGCTGTAGAGGCATGTTGGTTGAGGGCCAGGTTCGTCCCGAACTGTAGCGCCCCCTAAGTAAGTAAGTAAGTATGCTTCCTCGATAGTAACATTGATGCCAGTGCTGAAATGATCACAAATGTGATTCTTCTGGTGAAGCGTGCTTTTACTCATGTAACACCGTTATTGAAAGAACCAATTTTTTGCATGATCAAAAGTTACGGCAAAAAATTCTGCAATGTCCCAAAGGCAGTAAAAATGTTTGGACATTTGTAATAAATATTAAAAACTCCTCAACTTCTCCGGTTCTAATGCTCATCGACAATAACAAACCAATTGTTTAATCTTCTAAGAAGGCAAACTTGCTCGCCGCCCATTTCGCTGCCAGCTCCACGCTGCCTCACAGCAACGTTGCCTCTCTTGTACTTGACAGATGGACAGATTTTCTTCCGAACTCGTACAATAGCAAGAGTTCTCAAAGATCTCGATATACTGAAATACGCTGGCCAGGATGGTATACCTCCATTCTTTTAAAGAGGTGTTCTTCCACACTGGCAAAGCCACTGCTTAAGCTTTTCCACTCCTACTCTTCTGGAATCTTTCCTAGAAGATGGAAAACAGCATTTGTCCAGCCTGCCCCTAAGAAAGGTGACCCATCTTCCCCTCCTCCTACTGACCCATAGCACTAACATCCATTCTTTCTAAGGTCATCGAAACTCTGATTAACCGTCAGCTTAAGGAATATCTCGAAAATCGAAAGCTTCTCCATGAGCGTCAGTATGGCTTCCGAAGCAACCATTCCACTGGTGATCTGATGGCATATCTGACCGAACAGTGGGACAAATCTTAACATCGCTTTGGTGAAAGGAGGATTATTGCTCTTGATATCTCTATGGCATTTGATAGAGTTTGGCATGAAGCTCTCCTAATGAAATGCGTGCCTCTTGTTCGTTTGATAAGAAGCTATCTTCTGGAATTCTGGATCATTCAATACAAGTTGTATTGGATGAACTCAAGTCTGATTCCTACAAAATAAATGGTGGTGTGTCCCGGGGTTCCGTTCTGTTTCCGACTCTATTCCTCATCCACTTTAATCCACTCAACTGTTTTTTAACTTCCACATAGGGCCTTTTATTTACTACAGCATTTTAAAAACGGACACACAATATTTTTTTGAAAAGCCTTATGGCAGTTATGGTTTGCCTCACCTGCTAAAAAGCTAAAGCTTAAACTAGGATTTTTAGCAAAACTAAGGTTTTGTGTGAAGAAAACTCAGCTTAAGCTAGCTAGAAAAGGAAGTTTTCTAGCAATTGCTGTTTTGAAATAGCAAACACTTAGATCATGTAGCTTAACTTGTTTTTCCAGTTTAAGCTTCAATTTGTGTGAATAAAAATAGCTTTAGCTAGAAATCTTTGACTAGTTTTAGGTTTTAGAATTCTCTTTATTAATAGTGCGAACATGACAGCAACACGAAAAGCAGCTGAAGAGTTTACTCCGTTCCTTTGCGCTCTGATTTATAAATTATCAGTTTAAGCTAGCTAAAGCTACCTACTCCAGGACATGTGAATAAACAAATAAAAGCTCAAAATGCGAAGGTTAAGCTAGAATTTTCCGGCTTAAGCTATTAAGCAAAATCTCATATTTATTCACATAAAACAGAGCTAAAGCTAGAGCTGTTTAGCTTAAGCTACTAGTAAAAGCTATGAATATCTAGCTTTAGCTTCCTCTAAAAATAGCTTTTACTTAAAATGGACATTATTCTCCTATTCAGTAATGATAATAAATTCTAATGAAATATCAACTCAATCCATTACGTTAAACTACTTTGAACCTGGTCATTCTCTTATGTCAAGTAAAACTTTCGATGAAAAGAAAGGAAATTCTAACAAAGTTTTTGTAAAGGAAATTAGGGCCTTTACGAGATTATGGGCAGCATGAATGGCACTTGCATCGATGAAACCGAAAAGCTCTCAGTACTCGGTAAGTGTGTCAATGACGACCTGCGTTGGAACATGTATTTGAGATCGATAAAATGCTGCTAAGTGCTTTGGTTCTGTATCGGTGTAGAAAGAGCCATATATCACGAGCTCTCTAACTCAGTCTCGTTCCATACCAGACTACAAACCAGCGCAGCGTTAGGTTTATTATATATAGCAACTAGCTAAGCCACCTGACGTCGCTCGGGTACATCAAATAGCATTAATAAATACAAACTACCTGAGCCACCTGACGTCGCTCGGGTACATCACATATAGCATTTATATATAGATCTAGCAAACCCACCTGACGGCGCTCGAAGACATCGTACAGCATTTATATATACAACAAGCTGAGCCACCTGACGTCGCTCGGGTACATCACATATAGCATTTATATATAGATCTAGCGAACCCACCTGACGGCGCTCGAAGACATCGTACAGCATTTATATATACAACAAGATGAGCCACCTGACGTCGCTCGGGTACATCATATAGCAACTATATATACAACTAGATGAGCCACCAGATGTCATTCGGGTGCATCACATATAGCATTAGTAAATAGAACTAGCTGACCCACCTGACGTCACTCGGATACATCATTCAGCATTTATAAATACAAACTAGCTGAGCCACCTGATGTCGCTCGGGTGCATCAGATATAGCATGGCCGCTTGGACACACCATAGATTTGTGAACCAAGACAACAGGGCGATGTTCCAAAAATGTTCCTTTTTTCTAAACCCATTTTTAGCAATGTGAACTGAAAATTGATTAATTACTATACACTTTTACACCATTTATATAAATATATATCAATAGTCCTCTACACGTTAGTAAAAAGAATCCCACTGAACCCACCTTGATTTAATTTAATATGCCTACAAATACTACCGACCCATTTTTCAACTTCAAAGCTTGCAGTTTAGTGGATGATGACGAAATGGTATAATCTGATACCTGTGACGAATGGTATCATTTCACTTGTGCTGGAGTAACCAGCGCGATTCAAGATGAAGAATGGAATTATCTCAACTGCCATCAGATAGCAATAGCGGCCACAACAACACTAAGAACCGAAAAACGAAATAGCCATCCTTATATTCAAGAACCTTCTAACGGGTGATTTTTTTGAGGTTAGGATTTTTATGCATTAGTATTTGACAGATCACGCGGGATTTCAGACATGGTGTCAAAGAGAAAGATGCTTAGTATGCTTTGACATTTCATCATGAATAGACTTACTAACGAGCAACGCTTGCAAATCATTGAATTTTATTACCAAAATCAGTGCCCTAGAAAAGTTGGCAGAAAATCCGCTTTTTTATCGACAAATTTTGTTCAGCGATGAGGCTCATTTCTGGTTGAATGGCTACGTAAATAAGCAAAATTGCCGCATTTGGAGTGAAGAGCAACCAGAAGCCGTTCAAGAACTGCCCATGCATCCCGAAAAATGCACTGTTTGGTGTGGTTTGTACGCTGGTGGAATCATTGGACCGTATTTTTTCAAAGATGCTGTTGGACGCAACGTTACAGTGAATGAACCGAACACTGATTTTGGTAATAAAATTCAATGATTTGCAAGCGTTGCTCGTTAGTAAGTCTATTCATGATGAAATGTCAAAGCATACTGAGCATCTTTCTCTTTGACACCATGTCTGAAATCCTGCGTGATCTGTCAAATACTAATGCATGAAAATCCTAACCTCAAAAAAATCATCCGTTAGTAGAAATGCGACTGTGCCACCACAACAGAAAAGTCCCCATGGTTCCTTGTAACATTTAAACTCACCTATAGGAAAGCAAACTGGATAAATATTGAGAGCAAAACAACGCGAGCTAAGAATACACCAACTACAAGAAGAAAGAGAAATGAAGGAACGAAGTGACAGAGAATTTCTTAAATATAAGTATGCAATGCTTCAGGAGCTGGCCTCTGATTCATCTGACCTTCATAGCAAGGAAGACAATTTTGAGCTTGAAAATAAAACGTATCAATCTCAGAAGAAGTTTTTGAACAAGAATAATTCAACAACAATTAAATACAGCGAAAAGCAACACATTGTAAACCTTTTATAGCAATGCACAACTTAAATCCACAAATCCCTCTGTCATTGATTGCAGCCGCTACCAGCCACACCGCACCATCTAGCAATCTACCAACAGCAAGCCAACTTGTAAACGGTACATCAGCTGAGATGCCGACACAGAATAAGCATCAAATGATAGCCAGACAAGTAATGGTAAGGGACCAAGTGACCTTCAGTGGACGCCCAGCAGAATGGCCACTGTTTATAAGCTGGTTCAACCATACAACAACCTCTTGCGGTTTTACAAATACGGATAACCTCCGTCGACTACAAAACTGTCTAAAAGGCGAAGCTTTATATGCCGTCAGGCTTCTTGTTCCCGAACTAGTTCCAGCTGTTTTGAACACCCTTCAAATTCATTTTGGGCAGCCAGAACTCATCATCGACAGCCTTGTTTAGAAAAGATTTGTAAAGATAAACTACAATCGATTATCAAATTTTCCCTAGCAGTTCAGAACATATGTAGTGTGATGGACGCCACTGGTCTAAAGGCACCCATCATTGTGTCGGGAGTTGACAAACAAATTGCCACCAGCTATTCGTCTTGAAAGGGGCAGCTACAGACAAAACTCAAGAATCGTTAACCTTTCAACCTATAGCACATGGCCGCACTAATCGTCAATCCACTTCATGAAGCGAATTTCCCGAGTGCCAGCTATGGGAAAGATAACCATAAAGCAACAATAAACGTTCATCAAGATACACCGACACCGACACAACCAAATCCCAGAAAATGCGTGCTCGGTTCATTCGATTGTAAGGCGATTTAACAGTGTCAAATATTTTTGAAGATGAACCTAAACGACCGATTGAATATTATGAAGCGTCACACAGTCTGCCGCACATGGCTACGCCAACACGAGAAGAACCGCTGCTTCCTCCAGAAGGCTTGTGGATTTGATGGATGCACCTTTAAGCACCATCAGCTTCTTCATAAGCATCGCGAAATGTCCAACCTGTCAGGAAAAGTGCCACTTAACCATCACAACAATTTACACGAAGAAACAATTTTCTTTAGAATAATTCCTGTTACACTGCACTACGAACAGAAGAAACTTCACTCTTTTGCCTTTCTTGATGACGGTTCATCGATATCTCTCGTAGACGAAAACTTCGCTTTTGAGCTAGGAGCTGAAAAAGAACCACAACCTCTATATCTTAAGTGGACCTCAAACACCCACAGAACTGAGCAGTCATCTAACGGGTGATTTTTTAAGAGCTTGAGAACTTTTTTTAAAAAAAAAACGCATAAAATTTGCAAAATCTCATCGGTTCTTTATTTGGAACGTTAGACTGGTCCATGACATTTACTTTTTGAAGGTAATTTCATTTAAATGTTGACCGCGGCTGCGTCTTAGGTGGTCCATTCGGAAAGTCCAATTTTGGGCAACTTTTTCGAGCATTTCGGCCGGAATAGCCCGAATTTCTTCGGAAATGTTGTCTTCCAAAGCTGGAATAGTTGCTGGCTTATTTCTGTAGACTTTAGACTTGACGTAGCCCCACAAAAAATAATCTAAAGGCGTCAAATCGCATGATCTTGGTGGCCAACTTACCGGTCCATTTCTTGAGATGAATTGTTCTCCGAAGTTTCCCTCAAAATGGCCATAGAATCGCAAGCTGTGTGGCATGTAGCGCCATCTTGTTGAAATCACATGTCAACCAAGTTCAGTTCTTCCATTTTTGGCAACAAAAAGTTTGTTAGCATCGAACGATAGCGATCGCCATTCACCGTAACGTTGCGTCCAACAGCATCTTTGAAAAAATACGGTCCAATGATTCCACCAACGTACAAACCACAACAAACAGTGCATTTTTCGGGACGCATGGGCAGTTCTTGAACGGCTTCTGGTTGCTCTTCACTCCAAATGCGGCAATTTTGCTTATTTACGTAGCCATTCAACCAGAAATGAGCCTCATCGCTGAACAAAATTTGTCGATAAAAAAGCGGATTTTCTGCCAACTTTTCTAGGGCCCATTCACTGAAAATTCGACGTTGTGGCAGATCGTTCGGCTTCAGTTCTTGCACGAGCTGTATTTTATACGGTTTTACACCAAGATCTTTGCGTAAAATCTTCCATTTCAACGACATTTAGTAAAAAATACAACATTTCATACATACTTACCGTGAATTCCCTTGATCTTCCAAAGCAGACCATCAACTCAAATGAAATGTCCAACAGCTATAAACATCTGAAGGGTATACCGATAGAGTCTTACAAGAACGAGCAACCAAGAATTTTACTTGGCTCGAACTACTGGAAGTTAAGTGTTCCTCTACAGACCAGAGAAGGAAAAGAAAATCAACCCATTTCAGCAAAAACCAGACTGGGGTGGACGGTTTACGGTCCATGCATACAATCCAATGACACATCTGAACGTCAAACAAACTACTTTAACTTTCACACTTGTGATTGCCAAAGAATGAAACACAATGATCTAAGCACACAACTAAAAAAATACATTGCTCTAACTCTCGGCCCTAAAAATTGATCCGACGACGCTCCCGCGATGATCAAAAGGCAATAACATTGATGGAAAATAACACAGTTGTTGCGGGAAATAAATGGGTCGTTCCACTTCTGTGGAAGTTCGAACCAGAACAACTTCCTGATAGCCGTGCGGAAAAGCGAATAATACGTTTGGAAAAGAATATGAAAAATGACTCAAAACTCAATGAAAACCTCCACATGCAAATAAAAGAATACGTGGAAAAGGGTTAAGCTAGAAAACTGAGTCCAAATGAACTAAAACAAAGTCAATTTCCAGTTTGGTATCTTCCAATTGTTCCGGTCGTCAATCATAATAAACCCAACAAAATGAGGATAGTGTGGGACGCTGCTGCCACTGTGGATGGTATATCACTATATTGTTCCTTCTTTACTTTCAGTTCTGTTTAAGTTCAGACAGAACAAAATAGCCATATGCGCAGATATTAAGGAGATGTTCCATCAAGTTGGTGTAAGGAGGTCGGATCAAAATGCTCAACGTTTTTCGTGTTTCAATAAAAGAAGTGGAACGTGATGACATTTGGCTCAACTTATTCTCCTTTTTGTCATCAATTTGTTAAAAATGAAAATGCGAAAAAATATGGAAAACAGTTTCCAGGGGGGGTCAGAGCGATAATAGAAAACCACTACCTTGATTGTGTTGAGTCAGAAGAAGAGGCAATAAAAATGTCAAACGAGGTTATTTCAATTCACAATCCAGCTGGTTTCAACCTCCGAAATGTATGTCAAATTCGCCAGCTGTTCTAAAAAAATTTTACGAAAAGGCCGCAAATTAGGAAAAAGGAATTACTAACTGGAACATTCTGGCAGGGTCAGAAAAAATTCTTGGCATGTGGGGGTCTCCAGGTGATGACACATTCTCATTTGTGAAAAAAGTAAACACTAATAGATTTAATATTTTAGCCGATGATGATGAGATTTGAAATTTTTGATGTCGGATTTCGATCCTTTGGGACTTATAGCAAACTTTATGGTGCTGCTTAAAATTGCTTTGCAAGAGGTTTGGGCTTCGGCAGTCAACTGGGATGAAAATATTCTCCTACAACAACTAGAAATATGGAAAGTGGAAATTTAAAAAGGAGTTTAACTCAAAGAGCCTTTGGTATAGAGGTCCAAAGTTCTTCTATGAAACAAAAGATAACTGGCCTGCGGAGTTTGTAAATTCAGAAGCTTCCATTGTGGAACTAAAACATATTCATCTACACCAAGGGTCTTGTGAATAAAAAAAAAGCTAAAGCTAAAACTTAGATTTTTAAGCAAAAGCTAGGTTTTGTGTGAATAACACCCAGCTTAAGCTAGCTAGAAAAAAGTTTTCTAGCAATTGCTATTTTGAAAAAGCAAACGCTGAAATCGTGTAGCATAAGCTTGTTTTTCCAGCTTTGTGTGAATAAAAATAGCTTAAGCTAAAATATTTAAGCAACAGCTACAAAAATATTAAGAATCCTACACCCCTGTCTAGAAACCTTTTACTAGTATTTAGTTTAATAATTCTCTTTTTAAAAATGAAGTACACCATCACACGTCTTAAATAACAAAGATTTTATGAAAAAAAGTATTTCGAGAATTGTAGGACCGGTTTTGATAAAATTGTGTATTTTTGAAAAAAAAAATTTTTTGAGATTTTGGTATGCTGTTTCATAGAGTTTATTAGTATACATTTAATTTTAAAATTTTAAATAATTTTTTTGATAATTTTAAAAATATTGAATTTCAAAAAAAAAAAAAATTTACATTAATTTTAAAAAGAAACAAATATTTTTTTCAAAACCATGGTATGGAATATTTATTTGGCTTTATAGGTCCTTTCAAATATAAAATTTTATTGAAATCTATTGAGCCGTTACCGAGAAATTCGAAAATTAAAAAAACCATTATATAAAACGTACCGTTAATAGACTTTTCCGGTAAATTTGGTTTCGATAAGATGGTATCTAATTCCTACAAAAAAAATTCTCAAAAAATTTAATCAAAATCGTTGGAGCCGTTTTCGAGAAAAATAAGCTTTTCTTCGACGGTCATATGGCAAGTACCGTTATTTTAAGCCCTAAAAATAAAATTTCAATTTCCTCCTGATGGGGAATGCCAAAAGAATCACACACACCAAATTTGAAAATAATCGCTTAAGCCGTTAAGGCAGCAGCTCATTATATGTACATTCTGACAGACGACAGACAGACAGACATTTTTTTCCACTAACTTTTTTAGACTTCTCTATGATCATAACGCATTGTTTGATTGTTATCTCAATTTTTTTCCCCTATAATCGCAAGTAAAAATTATTCAGAGATCTTCCGACGAAAAGTTCATTTTTCAAAATATAAGTTACATGTGTAGCATAATGAATCCTGTAACTCTTCCGTCTGCCAACTTCACAAATTCGAGTAGTCTTTAAGGTATGAAAGAATAACAAACAATCCTCCAGTTATGCAGTATTTGACATTTAAGACTCTTCCTCAGTGGGCGTTAATTTTTCCTAGATAAAAATATTTCAATCCAGCACATTATCTTTATACCTAGTAAATTTCATCTAAATCCGTTAAACTGTTGAGGTGTGATTGGGAAACAAACATCCAAACATACAAACTTTCACATTTATAGTATGAGTAGGATGAGTTTTAGCTAAAGCTACATACCTAATCCTAGACATGGTTCGACTTAGTCAGAATTGTGTTTTGTGTGTAAGTATTTTTAAATGGTAAGTGATTTTCGTGTCGTGTATTCTAATGTTCGTGGTATAAGAAAGAATTTCTTTCACGTGTACGTCTACACTGTTCAATACAGGCCAGCTCTTTTGGCATTAAGTGAAACCCAGGTTGGAGTAAATACTGATTTATCAGAATTTGCTCTACATGGATATAGCTTGGTGCCTCTTGTACTCTTTTCCCATCATGGTCTCGTGACCATGGCAAAGCCACTGCGTAAGCTTTTCCATCGCTCCTACTCTTCTGGAATCTTTCCTAGAAGATGGAAAACAGCATTTGTCCAGCCTGTCCCTAAGAAATGTGACCCATCCTCCCCCTCCTCCTACCGACCCATAGCACTGACATCCCTTCTTTCTAAGGTCATGGAAACACTGATTAACCGTCAGCTTAAGGAATATCTCGAAGATCGAAAGCTTCTCCATGACCGTCAGCATGGCTTCGCAGCAACCGTTCCACTGGTGATCCGATGGGCATATGTCACCGAACAGTGGGACAAATCTTTACATCGCTTTGGTGAAAGTAAGATTATTGCTCTTGATATCTCCAAGGCATTTGATAGAGTTTGGCATGAAGCTCTCTTATGGAAAATGCGTGCTTTTGGGATCGATGATACTCTTGTTCGTTGGATTAGAAGCTATATTCTGGACCGTTCAATACAAGTTGTATTGGACGGATTCAAGTCTGATTCCCATAAAATAAATGCTGGTGTGCCCAGGGCTCTGTTCTGTCTCCGACTCTTTTCCTCATTTTTATTAATGATCTTCTGTCTGTTACTTCTAATCCACTTAACTGTTTTGCTGACGACTCTACCCTCAGCTTTTCATATTCGTTCGATAATTCACGTCCTTCGCCTTCGGACGTACAATTGCAACGGTGCCGTGTGTCAAGCTCATTAAACACCGATTTATACAGCATTGTCAAATGGGTAATAGGAATCGTGTGGAGTTTAATACTTCGAAAACTCAATGCTGTCTTCTGTCGTTAAAGCTAAACATACCCCCAATGCCATTGTCTATTAATGGCACTTACATCGAAGAAACCTAAAAGCTCTCAGTACTCGGTATGTGTGTCAACGGCGACATCCGTTGGAACGACCATATATTTGAGATCGCTAAGAATGCTGCTAAGTGCTTAGGTTTTCTGTATCGGTGTAAGAAGTACTTTTCCCCATCTGATCTGGCTACAATTTATAAAGCGTTTATACGCCCTAAACTCGAGTATAACTCCCACCTCTGGGCAGGTGCTTCGCAAACAACGTTTCACCTGCTTGATAGAATACAAAATCGAGCGTTAAGATTGAACACCGCACGGTTTCATGTCTTTCCTTATTTTATCGTTACTTTTATAAAAAAATTTCACTCGAAGTAGCCAGCTGCATTCCTACCCTTAAAAGCTTGTCCCATAATACTCGTCTCGCAAGGAATGCTGATCAATTCACCTTGAACCCAATTTCGGACGTACCGTGAAATATAGGGATTAATTTTTTAGCCGAACAACACGAATTTGGAACAGTTTACCCGGCGGGATTTTCCCTTGCCATTTTGATCTGCAAACATTCAAAACCAATGTTAAACGACACCTCCTATCTCTCCCCTCCCTATCTTCCGAATGCCCCCCGCGCAGTGTGTTACATTAAAAGGGAAACAAGTAGTCCCTTGTGCGCGCGTTAATCATAAAAAAAAAAAGCTAAAGCTAGTTAGTAAAATCTTTTTTTATTCACATAAAACAAAGCTAAAGCTAGAGCTGAAGCTACTAGCAAAAGCTATGACTAGTTAGCTTAAGGTTAATCTACAAATACCTTTTACTTTTTTTTTATTCACAAGACACCAAGTAAACCTACTTCAGAATCTTATAGATGTGAACCGCTTTAATCAATGGAACAAGGTTCTGCGCAGTATGGCACAGGTGTATCGTTGGTTTCCGATGTCTTCAGAACGCAGGAAGGAGGAAAAGGTTATAAATAATAATATAAATGTCTAACTGCCTGGCCATATTGACGGAAGCGCACATGCAACTTGAATTAAAATGTAAAAGAGAAGGAATGATTCTTAATAAGAAGGAAAGAGATGGACTAAGGAATCCAAAATCTGCACGAATCTCATAATTTATTTCAAAACTCTGTGTAGTGACTAAAGTTTCCTTCTCATATCGTTTCATTTTTGACAGATACATTCATTTGCATTTTATCGCCGTGATGGAAGGTTTATACGATTCACTTGAATTGTATTGATTTGAGTGCTTTTAGATACTCATACAAAAATATTTTGCGTATAGATAGACATTAAAAAAAAATTTTTAGAAATATAAGCTTATCAAACAAAACACATATAAAACACTTTTGCGAATAGATTCTTAGCACAGACACAAACTTTCTTTGTAGAGAAAAGCTGTGTTTTACTTTCCAGACGTTCCTCTCGTGTCAGTTTATCTCAGTGTGCAGCCCCGAGTTTGCAGTGATGCAATTGCGCGCTTCCGTCAATGTGGCCAGGCACTGAAACAGCATGATTTTAAAAAGACAGAAAATTATTTATACCGAATGTGTCAACGGGATGCTTTTGCTGAAAAGATCGCTATTCTCAACCACGGTGAAAATAGAGCGGATTCAAAGTTCATGAATGTGGAGAAATCAAGTGCCCTATACAAACTCTCGCCTTGTTTGGACGAAAATTTGGTATTGAGAATGCACGGAAGAATTGATGCAGCAGCAGGAGTTCCCTTAAGTACAAAAAGGCCAATCATTTTACCAAAGCAACAGTCTTCCGTTTAATTATATCTGATTATCATGAGTGATTTCACCATCACAACAACGAGACGAGGTTCAATGAACTTCGTCAAAACTTCAACATTCCTAGAATACGAGTTCTGCTCTAATCGATAACAAAACATTGTCAAAAATGCAAAATGTAGATGTCTTCCAAATCCTCATCTTATGGGCGACTTGCCAGCTGTAAGACTTCAACCATTCAGTAAAGCGTTCTCATACAAAGGAATTGATTACTTCGGAACCCTTTAGGTCAAGGTGCGTAGGCATACAACTCCGTAAGAATTGGCAAACTAGTGAACAGTTCGCAAACCAATTTTCGCGGCGCTGGATTACAGAATACTTGTCTGAACTAGCAAAGCGTACAAAGTGGTAATCTTCAACAGGATCTATTCAAGAAGGAGAACTCGTCATTATAACTAATCCAGATAGCCCCCGGAACAGTTGGCCAAAGGGAACTGTGCTCAAGGTTCTACCAGGCAAGGAGGATGTAGTTATAAGCGCGCTAGTAAGGACAAAAAATGGCATCTACACCGGACATGCTGCCAAACTTGCCGTGCTGGATGTGCGCCGGTTTTGATCAATTGTAAATATTATATAGGAAATTAAAGCACTTTCAGCCTAAATAAAAAGAAATTTACAATTAAGCCGAGGCTAAACATTTCAATATTTTTCGGATTTGGTTGGGACTATGCTGGTTTCAACACTTTAAAAGCACACTTTTAAGCGGTTTCTTCCCGCCAGAGTCTTGGCTTTATTTGGACATTTGGGGGTTGATCCAGGACAGATCGGCAATCCCGTTGATCTACCACGTCAGCCGAAAGACTTTGGATAGGTGGCTCCTTTACGACCGAGACATTGTCGAAGGGAGCGAAGCAGAGCGCCTCCGTTTCTGAGGTCGGGACCAGAGGAAATATTTTGATGATGATGTTGCCGTTCTTTACTTCAAAACAATTATCAAAAACAAATTATCCATTACAAAATATTTTATACAGAATTTATAAAAACATAATTCTCAAAAACACAATTTTTCTTTAGTGAAGAATTTATCTAAACATTGAAGATTAAATGAAAAGTACCTATATATGTTCAAAAAATTAAAATACAAATTTTGTTTCCGAGGCTATAGAACGATTCTTTGAATATGAGGGCAACTTCGACATGCTTAGGAGAACATTTTTTTTTTATTTTTGAGTTTGAAATTATCTTTTGTAAAAACGATTGAAAAAAATTACTTGATTTATAGAGTAAAATTAAGTGCAAATGTTGCCATTGTTATTAAATATCTTTATTATTTTTTTATGTTGAGTTGGAAATAATTTTGTTCAATATACTTTTTTATACGTAATACTAAATTAAAACAAATATGATAGTGTGGCTTTTGGTTTTAAAAAAGCATAGCACATTATTTTAGGTAGATATTAACGCTATTTACATTTTACATTTTTACTTGCGATTATAGGGACTATAAGGCAAGTTTAGGATTCGTGAATATAAAAAAAAAATTCAGATAACAATGAAATATGACATTATGATCATAGAAAAGTCTAAAAAGCGATCGACAAAAAATGTTTGTCTGTCTGTCTGTATAACGAGCTGCAGCCTAAACGATTATCTTCAAATTTGGTGTGTTCGATTCTTTTGGCATTCGCCAAAGGGGAAATTGAAATTTTATTTTTAGGCCGAAAAATAATGGTACCTGCCATATGACCGTTTATGAAAAGCTTATTTTTCTTAAAAACGGCTCCAACGATTTTGATGAAAATTTTTGAAATTTTTTTGTTTGTATTTATCAGCTGATTAGAACTAAATTTACAAGAAAAGTCTATTAACGGTACTTTTCATATATATGTTTTTTTTTAATTTTGGACTTTCTCGGTAACGGCTGTTTGGATTTCTGTCTGCGTATCAAAATTTTGAATAACTTTTTTTTCTAATTAAAATTGATTTTTGAATTTTTTTTTTTCAAAAATCAATATTTTGAAAACTATTAAAAAAAATATTTTAAATTTTATAATCACACGTACATTAATAACTTCTAAAAAACAGCATACCAAAATTTTCAAAAAAAAAATTGTTCAAATAACTAAAAATAAAAAAGAGGATTTTATCAAAACCGGTCCTACAATTTTCGAAATACATTTTTCATAGGTTTTCGGGGGAGGACGATTCGCCTTGTTTGGGTATGGTCTGTACAAAAGCTGTATTCTATTTGCTCGGAACAAGCCCTGAAGAGTAGGATAGATTTTTTTTTTTTTTTTTTTATAATTTACACGCGCGAAAGGAGTTTGTGTGTACTCTTAAAATGTTTAAACACCGCAAGAGCATTATGGAAATGAGGAGGGATAAAAGAGGAGATACCGATGCACATTAGTTTTAAAATTCTGCATATCAAAATGGGAGGGAAAAACAGAGCCTGGCAAAGCATTCCACATTCGTGTGGTACGACTAAAGAAAGAATCTCTATACTTAACAGTACGTCCGAAGTTAGGCTAAAGGGTAAACTGATGGGCATTCCTAGCAGTTCGAGTATTACGGTTGAATCGTTTCAGGGGAGGATTGCAGCTGGCTATTTCGCTAGAGCATTGTTTGTAAAAATAACGATAAAATAACGAAAGGCATGAAACATTACGGCGGTGCTCAAGAGATGTAAATGTTTCTGTTATTGATCGATCGCCTATCATTTTCAAAGCTCTTTTTTGAATTCTATCTAGAAAGCTCAAGTGGGTTATAGGAGCACCTGCCCAAATATGGGAATTATAGTAGAGTTTTGGTCGAATATATGCTTTATATACTCTAGCCAGATCAGACGGGGTGAAGAACTTCTTGCATCTTCGAAGGAAACCTAAACACCTCGCAGCATTCTTTGCAATGTCAAATATGTGGTCATTCCACAGAAGGTGGTCTGTAATGCACATACCGAGAACTGAGAAGTGTTCTGTTTCTTCAATGCAAGTGCCGCTCATGGATAGTGGCATTGGAGGTATGTTTTGCTTTAACGACAAAAGACAACATTGAGTTTTAGAAGCATTAAATTCTACGCGATTTCTTATTCCCCATTATACAATGCTGTCAAGATCAGAATTTAATGAACTTATCATACGCTGCCGTTGCAGTTCAACATCCGAAGAACATGGATGTGAATCTGGAAACGAATATGAAAAGCTGAGAATACTGTCGTCAGCAAAACAATTGATTGGATTAGTTGTTTCAGATAATAAGTCATTGATAAATATAAGGAAAAGAGTCGGAGACAAAACAGAGCCCTGGGGCACACCAGCATTTATTTTGTGAATATCAGATTTGAAACCGTCCAATACAACTTGAATTGAGTGGTACGAAAGGTAGTTACTAATCCAACGAAGAAGAGAATCATCGAGTCCAAGTGCACGCAAAGACTTTGCCAAAGTAGATAAACAGCCCTTCAGAACAATAGCGGGGATACTATCAGGACCAGCGGATTTATGTACGTCAAGATCCTTTAAAACTCTAGCCACTGTACGATAGCGAAAGAAGATTGGTCCCATAGAATCATAACAAATGGTGTGTCATTGATGACAAGCGTCGAAATCGTAGACGAAGACTTCTTCGTTCCTTATATTTTTTACAAATGACCAAACATTTTTGCTGGCTTTGGAACATTTATGTAATTTTTATCTCATTTGTTGGTCATGTAAAACTTTGATGACCGCACATAAGAGCAAGTAAGTGCGATCCAGTCGTGCAATTTATTTTTTTAAATCGTTTATTTTAAATGAAAAACTCGTTTATTTTTTAAAAGAGTTGAGTGGCCTTCAGCTGTTTACAGAACTACCTTGGGACATGAGAAAAATCCGATTTTTTTTTGTATGTAAAATTCGGAACTGCACCCTTTTTCACAATTCATCTTTTTCTTTTAAATAGCTGAATTTAATAATGTCTTATAACTTTATTTTCACTCTTCCAACTGCAATAAAGTCCAAAATTACGTTTTAGACCTTTTTGCAGAAGTTTTTTATTGTTTCATTGTTATAAGATAAGCTAGCTCTCTACAAAAAAAGATTTTCTTTCGCTATCATCATAGTTTTCATAGAAAATAATATCATTGAAGCGTTCGACTTTATTTCATTTTTAAATCTTTTTTTTGGAAATAAAGTCGAAAACCAAAATTATTGGAATTCGACATTATATCCATTTGAAATGGAAATAAAGCCAATTCGACCTTATTACCTCGACTTTATTTTACCGCAATAATCAGTCATATAATACATACACACATACATTTCCGGTAACTTAAATATAAAAAAATTATTAAAAAATATAATCGCTTCTCCTAAGGTGGTTTTACTTCAAAGTAATAGGTACCATGGTATGAATTTTGTTTGTTAATTCATATACTAACTGAAGTTCTAGCTGCCTAACCTACTTATAGCACGGCAAAGCTCAACGGCGGCGTAGGGAATTTTTTTTAATTGACAAAAGCCTTATAAGACTTGGAAAGCCTTAAAACATTTTAAACCAAATTTAATTAAAAACAACACATATAAATACATGTACATACATATGTATGCATAACTGATATTGAACGATGGAATTCCCTTACCCTTGGAAAGAAAAATTGTTACTAGGCAAGGTTTTCAAATACAAATAATCACAGATACATTTTTTAAGTATAATTTAAATTTCGTTATTACATTTGGGTGGCGTCAACTACTACATATACCCACATACTTTCATATCTTATATGGGGACAAATTTCCAGCACTGCACCCGGGAAAATACCAACATAAACGCAATTTTGCAATATTCTTCACGCCACTCGGCAAAGCGAGTAAAATTGCAATTTGAATTCTCGCACGCAGGATACGCATCGGTTGATTTTTTTTATTATAATGAGTAGATATTTACAAAGCAAGGTTCATAAAGGGCTATAAGTAAGTTCTAATGGTGTACGCATTATAGGCACAATCATCTTTTGTATATCATAAATAATATCCTGAATAAACGTGCAAAAAAATATGATAACTTGGAAGGTGGAAATGCGGAAAAAATGTTATCATAGATAGCATCTTTGTCCCAATCAAAAATCGTTTATTTATTTTCCGCTAGAGGGACAGCGGCATTCCTAACAAAATAAAAAATTAACAGAAAGAGAAGCGAGACCCCAGCGCATCCTTTGGAAAGCAATGCCGTGCGTGTCAAAAATTACCACGATGACAACACAGCGGATTTTTTGTTTGTGCTAATGCAATTTTGTGGATGCGTAATACATTCACATGCGGACATCGTCCTTGTCGATATGACCCACCATACCACTTGTGATTAACATACATATATATATATGCCTCATCCAATACAAATGAAGGGAAACGTCGATATATCAATAGAAGGATCAACGAAAGAACAAAAGCAGAAATAAAGCAGGTACTGTCCAAAAATCCACATCAAATATTCTCATTGTTCAATTACGTACGCACATCTCAACGTGAACTACCAATACAACTCTAAACTTACGCACACAGGCCTTTCGATTTCCATCCTTTCCATAGTGCGGCTATATTTTTGGACCACAATCACCAACAGGGGTTAGGTTTAAGAACCAACCCTTGCGATTATGGCTGGAGTAGGAGTTGGAGCTAAGGAGGAGAATGACCAGCCTATAGGTAGTTGGAAATGACTGAAAATGGCCAGGGGTGTAAGGTGTAGTGTGCGTGCATAGGAGGAATGTGTGCACTGTCCCTCTGTTTGCTTGCATATGAAAATGCAATTTTGACCTTATGGGGTGTATTGCAAAGCTGAGGCATTCAACTCGTTCCCTTGTATATACATACATACATATATGTATATATTCTCTATTGTAGGTGAACAAAATGCACTTTTCCCAGTTGTCATGGGTACGGGGTAGATGTGTCCATGGCTACGTCCTGCGAATTTGAAGGCTGATTTAGCATTTAACAAGAACAGGTCGCTGCTTGGTATGGGCATTGGGCATAGTATGGTCTATGCATTTTGAAGAGAAATGCAACTGCATATTGGTTGCTACACGTTTGTATATTTCCCTCCAATTCTATACAAACACACACAAGAATCAAGTGCCACATGTATTTGTTGGGTCTTTATGCACAAATACGAAGACAAACACTTATTTTGTGATTTCGGAGGATGTCGACATCGATGATGTGGAGCTTAAAAAATGCATTGCAAAACATAATAAGCCTTTAGCTGGGTTAAACAACACACAACATATTTTTCCGGCAACATTTTTTTCCATTCTTCTCAACCATACAATAAATAAAAGCAAGTTTTAAATATATTTTTACAAGTTATCAAACATAAGATATATAAAAATATTGTTAAAAATAACTACATATACCATAACATGTAGTATCTTGTGAAAAAAAAGAATAATAAATTCCGTCAGATATTTAAGTGTGAAAACAAAAAAATCTTAACAAAATCAAATAATAAAAATAATCAGTTATCGAGAAAAAACACTACTTCCAGTGATCCGTTATATACGCGGCAGTGTCTTCAAAAGCCTTTTTCATTTTTTTTTTATATGATATTTAGACCTTATAAGTAATTTTTTTTTTTTTTTAACCCAATCCTGTATTAATTTATTTTTCCTTTCTACATTTTATCACAGTATTCAACTTCTACTTATCCTTTCTCTCGAAAAACCATCAACCGTCAAAACAAAATTTCCAAAGCGCACTTGCAGATCCTTGCAAGAATTTTCATTGTCTTATTTTGTTGTCGTCATCATCTTCTTTATTAGTAGTGTCCTTTGATTTTTCTACGTGGAAGCTTAATGCTTGAAGTATTTCTATACTTGCAGTTAAAAAAATGGAAAAAAAATTATGCAAATCACCTCGACATTTTTTTGTTAAATTTAGTTTTTAGTTGATTTTCTGTTAAAATTAAAAGAAGATAAAAAACAACAAAGAAAAAAATAATGGAAGGAATGAATAGAAAAGGAAAAGGATCGATAATGAAATAAAATTGAAATGAAATAAAACAAATTTAAATAAAATCCATAAAATTAAATTAAAATAAGAAGGTCAAATTAAATTGTCACAATGAAATATGATACAATGAAACAAAATAATTAAGTAAAGTAATATAAAATAAAATAAAATAAAATAAAATAATATAAAATAATATTAAAATAAAACAATATATATATATATATATATTTTATTTTATTTATTTTTATATTATTTTATATATATAATATATAATATATACTTTTAATATAAAAGTAATATAAAATAAAATTAAATCAAATACATATGTGTAATAAAATAAGATATAGCAATACAACATTTAATAAATTAAAATACCTAAAATAAAATAAAATAAAACTAACGAAATGAAATAAAATGAAATGAAATAAAATGAAATGAAATGAAATAAAATAAAATAAAATGAAATGAAATAAAATTAAATGAAATGAAATAAAATGAAATGAAATGAAATGAAATGAAATGAAATGAAATGAAATGAAATGAAATGAAATGAAATGAAATGAAATGAAATGAAATGAAATGAAATGAAATGAAATGAAATGCAATGAAATAATATGAAATGAAATGAAATAAAATGAAATAAAATGAAATATTATAAAATGAAATGAAATAATATAAAATGATATGAAATGTAATGAAATGAAATGAAATGAAATGAAATGAAATGAAATGAAATGAAATGAAATGAAATGAAATGGAATGGAATGAAATGAAATGAAATGAAATGAAATGAAATGAAATGAAATGAAATGAAATGAAATGAAATGAAATGAAATGAAAAATGAAATGAAATGAAATGGAATGAAATGAAATAAAATGAAATGAAATGAAATGAAATGAAATGAAATGAAATAAAATAAAATGAAATAAAATTAAAATAAATGAAATAAAATAAATTGAAATGAAATAAAATGAAATAAAATGAAATAAAATGAAATAAAATGAAATAAAATGAAATAAAATGAAATAAAATGAAATAAAATGAAATAAAATGAAATAAAATGAAATGAAATGAAATAAAATGAAATGAAATGAAATAAAATGAAATGAAATGAAATGAAATGAAATGAAATGAAATGGAATAAAATGAAATGAAATGAAATGAAATGAAATGAAATGAAATGAAATGAAATGAAATGAAATGGAATGAAATGAAATAAAATGAAATGAAATGAAATGAAATGAAATGAAATAAAATAAAATGAAATAAAATTAAAATAAATGAAATAAAATAAAATGAAATGAAATAAAATGAAATAAAATGAAATAAAATGAAATAAAATGAAATAAAATGAAATAAAATGAAATAAAATGAAATAAAATGAAATAAAATGAAATAAAATGAAATAAAATGAAATGAAATGAAATAAAATGAAATGAAATGAAATGAAATGAAATGAAATGAAATGAAATGGAATAAAATGAAATGAAATGAAATGAAATGAAATGAAATAAAATGAAATGAAATGAAATGAAATGAAATGAAATGAAATGAAATGAAATGAAATGAAATGAAATGGAATGAAATGATATGAAATGATATGAAATGATATGAAATGATATGAAATGAAATTAAATGGAATGGAATTAAATGAAAGAAATGAAATGAAATGAAATGAAATGACATGAAATGAAATGACATGAAATGAAATGGAATGAAATGAAATGAAATGAAATGAAATGAAATGAAATGAAATGAAATGAAATGAAATGAAATGAAATGAAATGAAATGAAATGAAATGAAATGAAATGAAATGAAATGAAATGAAATGAAATGAAATGAAATGAAATGAAATGAAATGAAATGAAATGACATGAAATGAAATGGAATGAAATGAAATGAAATGAAATAAAATGAAATGAAATGAAATGAAATGAAATGAAATGACATGAAATGAAATTAAATGAAATGAAATGAAATGAAATGAAATGAAATGAAATGAAATGAAATGAAATGAAATGAAATGAAATGAAATGAAATGAAATGAAATGAAATGAAATGCAATGAAATGATATGAAATGAAATGAAGCGTAATGAAGTGAAATGAAATGAAGCGTAATGAAATGAAGTGAAATTATTTGATGTGAAATGAAATAAAGTAAAATATAACATAATAAAAATAATATAATAACATAAGAACAAAAATTAAAATATATTAAATTAAAATATATAAAAAAAAATAAAATAATAAAACAAAGTTAAGTTAAATTGAAAAGGATATTCTGTACCAGGGTAAAGCATGTGAACTGTGAAGAAAATATTTCTTAAAATTGAAAACCAAGAAAGTGTCAATGTAAAATTTGAGAAGATCGTTGATGAATCTAAGTGATCAATTTTTGTATTACAATTAACAAGAAGCAAATAGTGATAACAAATATGATTTTATTATATTTTTCTTACATCTAACAAAAGATTTCGGCCTAGATTGCAATAACACAAAATTGTAAATATATCACAATACAAATCATCGGAGAAGGATATTTTACAATGGCTAACGACATGATTACAACGAAAAGTCTTAAAGTTTGTAAATTGGCTTAAGAATTTTTTTTATTTATCCACGATAAAAAACTGAAAAACATTTGTATTCAATCACATGCATTTATTATAACTTCAATTTTTATTGAAAATTATTTCTCAGGTAATGCAATACCTTTTCTTCGCCTGATTGTGGAAATTTATTTTTTTATCATTTTTATATTAAAACCTTAGATCGTTATTTCAATATCGCCTGCATTTTTTTTTATAATTTGTTCGATTCAATTTTGTTCAGCTAAATACTTTTATTTGTCATTTATTTTTCTGGTGGGGTAAACTTTAATTACTTGTTCTTTTTTCTACCCGATCTAAATATTTGTACAAAAAAATCTTAAAACTTGCTTAGCATTCAACTAAACTAACTTACCTACCCAGGCCCAGCACCTAGTCAAATATTTTGGCCTCACGATCATAAAACTATTATGGCCTTATGTGAAACTTTTGGTGTCGTGAACGGTGCCATTTAAACAGTTAGATCAGAGAAATAGCTATGGGGGCATTCTATCTACTCTAAATCCTATAGTGACTCTAAGTAGGGAGTTGTAGGGGGGCAGCACGCCCCTCTTAGCTTGCCCTTGAAATATGTCATTTTTGGTGTCATTCTGAACATGTCTATGAATTTTTTAAGGCGCGCTTACACCTTCTTAATTTTTTTTTTCGTTGAAAAATAACGAATTTTACTTTTCTCGTTTACACTGTGGCTTAGTGGTTAGTGTGTCGGAGACGGACTGCTAGGCCAAGGGTAGGGGGTTCGACTCCCCGTTAGAGGTTAGAGCCACCTTTTTCCAAGGTTATGCCTCTTACATGGAGCTGACAAAACTTCCAAGAGTAAAATTTGTCTCGAAAACCCCATAATCGGGGTAACTATAGGATTTCGAGTAGGTGCGAGAAACAAATTAAGAAGGTGAAAGCACGCCTTAAAATTATATATTTCAAGGTTAGCCCTTTTTTCGAGTTATAAGTTAAAAGACATTATATCAAAAAAATTGTGTACTACAAACATAAGGAGAAAAGGAGAATAGGAGCGGATTGAAATAAAAACCCATAATTTTAAAGTACAAATCTCATGACTGTATTTGAAAAAAGTACCTTAAGTAGTTTGAGATTTTAACGGCATTTTATTTCTTTGAAAAATATGAATAAGTATGATTCTTCTAAGCAAATTAAAGGGGTAGGGGTCATCTCGCGGAATATTTTTGGCAAGAATTCGTTTCGCCAAATTTATTTCGGTAATTTTTATTTTGCAATTCGATTATTTTGCATACATTTTTTTCGCAGTTTAAGTTCTTATTGGTTGTGTATTCACTTCGCCAAAATATTATTTTGCATTTCTTTCTTTGCCACTTTCCTGGCACTGTCGTAAAATCGCATTTTGTTAATTTGCATTTATTTGTTTCTCTTTTTGTTGTTTCCCTTTATTTGAATTAGCTAGGTAAATAACACAAAGGGAAATAAGGAAAAGGGAAATAACAAAAAGCGAAATTTATTATTAATTTTCTGTTTTCAGTTTCTTTCCGTAAATCAGATTAATTAAAAACATAAGTTACATTTATATTAACATACATTTTATTCCATAAACTTATAATTAACAAAATATTTTTTAAACTCAAAAAATTACCAAAAATATATACAAAAATATATACAAAAAATACACAGCTATATAAATAGTTTAGTGAATTACTCTTGACGTGGTATTGCGAAAACGAACTCCAACGAACGCCTGTTATGACAATACTACCAACAATAAAAACTGAATGTGCTTAGTCCATTTGATGTTGAACGTCAAAAACTTCAATTTGTGTTTAAAATAGTGTACGTTTTTGTTTAGTAAAAAAGGTTTCTTCAAAAAATATTTTAAAAATGAAAAAGTAAAATCGATTTGTTTTTTGGCGACGAAGACCATTTCTCATTAATTTTTAGTCCTTGCTAGACGAAATTCTTAAAAAAATAGTTTAACTATTTGCTTAACTAACTAAATGGCTTTATGGGGGCGCTCTAAATTATTCAATATTTATCTTAAACTAATGCTTTTCAGCCTGCTTTCAATTGATGATTTTAAAAACAGATTATTTGTAAAACCAAGACCGAAAACTACCTTAAATCGAACTTAAAGCTACGTAGCAATTAAACCTATTTAAAACTACCTTATACCTTAATTAAACCTACTTAATACTAGAACAGCTACATTACACATTTTATGTTTAGAATATAATTTTTTTTATATAGATATATTTTTTGTTTTTTCCCCTTTATTTTGCATTTTTTGTATTTTGTTTTTAGGTGCCAACATGACTGCTTGTTTATTCCAACTAAACCTAAGCCTATGTAAGCTGGCCAAGGGAACAACCTAACCGGCTGAAAAATGATTTGTTAAAGCCACTAAAACTTGGGAGCTTCTTTGTATGAATCTTTAAGGTCCAGATTAGACACAGTTCTGCTAAACCGATGTAAATGAACCGCCTATCCACAGCCTTACCGCTGACGTGGTAGATTAGCGGTATGGCCAATCCATCTTGTATCAACCCCCGACTGTAACAAAAAAGAGAAATGCTTGGGGCGGGATGAAACTACTTAGACGCACAGTCTTAAAATATTCATCGTTGGGGTAGTAAGCCCCGAAAATGTTGCTATTATTCGAGGTCTTAATTAAAAAGTTTTCTATCCGTTTTTGTTGTATGGAACCTGGTTAGGATAGTTATGTTTGTACTATATGATTCTTGTTTTATGTGTAGTCCAAAACAGGTATGAAGACACTGCCTCTCAAACAGCCGAATATTTTTCATTTGAGATGATACAACGTTGAACCACACATCCATAGGCAATCATCGGCCTAATGAGGGCCATGTAGCAAATCACCTTTACCCTGTTGTCCAGGTGGCTGATATATAACATATATATTTTGTCAGGGCAACAGCTAGCCTACCCCTGACCAGAGCAGCCTCTACATGTTTCTACATATAGAATCCAGTCAGATGCTAAGGTACTTTACTACACTTTTACTCGCCAGTAGATGTCCATGTCACCCAACGATCACTAGCTTGCACCAGTTCTTTCAGGTTTCCCTAGAGGCCCTAGACAAAGGGGTTCTAAAAAGGATAGTTTCACATTTTTGGAAGTTAATTTTCAGCTTCCAATATCTGAATCTGGTCAAAATCTCACTGCAAGAGAGTTTTGATAACCTCGACTGTTGCACCTGTTTTGTACGCGATTTAATCATCGGTAAACGCAATTGCTTAAGTAAGACAACCTATGAAATCACTGGTGTAAATATTAAAGAGAAACTGTGAGTTCACCGCCCTCTGATGCAGACCATTTTTTTTTATAACAAATATTGTGGTAGAAGTCACATTGCCACTCTTGACAACAAACTTTCTACCATTTAACATATCATAAAGCATATCTAACAGTGGTTTACTTATGTTTCAGATAAATACCTTTTAAGCATGCAAGCAATCAACCAGACAAGCACCGTGCATTGATTCTTAGCATTGTTTCATTGGACATCAGACAAGAGTTTAGACGCGGCTTGAATTGTGTCAGCCCCACCTTAAAGCCGAACTGGGTGTTTGGAATTATATTTTTGTCCCGCGTCCACTTGGACAGAGCTCTTTTGAGAACTTACTCGAATACCTTGCTGATACTCGGAAGAAGAATTATCGACCGGAGATTTGCCGGATTGGAATTATCCTCTCTCTTTTTCGGGAGAGGATGTATAATAGCTGTCTTGTAACTCAGTTGATAATATGCATTATTCAAGCGCGTTATTAAACAGTGTTGTGTATTTGCCTATTACATTCTCAGATGGATGTCGTAGTACAATGCTGGGTATACCATCGACTCCTGCTTACTTCATTTTCCTTAATGACTCAAAAATACTTTGGAGTTCCACCTTCGAAATGAGCAAGGGTTCGTTTTGCTCGGTGATGGTGGCGTTTGCCAAGTTTTTTATCATTGAACCTGGTAAAACGAAGATTCTCAAAATACCATAGCATGATGCTGTTTCCGAGGTGACAATGATTCAGCACAGCACTGTTTTCCAGTTCGTGATTTGGGCGAATGCTTTCATTCACCTTATACACTTGCTGGAAAACAGACCCTACCGTTTCTACCTTCTCCTTAGGATCTTCGATCAAAAGAAGTCGTTATCCAAAGCGGCATTCCTTAGATCTATTCCTGTATGTATGAAGAACATTTTCGTTTTCTTTCGTTCTCTGAAGTTTAAGACACTTAAGATCGTTTTGATCGTTCCTCCTAAATATCTTATTTATTAGAGTCGCTAGAAGTAATGGCCCGAACTCTGTTGTCCCAATATATATTTATTGATATTCTATAATTTTGCTTTATGAGCTGGTTGATGTTTTTGATCGACGCTTTTAGTGTCCTTATCTCCATGTTATGCCTGTCAGTAAATCGTCTTTATACAGCATTAGCTGGAGCTGTATAACGGCGACAAGTTCGAAGTGATCAATCGTAAATAGTTTCTTGTCCGTTGGCCCACTGTGTCAGCAACTGTCAGTTGTAAGTTTAGCAATAATAAATCCTATATATTTATAGTAAGAAGTTCGGTTTTATATCCAACACTATCCACTTAAATAGATGGTTTCCTATGGAATTTTGTATTTGATTTCCCCAATCATCATGTTTGGCGTTCAGATCTCAAGCCATGAGATAATAGTTTTCCTCGGATTGCAGTCTAAGGCATTCGAAAAGACTTTCGAGATATGTAGTCGAATTTACGGGCTGAGGTGCATCTCGTGCGTATACCGCAATTACATACAGTCGCAGTCGCTTCCCTTGCAGGAGAGGAATGCATATTGTAATGCAGATTTCTAGCAAACCGAAGTGCGCAAGCACTTCGTTATTATATATGTCTTTTAATAAGAAGATTGCGACCCCACCCCTTTGAACGGAGTTGTGCCGGTCACTTCTCACGAAATTGTAATTATTTTGCATCAACTTGTGTTTCGGATTAAGCTTAGTTTCGCTAGCCAAAAATACATTTGGACTATGTTCATGCAACAATTGAAAAAGATTAGCTCTTCGATCGGTCCTAATCAGATTAACAATGAATCGTTCCAAATAAAATCGTAACAATCCCATCAAAGTCTAACAATACTTTAAGCAATTTTTTTGACATAACAACGATAGTTAATAAAAGAACGCCCTTAAAATACCTAAACCTTCTTAGTGTTCTTAGTCAAGATTCGGGAGAATTCAAATATTTATTTTGTGCTGTAAATAGCAATATTACAAAATAAAATAACAATGAAAATTGAACCAAATTTAAAAAACAGCCCAAAGTTCTACCTACCAAAAAATAAGAAGTGGCTATACCTACATGAATGAAGTTTTTAGGATAACAAATTACGCTTGGAGACTTGTGGTTGTGGTATTCTTCTGCTTACAGATGATACATTATTGCCAAGATTTTGTTCAATTGCATGTTTCATATTTGAAGCAGTCAAAAATGGACCAGCTTTGCTCAGACGAACGATGTCCAACACCCTAGACTTGTTTCTTACATCCGATCCGGATAAATACACTGTTCGTGTTTTTTCACCTCTAGGCACATCTGATCATTGCGTCATTTCTGCAAATTTCTCGTGTCAAGAAAACAAAGTTAATGGAAAAATCCCTAGGAGAACCGTCTGGCAATACGAGAAAGCCAACTGGGACGGTCTCAATAATTTTTTTAGGACCTTTAGCTGGTCACTATGCTTCCTTGGTAGTGATGTAGACTCCAGTGCAGATCTGGTAATAAATATTATTCTTTTAGGAATGAGAAATTTTATACCAAATAGGTCAAAGAGTATCAAACCTAAAAATAACTCATGGTTCGATGCGAGCTGCAAAGAGGTTATTAGGTTGAAAGATGTAAGTTTCCGTTGTTGCAAAGCCAACACTACCGAGGAAAATCGGAAAAAGTTTCAACAAGCTAGGAAGACCTGCAATGCTCACATTCGCAAGACGAAATTTTTACATGAGCAAAAAATTCGTCAAAAAATTCTTCAATGTCCCAAAGGAAGTAAGAATGTTTGGTCTTTTGTGAAAAACATTCGGAATTCTTCGTCATCATCGGTTCCTACGCTCGTCTTTAACGATACACCTGTTGTCGATTCCCAAGAAAAAGCAAATCTGCTTGCAGCCCTATTTGCAGAAAACTCAATGCTTCCGGCAGGTGTTATCAATCCCCCTGTAATTGAGAACGTAAATGACATTATGGGACCAATTTTCTTCTGCACTCGTTCAGTTGCAAGGGTCTTAAAAGATCTTAACATTCACAAATCCGCTGGCCCGGATAGTACCCCGCTATTGTTCTGAAGAGGTGTTCTTCAACGCTGGCAAAACCATTGCGTAAGCTTTTCCATATGTCCTATTCCTCTGGGCTTTTTCCGAGCGGATGGAAAACAGCATTTGTCCAGCCTGTCCCTAAAAAAGGCGAATCCTCCTCTCCCTCAAACTATCGACCAATTGCACTTACGTCCCTTCTTTCTAAGGTCATGGAAGCGCTGATTAACTTTCAGCTAAAGAAATATCTTGAGGACCGAAAGCTTCTTAATGACCGGCAATACGGCTTTCGCAGCAATAGATCCACTGGTGATTTCATGGTTTATCTCACCGAAAAGTGGAATCAATCTCTTCACCGTTTTGGTGAAAGTAAGATCATTGCACTTGATATTTCAAAGGCATTTGATAGAGTTTGGCATCAAGCCCTTTTATCGAAAATGCGTGCATTTGGACTCGACGAATCTCTTCTTCGTTGGATTAGTAATTACCTTTTGAACCGGTCAATACAAGTTGTGTTGGACGGATTCAAGTCTGATACCCACAAAATAAATGCTGGTGTGCCCCAGGGCTCTGTTTTATCTCCAACTCTCTTCCTGATTTTTATCAACGACTTATTATCTGAAACTACTAATCCAATTAATTGTTTCGCTGACGACAGCACTCTCAGCTTTTCATATTCGTTTCCAGACTCTCGTCCATGTGCTTCGGATGTGGAACTGCAACGGCAGCGTATGATTAGTTCATTAAATTCTGATCTTGACAGCATTGCACAATTGGGAATAAGAAATCGTGTTGAATTTAATGCTTCCAAAACTCAATGTTGTCTTTTGTCGTTAAAGCAAATAATACCTCCAATGCCACTATCCATGAGCGGCACTTGCATTGAAGAAACAGAACACCTCTCAATTCTCGGTATGTGCATTACAGACCACCTTCTGTGGAACGACCACATATTCGAAGTCGCGAAATATGCTGCTAGGTGTCTAGGTTTCCTTCGAGGATGCAAGAAATTTGTTACCCCTTCTGATCTGGCTACGGTCTATAAAGCGTATATTCGTCCAAAACTTGAGTATAATTCTCATATTTGGGCAGGTGCTCCTATTACACACTTGAGTTTCTTAGACAGAATACAAAAAAGAGCTTTGAAAATGATAGGCGACCGAACAATAACAGAAACATTTTCATCTCTTGAGCACCGTCGTAATGTTTCGTGCCTTTCGTTATTTTACCGTTATTTTAACAATCAATGCTCTAGCGAAATAGCCAGCTGCATTCCTCCCCTGAAACAATTCAACCGTAATACTCGCGCCGCTAGGAATGCCCTTGAGCCCAACTTCGGACGTACAGTTAAATACAGAGATTCTTTCTTTAGCCGTACCACGCGAATGTGGAATGCCTTGCCAGACTCTGTTTTTCCCTCCCATTATGACTTGCCGAACTTTAAAACAAATGTGCATCGATATCTCCTTTTATACCCCTCCCTATTTTCCTAACGCCCCCCCTGTGTTTAACATTATAAGGGTAGCCAAAATCCCTTTTGCGCTGGCCAATTATAAAAAAAAAAAAAAAATGTCCGAGGAGTGGTTTTTCTTGTCCGATTCTCACGAAATTTCCTTTGAGCACGTCCTTCTTCTTGGAAATGCTGAAGACCATTTATAACTTTTTTCCTTGAACATTCTAATTTCTTATTTCAGAGTTTGTGTGACTTCTTTTTTAAAATCAAGAAACCGTAGCCTGAAGGTCCTGTTGAGTGTTTGCCACGTCCCGTACTACATTTTACAAATTAAAATTAAAGCGATCTTACTAATAACTTTATAAGAAAATTTTGACTTTTTCTCTTACCTTTAAAACAATTAAAAATTGTGTTAAAAATATATTAAATTTGCAACGAAAACAATATGTGCTATTTAAATTGCTTTGACCGAAATAGACTTTGCTTAACATTTGACTTAATTTTTTAATTTGTTTATAGAATAATTTCCAGTGAAGTAATATCTCGTTACTTTGCATTAAAAATCCTGTACAAAAAAGTTCTTAAAGTACCAGCATTGAAAATGCACTTATGGTTTAAGGCCTGGAACGATTTTTTAACTTTTAACTTACTTTACTTTAACTTTTTTACCCCTATATACGCTAGAAGTAAACATATTCTATTCATACAAAAATTCAATTGGTGCCAAAAAAGAAAATTCTAGAAAAACTGGAGCTGGTTATATACATAGGATGATGGGGAACAATTATTTCCAAGTGCAATATATTAAAAATCTATATGGTCAGACCTCATTGAGCAATATAATACCATTTAAAATTTTTGAACTCATGTGTTATATTTTGCTGACAATTTAACAATTTTTTTTTAAATCATATGTGGAATTGTGGTTTCGAGTTACAGAAAGGAGGAAATTTACAAATAACCCCCAATGTTAAAGTGAGTTTTAACAATGGTTATTTTGTTTCTTAATAGAAACATTAGTTGTATGTTAAAAATCATTTCTTTAACAATGCTTGTTGTTTCGTGGTACTGGTACAGGCCCCTGGCAGTCGAGGACGGATATACTCCTCAAACTATCCAGCTCTTCTCTGGCTCTTCATACCTCCTGTTCTTTATAATTAGCGGGCGCAAAGGGATTATTTGTTTCCCTTTTAATGTAGAACACTCTGCGCCGGTGCGCGGGCATTAGGAAGATTGGGAGGGGCAGGGCAGGAATTGTCGATTAACGTTGGTTTTGAATGCCGCAATTTGTGTCTTTAGCGAATCCATATGGGCTTTAAGTATACCGATTGCCCTCTCTTCTTCACCCTTTTCCGAGTTGTGGGTTGATATCGTCTCATCAACGATTTTACTTTCATTTGTAGTGAAATGGCCTTCTTCACCAATTCCACCCCTCCAGCTGGCAGCTGGGTTGGATTGGTGATGGAGTTTCGCTTAACCATACTAGGTTCCAGCATCTTTTCTTATTTTTTTCTGAGTGTGATTGCACACCCTCTGCTGTTGAATCTAGGATTTTCTTCACTTTTCCTTTTCTGTAACGTCACGCGATGTAGTTGGCTGAGAATCGCCTGTTGTTCCCGTGGGTGCATCTATAGATGTCCCTGATACATTAACGTCACTCATTTCACTGCTGCTCTTGACTTTTCTTTTTTTGTTCTTGTAAAAAAGAAAGCCAATACCTACTCCGTATTTATGTGGCCCATTCCGACGCTTTGCGCCGCTGTACACCTGTCTGTAATTGGCCGATTTAATTTAGTATTTAAACGATTAAAAATTAACACTGTGAAAGTCACAAACGATCCACTCACATCCACAGTAGCTGAACAACTGAGGTGACGAAAACCAAAAGATGAGTGATAGTTCTAACCCATGATACACAGAAATACAAGGTATGCTCAGTAGACGCATACAAATCGCCATCTTGATATTTTATGACGTCACATTCTTCTTTAATTTTTATTTTAATTTATTAAGTGAATATTATTTTTTTAAATTGAAGGTTTAAACGATTTTTGTATGATTATAAGAACAATAAACTTAAAAAAACAATAACAAAATCAGCAAATTAATACATTTATTTACACTCCCTAAGAACATAATAATAAGAACGCACAATCAGCCAAAGTGAGCATACCTTGTATTTCTGTGTATCATGGTTCCAACCCACTACCACTTGATGGTGGGGCTCTCACCTCTCAAGCGAAGTTCTTGACGTGCTTGCAACAAAAATCTGTCCGGCTTGGATAAAGAAAATTCAGAGAAATAACCAGATAGAAATGATTTCATTCAGAAATCTGGACGGCCTAAAGTTGTTGGATGTGTGTATGGAACCCACATTAAAATCATCGCCCGGACTGATTTTCAGCATCTTTATTTAAACAGAAAATAAATAAAAAAATAAAAATACACACGCTTTTCAAAATAATCTGTTTTTTTATTTAAAGTCACAAGGAATTACAGTTCGATCGATTCCGACGTAAGGAGACGAATGTTCGCTAATATTCGCCACATTTTTTGACATATGAAGCGAAAGTAATTAGGCGATTCGAAAAAAAAACAAATATTCGCATTCGTTAAATATTTCCGTATTTTGATTTTTCAACAAAAAAAAAATTATCGAGAAAGTCGAGAAAAATATTTGAGTTTAAAAAATATAGGATAATCCTTTATTATAATCATTCTTGAAAAATGAAAAAAATCTTCAATTTCAATGTCTTATTTTTGAGGGCAATATTTGCCAACTCAGGAGCCAAATTAAGTAAACAACTGAAACCGTTGATGGTCCCACACATCAGACCTACTACCGAATAGATTGTCAACGAAAGTCGAAGCGCAACTTGTGCTGACACTGCACAATTCCCAAATCCCAATACCCAAAGTGTCTTCATAGTCGCGATCGTCCACGACAGCTCTGTTCGGCGTTGATATCCATTGAACCGATTTACAGTAGATTGTGTTTCTTCCCCTAGTGACGTTCAGAGTAAATTTGAGCTTTGTTCTCGAAAAAATAAAACATAATTCTGTCTTTCTTAAAAATCGCTCATCCCTTAAATCTGGACTGGTGCCATAGTGTTTAGTGCTTGCAATACGCTCCAGATTTTTTGCCATCTTTTTCTTCATCACTTTCGCATGACATCGACCAGCTAATACCTAATTTAAAGTGAACATTGGATATCGATTTTAGTTTTTTTTTTTCATTGTAATAGTAGTGGAGCCCTTGAGGGGATTTCGGGATTTACTCGAACGTAGTAGATTAACATATGGGGGGATACCTTGCACACTGTTGACTACGTCCACCATTCCTTTGTACAGGAACGTGTGTGAGGGGCCAGATTAGTAAAAAAAAATTGATCGTTCGAAATACTCGAGCGCGTCAGAAGTGTACGTTTCAATAATCTGATGATTTGAACGTCCCGGAAGGGAGTGAGAACGTCACAAACTAAAAAAATAAAAGGCACGACTGGGTCGCACGTACTTGCTCTTATGTGCTAATCCTTTTTAAGTGCAGGCGTCTTTTTGACAAAGATTTTATTTTAATATTTTTTGTATGACGTGCAACTTCCTTAGAATCGTTTTGGGGTGAAGCTCGAACGAACATGCGTCACGACAAAGGGATAAACACATAAATATATAGGATTGTTAGCTTTTGCAGTTTTTTAGTGTAGTATTATCTTTCCACTTGCTGCTTACTGTTTATAATATAATTTGCTTATAGAAAGATACAAAGGAATTTTTTCAGTTAAATTTTCATTTTGGTATGGAAAAATTTGAACAACTGGCATAAAGATTCGTCGGAATCAGCAGTATGGCAACAATGCTAGGTAAAGGGACGTTTATACGTCCCAATATGGGACCAATGGAATTTATAAAGGATTTAGTTACCTATAATAAGGTTGGAAGGAAGGTAGGTACTAAAATTAAGATACGTGTTCCAACTACTGCTAAGCCAGTAGGTATAGAGGCAATATTAAAAGTTAACACAGTGGTTTTGTAATATGAATATAAAATAAAATGTTGGGGAAAAAAATTTATGAATTCAAAAAAACACTATTCATAACGTTTTTTGGAAAAAATGTTGTAAGCCATCTTATTTCTTTTGCTGTTTTCTATTTTATGAATTTTTCATTTCAAAATCGTTCGACCAGTTTTTTCAAAAAAATGTTTTTTCTGAAAAACTTTTCGAAAACATATTTTAAAATTTTTTTTAGTATGTCAATTTTAAGAAATCTATAGTTTATACTAGGAGAAAAATTTTAAAAAAATCTATAGATCCGTTTTCAAAATATTCAAAAAACAAAATATTTTTTTAAAAAAATTATTAAAATTTAAAAAAAAATGTTTTTGAAAATTTTGATAAGCAATATTATTTAAATCTTAAAACACTACATATTTTGAAAATTTCATCAAAATCCGTCAATTAGTTAACGAGAAAGTCTGATTTTAAAAAACCGGTCATATGGGAGGTACCGTTATAAAACTTTTTCTGAAAAATCCATTAAAATTTAAAGATAGATTTTGCACAGAAAACATCATTCTGAAAGTTTAATCAAAATCGTACGAGCCGTTTTCGAGAAAAATAAGTTTTTTAATAAAAGTTATATGGCAGTTACCGTTAGTTTTGGAGCTAGAATGCCAATTCCAAAAACTGTCGGGTAGAGCACTCTAAAAATACTATATACGAAGTTTGAATCAAATCGGCCCAACCGTTTAGGCTGTAGATATCGATACGGACAGACAGACAGACAGACAGACAGACAGACGGACGGAATTTCCGGACCCACTTTTTTTGACTTCTCTATCATCATAATATCATGTTTGATTGTTAGAATTTTTTTTTTTTTTTTACGAATGCATAACTTGCCTTATAGTCCCTATAATCACAAGTAAAAAATCGTGAACTTGACATTCTCGAGCGCAGCCGAGTTTTGTTGATATTGTAGAGAAAATAATTCAAGAATAACGGAAAATATATATTCTGCCGATTTTCACAAGCCGAATTATAAAAACAATCAATAAAGTTTAGTGCGTGCTGCTGCAGTGAAGCGTGTATTTATATGAAAGGGGGGGGCCTATTGTCACCCCGTTTTTAGTCAGGAAGTTGAATTTTCTAAAATAATTAACTTAAAACAAAACAACAATTCTTAATAGTCAGTCTTTTGAATGGGAGCTTCTTTCGGGATTACTTAACTCCCTCTGAAAATCTGACGCGCTCGAATAACTTTTTTGTTTTAATTGTTTGCCCTGACGTACAGCCACCCCCTACATGGTGGGCAGATTAACATTTCTCCGTTATCAAAAATTAATGGTACCTTTCATATAACATAAGCTTATTTTTTCTCGAAACGGCTCCAAGAATTATTTTAACGAAAAAAATCAGTGTACTTCTGAAGGTTAGCATTATATTTTGGAGAGAAAATACATTTAATATGGTGGGCTAAAAACGGTACCGCCCATAGGACCTGTTTTTTCTCCGACTTTCTCGAAAACTGTTGATCCGATTATTTTCAAAATTGATATTCAAGATGATGTAGGTAGCCTTAGTAATTTCGCATTAATTTTTTTCAAAAACTTTATTTTTTGTATTGTTAATAATTCAATTTTTTTATTTTTTTTTTTGAAAAAATCAATATTTTGAAAACGGTTAGGTGATATTTTTTTTTATTTTTGTTCTTAAATGTATGTTATTCTTGTGGTTAAGCTGGTATTCCTTAATTATTATTTTTTATTTTAAAAAAAAAAGTTGTTAAGAAAAACCGTTTTATTTAAAAACCGTTCATACGATTTTGAAAAAAAGAATCACACTTTCTTACATTTCTTAAAGAAATTAAATTATTTCACTCAATACATTTTAAAATACCTACTTTATCAACAAACAATCAAAAGTCACAAAAATCGAATGAATTATTTGATGTTCACTTAAATTTTCTTAAGTTTATTCTTCTTAACTTAAAACTAACTTTTTAACTTTTATATATATAATTTATATTTGAGTTCACGCGAAAATTTAAAAATATAAATTTTCCTTCTGTTCATATGGAGAACAGAGGGCAATCAAAAAATAAAAGACTGTCATATAATTTTAACACTTTCATTTCAGCTTCAGATCCCTAACCACTGGTGGGGGGAAATTTTCAGCTATACGTTGAATGATTGTACTTGTGAAGTAACAAGAATGAGATCTTGAAATCCCTTATATACTGTAAGAAAAGCTTAAGCATAAGCATTTGTTGGACTGCGGATGGTGCGATAATTTTGTTATGAAATACTTTGGTAGTATCTTGTTATCTATTCGATACTTTCGTACCAGCTGCTGACGGCAAGAATGTGCTGATGTGCAACTTATTTGCTTAGGATCATCGCATCATATTTGAACAATATCAATATACTTTAATGAAATTCAAAGTCAAGGTTTTGTTTATCTTTAAATAAGTTTTACTGGGGCGCGGATATAAAACCTTTTGATTCTTCTAAGAGTTTGAAAGTGGCCGTTGGAAGATTCACATTATTTATTTTTATTTATTATTTTTTATTTTTAGATAAACATAAAATATTACAATAATTAAAATGATGGAAATAATAATATGTATATATTTTAAAACTTGACTTTTTTATGATTATATTTTAATTCTTGAATTTTGGTATTATTAATATCTAATATTGCATTAGGAATTATAAGTTCATGCTTATAACTTTTCCTTTCATAATAACAAAATTTCTTCAAAAATGCAAAATCCAAAAAAAAAAATTACAAATACACAATATTGGTTTGTTTCATAGAAAAAAGAAAAAAGAACTGCGACCCGTACCAACCATGCCCTGCAAACCCTGAAATTTTATTTGGTGTATGTGAATACGTGTGAGAAGCAGCTAATCAAAAGCCAATCAGTTGCCCCGTTTCGTGCCCACATAAATGCAAACGTATTAGTATTTCCATAAGACATATAAAGTGACCGATACACATATGTCACTGAATGGGGCATTTTTCAGTTTGTAGGAGAATATAGAAATATCCTCTCAATTGTCGTTCTTGTTTCTTTTTTCTATGGTTTGTTTACGAAAAATCAAAGGGAAATCCACACATTTTTGTTTTCCTTACTCTACCATACCAAATGGTCTAAAGTCACTTTTTGAACCTTTCACGCGTACTTATTATTCATAATTACCGCAAATGCTTGTATTCATTCAAACTTTTTTGAAAATGTACCATAGTGTGCTATCTTACGTGGACTGTTCAGTCACGACTCACATAAGTGCAAAAGAGAAGGCAAATTCGAAAATTCTTTAACGAAATCTCACTATACTAGACAATGAGGATCTAATCTAATCCCAATGAAAACCCGTCCACCTCTTCCCATACCAGTCAATAATTTACAGCTATCTTTCCCAAAGACTGTAGGTATAGTTAGAATTGAATTGATTTTAATTGGTTTTCATTTAACCAAGTTTCAGTTGATACAATTATATCATAGATAGAATATTAAAATTAAGGTATTTTTATATAATCTAATCTCCCACGTTTCTCATATTAAAATGTTAAGGTACTTGAAGTTCCAGAATACAAAATTACGCAGCCAGCATTTATTTTAGATGATTTTCAACATTTATTTATCCTTACTATTTCCCGGCTGCTGTTGTTTATTTCCAAAACCTTTTCGTGGGGACTTAAAGAAGTATGATCAAAACAAAATTTATATTATAGTATGTAGTTGTTCAACGCTGCACCGCACATAAGAACAAGGACATGCGATCCTGTCGTGCCATTTATTATTATATTTTTTTTGGCTTCCGTAACTATTTTAAAGTAGAATTATAATAAAATAAACTGAGAAGTACATCTCACTTATATTTATTTTTAATACCTTTCCCAATTTTTTTGAAACATATCAAAACTTTTATTTAGTTCATTAAAATCCGCATAAGAAGACACAAAGATCGCTAAAGAACAATAAAGTTTTCAAATAACTGACGGAATTAAACAAATATTCACAAACATACATATATAATTCGCATTTTTTTTTATAAAAGTGTTACTCTTTAAATATCATGTTTTTTATTCCTTTCGTCCACTTTCAGGTCTAATCATCATAATTTAAATTCGCAATAGACCAAGAAATATTATAAACATTACCATAAAAAATTGAGCAATAGAATCCAATAAAAAACTTAACCACTTTCAGTTGATTACCCAATAGAACGGACAATGCATTTAAGTTAAAAACAAATTAATTAATTCAGAAATAACGAAAGCAGAAATCTCAGCAACTTAAGGAAAAATTCAAATTTCGGTAACAATCAAACAAAGATAAATAAATTTACAAAAACAACTAAAAAAATATAACTTATTTCGGAACAAAAAGTACAAAGTCAACAAAAAAAAACAACGCAACAAAATTTTCTACGAAATTTTAATCATTGCTTGGAGAAATAAAAAAAAAACTAACAAACAAACTTAAACTAATATAAAAAACCTTGAAATTGATAAAATACAAATATTTTTTTATTTATTTTAAATAAGCTTATCAAAATTGAAATTGGCAAAAACATCTTTAGTTAAAAATAAATTTATACAATTTTTTATTTAATTTAAATAATAGTAGGATAAGCAATCATAGTACTAAATAAAAATAAAAACCTCACACAAAAACAAACAAAATACAGACCTTCACTGCAATTTGAAAGTAAGTATCAAAATACAACCCTACGAAATTACACAAAATAACACTGACACCGGAACATACAGTTTTAAATACCATTTACCATACAGCTAGCATTTGCTAAAAAAAATACGTAAGAAATACTTTCTCTTATTCCTTACCCTTAAATTTCAAAAAAAAAAAAAAAAAAAAAAAAAAAAACAATTATATATCACAACATAAACCATAAGAGCTACAAAGAAATTTATAAGAAATAATAAAAAAGTACCTTTAGGGAACAAGTCACATACAATTAAAATAGAAAAAATAACTTTGGATAAAAAAGAAGTTCAGGGCCATACAAAAAATCTTTGAGAATTCATAAAAAAAAATAAGAATACATAAGCTTTTAGCATAAACAACTAACTACCATTTTACATTTTCAATATTATTTTTAAATAACTAGATTATTTTGTTTAATTTTTTATTTTAAACATACACATCAAACATATAATAAATTAATAATGCTATGATCGATTAATAAAATATAAACAAATAAAATATTGCAACAATCCATCTACATAAGCAACAAAGTTTTGTTGAGGGCTACAACATACTTTAAATAAAGTTAATATACAACAACAACAAAAAAAAACTATTAAAAACGGGCTAGTTTTAGTTAAAATAAAAAATAATAATAAACCAACCAAAAATAACTAATACCTACATAAATTAAGAAAGAAAAAAACAGTTTTAAAATTGTTCAAAACTCATATTTTCTTTAAGTTCTTGTTCATTTAAATTGTTGTCCAAAACTGTTAAGATCTATTTTAATATTAGAACCTATCAAAATATTTAGTGAAATTAAAAACAAAAAAATATATATCAAAAATACTCAAAAAAGCGGACTATTTTTTGGAAAACGCGCAAGTAGTTGTCGAAACATTTCAAGTGATATTTTAGGCCTATACAAACACAAAAAAATCGCAAAAGCAAATACAAACATTTTTTTTCGATAAACCAAAATGTGATCGTTAAAATTAAATAAAACGTATTATATACAAAAGAGTGAAAAGATTAAAATTGTTATCTAAAATACATTTTTGTTGTTATTTTTGGTTAACCACTCAATATAATATACTTGGTATATATATTTAAAATATAAACACACTTTGTATTAAAATAAATTAGAAAATAAAACATAAACAACAGCAACCCTTATCTGAAAATTCGTGTGCCTTAACTTGGCCTTAAACAAAAAAAAATCATAATAAAGCAACGGCAAATACAACTTAAAAGTGATGATGAAAAAAAAACTTAAGCATTTCGAACATTTTTAAGTGCTTAAAAAAAAAGCTGAAATAAAAATGTTTAGGTCAAACAATAATCTTAAAAATATTTTTTAGTAAAAAAATGTATATTTTTGTTGAGAAAAAAAACTGTTGAATACAAAAAAAAAACTCAGAAAAAAATCAGAATTTTATATATCTATGCAACAAATTTTTTCCCTTCTCGCTGTGAAAACAAAATTAGTTTCTAGTAAAATTTAGAAAAAAATAAGTACTAGAATTAAAAAATCGTCTCTGGGACCTTAAGTTTATTTAAAACTTAAAAAAAAATAAATAAAAAAAATATATTTCGAATCAAAACCACCTTAAGAAATAAACCTAAATAAAATATGTTAATAAACCGAAATTTTTTAAAAACAAATTTAGAAAAAGTACAAAACCAAAAAAAAAATCGTTACTACTTTAGTTTATGAACAATATAAATAAAATGAACTAAAATGGCTCCTCTGCCAATTATCATTAATCGAATAAAATATGACATTGACACTTGAAAATATGATTAACTCTAACCATATACGTATACCATGAATGCGACGCACGTGAAAAAAGTGATACTTAAAACATAATACTATGCCGGGAAAGACTTAACAAAACACCCGAGTCGAGTGTGTGTTAAGAAGAGTGTATTGCTTACACGTTAAATGTTCCAAAGCAATCATCGGAGACTAAACGATCCTGGCTGTGGTGAGTTTATATCTTTTGATACATAAATTAGTAGTTATAAAGAATTGGCTTTTAAATGATTATTTGCTGTTACATTTTCATAATTATTTACAGAGTAGAAAACTGAAGCAAGAAATCTTTTTAATATTTATCTACTATTTCAGGCACTACTGTATAAATTTATTAAATTAGTTACTTAAAAAGAAAACGACGCAGGGTTTATAGTGCACAGGTCACCCACTTAGTGCGTTAAGAGTCCTTAAATCAATTATGGCCTCTTGACCCACCATTAGGACCGGTTTAAAGCATCTAGGCGCCCGGTCAAGTAATTCATTCGGCGCCTTTTTATACCCTACTAATATTATAAACGTATAGCTCATGTTACGATGTATAATTTGTTTGTATTTTAGTTACTCCCATGCAAAAACTACTGAAAGGACTTCGACGATACCTTACAGTAGGGTTTCCAGAGCATCTCTTATAAAGAGAACATGTTCTCTTTTACAATTCAGATCTATTTTACACTCTATTTTTTTCTAAAATTCTTTTTTTGTCCTCTTTTTTTACATGTCCTCCTTTAGTCTCTTTCTACAAAATTTGTTCCTTTCCTTACTTCAATTTTGAAATTTCAACATCAAAATAATTTTTCATATAAAACTACATTAACACGTTTAAAAAGAGTTTCTAGAGTCGGAAGTCAAGCCCATATTTTTTAAAATAAAAGGGTGTTTTTTTAGAGGTATAGGTAGATTAACTTCCGATTTGGATAACTGTCAAACTAGCTGTCATACTAATCACCATGCAACGCTTACAAATCGTGGAAGTTTATTTCCGAAATTCACGCTTTGTTGGCCGAACTCATAGAGCCCTTTGTCAAGTTTACGGTGTGCATAATCGTTCACCTACGAGTGAGTGAGTTAGAAAGAAGCTGAGGGGGGGGGGGGGGGGGGTAGTATCATTTGAATTTTTGAAAATGTTCTCTTTTTTTCTACTTTCATTATGGACACCCTACCTTACAGTAATATAGCATATACGTCAAAATAACACATTTTATATTAGGGGTATTCATGCAATCGCGTAAAACCCTCACAAACCTTATAAAGCTGGGGAATTTATAACCTCCTTAATAAACTGTCAAAATTTGTATGCCATGCAAAATGAAAATAAATAAATAAATAAATAAATTTATTGGCGCGACAGCTCCTTAAGGAGCCAAGGCCTAGTGACTTATACTCTCAACCATTCCTGTGTGTGTGTTGTTACTCTGCAAGAATGGAAGGGACCTACAGTTTATCGCCGAGTCCGAACGGCTACATGAGATGCACTTTTTCGAGACAAATTTTACTCTTGGAGGTTTTGTCAGTTCCTCGCAAGAGGCAGTACCCCAGAAAAAAAGGTGGCTATGAGCTGGATTTGAACCCAGGTTCTTTCGCTTAGCAGTCCGACACACTAACCACTAAGCCACGGGGCACTACAAAATGAAACTCGTAAAACTGACGATGTCATTTTTTGTTGTTGGGTTTGTCTTTTTTGACAGCTGAAAGTGATATAAATACACTTTTTAACAAAAGTCTACGTACATCATTCTTGCGTACGGAGACTTGTAATTCTTTTTACTTGCGATTATAGGTACTATAATGCAAGCTATGCATACGTGCAGATTAAAAATTTTGAGATAACAATCAAACGTGACATTACGATGATAGAGAAACATATTTGAGTTAATGGCAAAACGGACAGTCTGTCTATCTGTCTGTACGGATGTATTTTGGACTGCAGCCTAAACGGTTGCGCAATCGTCTTAAAAATTTGAACTTAAGTTTACATTACATTACATATTGATCTGCTCCGTAGATAAATTTACGAAGTAGAGACACTTATGAGCACTGGCTACTGAGGCCATCGGCTCAGACAATTACAAGACAACACACAAGATGACATTGATACAGGACAGAACAGAAGAAAGAAAGAAAACACATAACACATGTCAACAGCACGCAGTTGGTTTTCGGACGGTCCTCCATCTTTCCACTAACCACGCGCAACGATGCTTGATTTCGCTGATCTCACGGGAAGCGATGCGTTTTACGTTTTACGTTTTAAATTGATTTTTATTTAACTTTTTATTATATATAATTAAATGCTATACAAAAATCTTAAAACTAGCTAAAACTATCACTTAATTAACTTACTGGCCCTATGCGGGCGCCCTAAATTAATCTTTAACTTAAATTTAATTGCCTTTCGGCCTAAAAATGACTTAAATTTATCTTATCAATGAAGGGTTTTATTTTTCACCCAGAAAAATTAAACTGCGTATCTGAGCTTTTTTGCTTAACCTATCTTAGACTAATTAAAACTAACTTAAATAAACTAAAAACACCCAACGGGAAGCGATGCTTTATCGGAGCCAAGGCCGTTGACTGAACTTAAGGTTATTTTGACATTCTACGGAGGAGTTTTTACAATTTTTTTTAGCTCAAAAAATAACGGTACGTGTCATATGTAAAAGCTTATTTTTCTCGAAAACGGCTCCAAAAATTTTTATTAAAAAAATCAGTGTACTACTGTAGGTATTTAATTTAATATAGTGGGCTAAAAATAGTACCTCCCACAGAACCGGTTTTTTTTTCTTCGACTTTTTCGAAAACTGGTGATCCGATTACAATCAAAATTGATATTCAAGAAGATGTAGGTAGCCTGAGTAATTTTGCATTAATTTTTTTTTTTGAGAACTTTTTAATAATTTTTTAAATTATTATATTATAACCACATCGTGAAAATTGTGTAATAATGTGTACGCAAGCGACGCCTTACTTATTTACGACATGCTATAAATATAGACCCCAAATTTGTTATGAAATTTAAAGGCAATTACCAACATAACTATTAAAAATAAAATGTTTTAATTGTTTATATTCACGACACATTTTAGTAATCGAAAATATATAAGATTATTTATATTTTATGTTTCATGCTTTTTAATCAGCGAACTCAGCGCGGCAAAATCGAGAGTTTCTGATGAGAGTTTCAATTGACAGCGAGGCCAAACTAGTTAATTTTGTGTGAGACGTTGTAGATCGCAAGTAAGTTTGTATCAACTTTATTTTCGAAAAAATGCGTTCGCCATTTCCAACATTCATCGGAATTCGCCTCGATATCCAGGTGTTGGGATATTGATCTTGATCTTGAAGATTGTGTTTTTTGAGAAAGTTTACTGTTTCGATAGTGTCATCTGACTGTGCGTCCGCAAATGTAGTGTTGCAGACCTAAAATTTGATCGCACAGCAAATTCCCATCAATAGCAGACTCAGAGTTAACCGTTATCTTTTATTACTGAGGGTGTCAATAGACGGTTATCTTAAGGTGTGTCCACACCAAAGAAACATTTGTTCAAAAAACATTTCATAAATGTTTTTGAAATTTCTGAAACATCTCTTGAATGTTTATTTGTTTCCCATTTTATGTATCCTGTTCAGTTAAAAAAGGAGCAATAATAGCGTCACGTTTTGTCATCATGGATAAAATACAAATAAACAAAAATAAAAAACCTGTCAACTAGACTAAAATGCTTAAAAAATAAAGAACGATTTCCGTTTGGATGGGGAAACAGAGAGATATTTCAAAAAGATTTCAGAAACATATTTGAGTTAATGGCAAAACGGACAGTCTGTCTATCTGTCTGTACGGATGTATTTTGGACTGCAGCCTAAACGGTTGCGCAATCGTCTTAAAAATTTGAACTTAAGTTTACATTACATTACATATTGATCTGCTCCGTAGATAAATTTACGAAGTAGAGACACTTATGAGCACTGGCTACTGAGGCCATCGGCTCAGACAATTACAAGACAACACACAAGATGACATTGATACAGGACAGAACAGAAGAAAGAAAGAAAACACATAACACATGTCAACAGCACGCAGTTGGTTTTCGGACGGTCCTCCATCTTTCCACTAACCACGCGCAACGATGCTTGATTTCGCTGATCTCACGGGAAGCGATGCGTTTTACGTTTTACGTTTTAAATTGATTTTTATTTAACTTTTTATTATATATAATTAAATGCTATACAAAAATCTTAAAACTAGCTAAAACTATCACTTAATTAACTTACTGGCCCTATGCGGGCGCCCTAAATTAATCTTTAACTTAAATTTAATTGCCTTTCGGCCTAAAAATGACTTAAATTTATCTTATCAATGAAGGGTTTTATTTTTCACCCAGAAAAATTAAACTGCGTATCTGAGCTTTTTTGCTTAACCTATCTTAGACTAATTAAAACTAACTTAAATAAACTAAAAACACCCAACGGGAAGCGATGCTTTATCGGAGCCAAGGCCGTTGACTGAACTTAAGGTTATTTTGACATTCTACGGAGGAGTTTTTACAATTTTTTTTAGCTCAAAAAATAACGGTACGTGTCATATGTAAAAGCTTATTTTTCTCGAAAACGGCTCCAAAAATTTTTATTAAAAAAATCAGTGTACTACTGTAGGTATTTAATTTAATATAGTGGGCTAAAAATAGTACCTCCCACAGAACCGGTTTTTTTTTCTTCGACTTTTTCGAAAACTGGTGATCCGATTACAATCAAAATTGATATTCAAGAAGATGTAGGTAGCCTGAGTAATTTTGCATTAATTTTTTTTTTTGAGAACTTTTTAATAATTTTTTAAATTATTATATTATAACCACATCGTGAAAATTGTGTAATAATGTGTACGCAAGCGACGCCTTACTTATTTACGACATGCTATAAATATAGACCCCAAATTTGTTATGAAATTTAAAGGCAATTACCAACATAACTATTAAAAATAAAATGTTTTAATTGTTTATATTCACGACACATTTTAGTAATCGAAAATATATAAGATTATTTATATTTTATGTTTCATGCTTTTTAATCAGCGAACTCAGCGCGGCAAAATCGAGAGTTTCTGATGAGAGTTTCAATTGACAGCGAGGCCAAACTAGTTAATTTTGTGTGAGACGTTGTAGATCGCAAGTAAGTTTGTATCAACTTTATTTTCGAAAAAATGCGTTCGCCATTTCCAACATTCATCGGAATTCGCCTCGATATCCAGGTGTTGGGATATTGATCTTGATCTTGAAGATTGTGTTTTTTGAGAAAGTTTACTGTTTCGATAGTGTCATCTGACTGTGCGTCCGCAAATGTAGTGTTGCAGACCTAAAATTTGATCGCACAGCAAATTCCCATCAATAGCAGACTCAGAGTTAACCGTTATCTTTTATTACTGAGGGTGTCAATAGACGGTTATCTTAAGGTGTGTCCACACCAAAGAAACATTTGTTCAAAAAACATTTCATAAATGTTTTTGAAATTTCTGAAACATCTCTTGAATGTTTATTTGTTTCCCATTTTATGTATCCTGTTCAGTTAAAAAAGGAGCAATAATAGCGTCACGTTTTGTCATCATGGATAAAATACAAATAAACAAAAATAAAAAACCTGTCAACTAGACTAAAATGCTTAAAAAATAAAGAACGATTTCCGTTTGGATGGGGAAACAGAGAGATATTTCAAAAACATTTCAGATTTTTTTTTTTATAATAAACGCGCGCACAAGGGACTATTTGTTTCTATTTTAATGTAGAACACATTGCGCGGGCATTAGGAAGATAGGGAGGGGAAAGAAGATGTCGATTAACATTGGTTTTGAATGTTTGCAGATCAAAATGGCAAGGGAAAATCTCGCCGGGTAAACTATTCCAAATTCGTGTTGTTCGGCTAAAAAAAGAATTCCTATATTTCACGGTACGTCCGAAATTGGGCTCAAGGGTGAACAGATGAGCATTCCTTGCGAGACGAGTATTACGGGAGAAACTTTTAAGGCGAGGAATGCAGCTGGCTGGATAAAAGAAACGATAAAATAAGGAAAGACATGAAATATTGCGTCGTTGTTCGAGAGGGGCAATTGTTTCAGCGACAATTCTATTTCCTATCAATATTAACGCTCGGTTTTGTATTCTATCAAGCAGGTGAAACGATGTTTGTGAAGCTCCTGCCCAGAGGTGGGAGTTTTACTCGAGTTTAAGGCGTATAAACGCTTTATGAATCGTAGCCAAATCAGATGGGGAAAAATAGTTCTTACACCGATACAGAAAACCGAAGCACTTAGCAGCATTCTTAGCGATCTCATATATATTGTTGTTCCAACGGAGGTCGTCGTTGGCACACATACCGAGTACTGAGAACTTTTCGGTTTCTTCGGTGTAAGTGCCATTCATGGACAATGGCATCGGGGGTATGTTAAGCTTTAACGACAGAAGACAGCATTGAGTTTTCGAAGCATTAAATTCCACACGATTCCTATTACCCCATTTGCTGTATAAATCGGTGTTTAATGAGCTTGACATACGGCACCGTTGCAATTGTACGTCCGAAGGCGAAGGACGTGAATTATGGAATTTGAAAAGCTGAGGGTCGTCAATGAAACAGTTAAGTTGATTAGAAGTAACAGACAGAAGATCATTTATTAAAATGAGGAAAAGAGGCGGAGACAGAACAGAGCCCTGGGGCACACCAGCATTTATTTTGTGGGAATTAGACTTGAATCCGTCCAATACAACCTGTATTGAACAGTCCAGAACTTAGCTTCTAATCCAACGAACATCATCGATTCCAAAAGTACGCATTTTCGATAAGAGAGCTTCATGCCAAACAAATGTCCCAAATATGTTCGGTAGAAACTGGTAACAACTTGTATAGTTTGAACTCTTCATTGTGTGGGAGACTAATCTCAATTATTATGTTGTTGTTTGTTACCATAGCTCTTGGACGGACTTAAAATCTTATATAGTTGCAGAATCGATTCGTGATGTCGTTCTCAAGGGATCATTTTTAATGATTTTGGAATATTTTCGTGAATTGTTGTCCATTCATTTTTGAATTGTTGCACTGAAAGTATAAGTGGATGTATTCTTCCAGTGTGCGTGATAACAAGATATCTATTAGTATGCTTTGAGTTGCTTTATATTTAATTTTTATGCGTATCGTAGTAAGAGCATTTGACGAAAATATCTCCATGTATTCTTACTTGTTAGTTTCATTTTCCACTTTCGATACAACAGAACTCAGTACTGGAATTTGTTTTGCGTTTTCCAATTATTCTTTCTTGAAAATATTGACTGGAGAATCAACTGTAGTTGTCTAATTTTTGTATTAGATTTATTAAATGTTTTTCGTTTTCTTGAATAATTTCAACAAATCTTTGAACTAGTCTTTCGAACAATTCGTTAGTAATTGTACAAATGAAATCCAACGGTGATCGTTTTTGCCTTCGTAATGAATCGTCGTTTGTGTGTAATACAATTTCATTATTGAGTTCAAATTGTTAAAATTGATGTTGAAATTGGATTAGTATTCCTTTGCACATGACCGATTTTAGTTGACGAGCAAATTTTCTCCAATTGCACTACAGGTTTCTTGTATGATCCCAATTCTTTCCAATAGTTCGTTAAGTTAAAGAAAACAATGGTTTTTCATGAGCTCGAAATCAAATATGCATGTCCCACATGTTCGAAGTATATTCCAGGCAGACTTCCGAATGGAACTATTTCGACATCGTGTATTTGAGGGATTGGAGAAGAGCCCACTGTGTTCAGCAAGCCAAGCAAAATGCAAAGCCAACTTAATGTTAGCACACGATTTGTGGATGCGTTGACTTGTACTTGTTTTCGTGGTTCTTCAGATTCTATTGGCAGCTTGCATAATTTAGTTATAGGTAAGTGGTCTTTTAATTACAATTAAAATTGGTCCTTCGAGAAAAACTAACTCAGTGAAGAATAAAGCTTTACCAGGGCTTCGAACATTGGTAAAAAACTAAATTTCAAAATACAAAACAATAAAGTGTAACCAGGGCGTCAAACATTGGTAAAAAAAACTATAAAATACGAATATGCAAATAATTAAGCCTAACCAAGGCCAAGACATTGGTTAAATAGAAACGAAATAAGTGAGACAAAAAAGTGAAAAATATAAAATACTAAAATGGACGAAACAGAAGTTTTCGTTGCCAGACAGTAAGCACTGGCTGAGGATTTGGATAGCCAAAACCGGAACTTTGGAAAAGACAGTGTTTCAAGGAAAACCCAAAAACATAAAGATGAAAGATTACAACGCCTTCAAACACTCTGGGAAGAATTTAAAAATAACCATAAGAAGATAACATCGGTTGTAAAACATGATACACCTTATATGCAGAGGGATACATTTAACAAAGTAAAAGCTGTAAATGAAGAATACAGGCAAAAACTGGAGAATATAATCCCAGCAACATCAGAATATAAAAAACTAACCGTTCAGAAGAATACCCAAGGCTATTTATACAAGTATTGCAGCCGAGACATCTTATAAGAGTACACAAAGCGTCAATTCAGACATAGCTCAAAAACAAAGGCTGAGAAAGCAACAGTTAAAAACTGATGCTGTTATAGAAAATATAGAAGAACTTGAAGACACATTCAAGAACTACACAAAGGAAATATATGAATATCAACAAAAAATGTTTCTGGAACAACTCAGAATTCTTACGAAGACTATATTACGAATGCATCTGATGATGATTTAACGTCATCATACGTCATCAACAATGAGTTTAAAGACATCAAGCAAAATATCAATCGATTCCTTCAATAAATGTCATCGAACCTAATCATGAGAAGTTTACCCTAAAAGCTACTACTCAAGACTACCTGAGCTCAAAATTTCAAGTTTTTTCTTCAATAGAATCGTGCTATCTATGCTTCTTAATTGTTGTGATAGTGAATTCTATAAACGAGTAGGGTTGACTGGCGTGGGACCCAATGATTATACACTTAACCACGATAACATTTCATCCAGAAATCTTTTCGGGCAAGGCCTTGAAGAACCAAACAAAATGCCAACATTGACGACTCTTTTGGACTTTCTGGAAAGACGATACCAAGCCTTAGAAGTAATAGCTCTAGCACAAAGACAACAAAAATATACCGATGAACCAAAACATGCTATTCGAAACTTCCACAGTTTGTAAGAGTGAAAATCTTATTTATGCATGTCTCAAATTCTTGAATTGTTCGCCAAAAAAAGGTGACAACACTGTAAGCGGGCCAAGCTCTGTCCAAACCAAAGAATTTATAAAAAATGTATTTCGAAAATTGTAGGACCGGTTTTGACAACATTGTGTTTTTTATTTTTAGTTTTTTGAAAAAAAAATTTGTTTTTGAAATTTTGGTATGCAGTTTCTTAGAGTTTATTAATATACATGTGATTATCATTATAAAATTTAAAATAATTTTTTTTGATTAGTTTTAAAAATATTGATTTTTCAAAAAAAAATTCAAAACTTAATTTTAATTAGAAAAAAAGGTATTCGCAAGTATAAAATTTGACAGATATCCAAAGAGCCGTTACCGAGAAAGCCCAACATTAAAAAAACCGTTACATGAAAGGTACCGTTAATAGACTTTTCCCGGAAATTTGGTTCTAATCAAATAATAGCCAATACAAACAAAAAATTCTCAAAAATGTTCATCAAAATCGTTGGAGCCGTTTCCGAGAAAAAAAGCTTTTCCTAAACGGTCATATGGCAGGTACCGTTATTTTTAGGCCTAAAAATAAATATTCAATTTCCCCTCTGGGTAATGCCAAATAATCATACACACCAAATTTGAAGATAATCGCTTTAGCCGATATAGCTGCATATAGCTGCAGCTCGTTATACATACAGACCACAACGGCTCTTTGGATTTCTGTCAAATTTTATATTTGAGAAGATCTAGGTAGTTTAACTAATTTATAAATAAATAATGAATTTAATTAATATCTTTTTTTTTAATTAAAATTAATTTTTTTTTTGAAAAATCAATATTTCTAAAACTAATCAAAAAAAAATATTTTAAATTTTATATTCACATGTATATTAATAAACTCAAAGAAACTGCATACATAAATTTAAAAAAAAAATGGATTTTATCAAAACCGGTCCTAAAATTTTCGAAATACTTTTTTCATAAATTCTTTGTTATTTAAGACATGTGATGGTGTACTTCATTTTTACTAAAAACCGTTAAGTTTTGTGGTTTTGATACTTTTTATAAGTTCAAACTGTGTTATTTTCAACGTAAATGTTACTTGTTTCTGTTAAATATCTTGCTTTCTAGTGTAATTAGGCACATAAGAGCAAGTACGTGCGACCCAGTCGTGTACATTTTTTTATATGGAATATGAAATGTGAGAACTGGTACTTATATACGTATTTATACATGCGTGCGTCATTGACCAGACTTTTGATTTGAATAATTTAGTATTTTCAAGTTTTTTTCACTATTATCAAGGTTGCCGTTTTCAAAAATGTAGGTGCACATACATTCTTGAAATTTCTTACTTCTTCTTACTCAAACGTCCTTGCAGATATGGATTTTTGTTTTTAATTTTGCTTACCATTCAGATACCTATGTACTTATACAAATTAAGTATGTAAGTAACAAAGATCTTTTGTTTGTTTGAGGTTTATATAATACTTGTTGACCTACCCAGCTTTGCTCGCGAGGAAGAAATTTATTGTTAAACCAAAATATTTCATCCTACTAATCTTCTATAAGATTGCTAAAAATACCCTTTTGCTTATGCATTTGTAATACCTCATGGTTTAATTTTTACTTGTGATTATAGGTAGGTACTAGGTACAAGTTATGCATTTGTGCAGAAAAAATTAGATAACAATCAAATGAAACATTACGACGATAGAGAAACATATTTGAGTCACTGGCAAAATTCTGTCCATCTACTAAACGGTTGGGCCAATATTGGAATATACGTATATTTTAACATTTGGAACACCGCTCCCTCCCATAGGAACTTTTTTTTTATCATCGAATTTCCCGAGAACTGGTCAACCGATTACAACCAAAATTGATATTCAAGAAAATGAAAGTAGCCTAGTAATCGTACACTAAAATATTTTCTTTGTTTTGTTTTTGTTTTAAACGTAAAAAAAAATACTTGCGATTATAGATATTATAAGGCATGTTTAGGATTCAGGAACATAAAAAAAATGAGATAAAAATCAAACATGACATTACGAGGCAAGAGTACGATAACTTTGGCGCCGCAAATTAATAACGAATTCTAGAAGAGGGACTAAATACAAACATTTTTTTACTAGCAGCCCCCTCCCGTTTAGGCAGAAGGGGCAATTTTTTTTGATAAAGCACTTGCATTGGAAAAAATATATTTTAAGAACAACGGCAACACTTAAAATAATGCGCTATACCATTTTCAAAGCCAAAAGTCTGTTCTATCATGTTATTTTTTAAATCTTTAAATATATACACAAAAATTGAAATAAACTTATTTCAAACTCAGAATTTCAAAAAAAAAAATAGTTCATATTGCCTTTTTTCAAAATTTAAATGTGTACTAAATTTTATTTTAGTTTTTGTTACTTCTGCTTATTCCTTATTGATCACTGAAAACCAGATGCTATTACGTATTCTAGTTTTCGAGAAAATTAAAATTTACAAATACCACTTTTTTATAATTTTGTTGTTTCTTACGAGTTCTTTCTCCGATAAGATATCAAATAAATTTAAATGCTCTTACAAAGGCTAGTCTTTCTCCTTAAAATAAAGTTTCTATCATTAGTAATGACAGCGCAATTACCGTTAACATGGGTCAAGGTACACCCAAGTAAGCCTATTCTTAAATCCCCAATAAATGATCCAAAAAGTAAAGATATATATATTTTTCCCAAGAATCGTGCCCCAAAATCCGGAAAACGAATTACGGGACATCCTGTAGAACTTTTATATATGCCAAACGTGTCACTCACATACTTCAGCCAAGTTTTCAGTTTTGTTCAAAGCTACTTAGAGCTTTTGATTCAAAATTCTTAATATGAAAAACAACCGCGAAAGTTTAAAAAGTTTTAGGATTTTTACACATTTCTGGAAGTTAATTTTCAGTTTACAATCACTACAGTATTTCTGAATCTTATCAAAGTCATGTTCCAAGAGAATTCTCATAACCTCAGGGTTTTGACCTGTTCTGTACGCGATTAAATCGTCGGCATACACAATTGCATGAGGTAGACTCCCATAAGATCGCTTGAGTAAGTACTAAAGAGTTCAGTTTTTCATTTTTTTCAATACGGTGTCGAAAGCCTGGCTCTATTGGATAGCAGATACCAGCTTAATACCTTGCTAATTCTCTGAAGAAGACTTATCGACCGTAGATTTTGCGGATTGGAATTATCCTTTCCCTTTTTCGGGAGAGGATGTGCAACAGCTGGCGTCCAACTCAGTGGATAATATGCATTATTCAGCGCGTTATTAAACAGTGTTGTGTAAATGTCTATTGCATCCTCAGGGAGGTATCGTAGTACAATATTGGGTGTTCCATCGACTACTTCTTTTTCTTTAATGATTTGAAGATCATCCGGAGTTCAACCTTCGAGATGAGCAGGGAATTTGGCACGTTTTGCGATGGTGCTGTTTATCAAGTTGTCTTCATTGAACCCACTGCATTCCACGCAGCGAGACTGCATACCGCAGTTCGACGCGTCATGCCACATGTACATGCAGCTTCAGCACCTAATAAAGATTCAAATGTGTCCAACACCTCCAAACTTTTTTCTATTGAAGAATTTTATTCAATCTGCATGGTATGGAAAAATTTGAACAACTGGCATAAGGAATCGTCGGAATCAGCAGTAGGGCAATAATGCTAGGTATAGGGACCTATATAGGTCCCAATAACAATAATTTACTTTTTGAAATTAAATTAATTAAAATAGCTTAATTATGTTTGATGGATCGATAAACGTATGATGTGGGTAGGTATTAATGGAATTTATTAAAGATATTAGGTACCGATAATAAGGTTGGAAGGAAGGTAGTGAGTGGGTATAGACACAATATTAAAAGTTAACACAGTGGTTTTGTTTATTTACAGGCTGCAGGTGTAAACTTTAGTTTTCTCGATTGAAAGTTTTGCATTCAGTAGTAATCTAATAGTTTTTTATTTGTTTGTTGTGTTTGTGTGTTAAAAATAGGCTTCCTTATTTATAATGTGTGCTTTTATGATGATAAAATTCTTTAAAATACGTAGGTATGTATGTAGGCTGTCACCTTCTTTTATTTGACTAAAGGCTAGGGCTTAGCCGAGCAATATGAAATAAAATGTTGGGGAAAAATTTGTATGAAATCAAAAAAACACTATTCATAACGTTTTTTGGAAAAAATGTTGTAAGCCATCTATCTTATTTCTTTTGCTGTTTTCCATTTTATGAATTTTTCATTTCAATATCGTTCGACCAGTTTTTTTCAAAAAAATGTTTTTTTTGAAAAACTTTTCGAAAACATATTTTAAAATTTTTTCGAGTATGTCAATTTAAAGAAATCTATAGTTTATAGTAGGAGAAAAATTAAAAAAAAAATCTACTGATCCGTTTTCAAAATATTCAAAAAACAAAATAATTTTTTTAAAAAATTATTAAAAATTTAAAAATAATGTTTTTGAAAATTTTAATAAACAATATTATTTTAATATTATATTATCTTGAAAATTTCATCAAAATCCGTCAATTAGTTAACGAGAAAGTCTGATTTAAGAAAACCGGTCATATGGGAGGTACCGTTATAAAACTTTTTCTGAAAAATCCATCAAAATTGAAAGATAGATTTTGCATAGAAAACATCATTCTGAAAGTTTTATCAAAATCGTAGGAGCCGTTCTCGAGAAAAATAAGTTTTTCATTAAAAGTTATATGGCAGGTACCGTTAGTTTTGGAGCTAGAATGCCAATTCCAAAAACCGTCGGGTAGAGCACTCTAAAAATACTATATACGAAGTTTGAATCAAATCGGCCCAACCGTTTGGGCTATAGATATCGATACAGACAGACAGACAGACAGACAGACAGACAGACAGACGGACGGAATTTCCGGACCCACTTTTTTAAGGAAGTCAGTTCAACATTCGCTTTTACCTAATGTCCAAACACGAATTGTTGAAATTATAGGGATAGAAATAATGTTGAGAAATCAAAGATAGTGAAGATATATTCTGTTTATTTTCCTGGTCGTTCTACATCTGATATGAAAAGAAAATACCTTAAACAAGATTTAAAAAAACTCCTCTTAATAAACGAAGTTTTTTGTTTGGTGGCGATTTCAACTGCCGTCATAGAGACTGGGGTTGTTTGAGAACGAATGTTTGGGGAAAATATTAGCTGATCTCAGTCAAGAGGAATGATTTTAATGGGTAAAGAGAAAGCTTTCGATTCTGTTTGGCATAATAGATTAGCATATAAAATGATAAGATTTGACATCCCGCTATATTTGTGTAAGTATAAAGTTTTTTGTCAGCTAGAAGTTTCCTAGTTCATCTTGATACGAAACTAACCTGTAGCCACCATATAAATCAACTCTAAAGTAAGTGAGCATTGCAATTAAGATGCTTTATCCCTTTATAAACAGAAGGTCTTCACTTACAAATGACAATAATATTTTAATACATAAAGTGATTTTTCAGTCAATCTTATTATCAGACCGTTTTTAATATCAAACGTTGTGGTAGATGTTACATTGCCACTCTTGACAACAAACTTTCTACCATTAAGCATGTCGTAAAGCATATATAACAGTGGTTTACTTATGCCCCATCTGGTTAGCTTAAGATAAAGACCTTCTAACCATACGGTGTCAAAAGCCTTCTCCAAATCAACCAGACAGGCACCCGTGCATTGATTTTTAGCATTGTTCCATTGGACAGCAGATACTAACTTAGACGCGGCATGAATTGTGTCATGTCCCGCCTTAAAGCCGAACTGGGTGTCTGGAATTATATTTTTGTCCTCGGCCCACTTGGACAGAGCTCTATTGATAACCTTTTCGAATACCTTACTGATACTCGGAAGAAGACTCATCGACCGGAGATTTGCCGGATTGGAATTGTCCTTTCCCTTTTTGGGGAGAGGATGTAAGTGCTGTCTTCAAAATCACTGGATAATATGCATTATTCAGCGCGTTGTTGAACAGTGTTGTGTATATGTCTATTGCTTCCTCAGGGAGATGTCGTAGTACAACATTGGGTATACCATCGACTCCTGCTGACTTCTTTTTTTAATGATGCGAAGATCATTTGTAGTTCGACCTTCGAGATGAGCAGGGAACTTGGCCCATTTCGCTCGGCGATGGTGGCGTTTGCCAGATTGTCTCAATGGATCCTCGATCACAAAGAAGTCGTCGTCCAAGACGGCGTCCCCCAGATCTACTTCTGCGGTCAGAAGTATGTTTTCGTTGTCTGTCGTTCTTTGGAGCTTAAGACACGGAAGATCATTTTGAGTGTTCTCTCTAAAGATTTTATTAATCTCGGGAAACATACTCGGGTCGCTAGAATTAACGGCTCGAATTCTGTTATCCCAGTAAGAGTTAATAGACAATCAACAATTCATCCAAGACCACAAGTTCGCTTGGTAGCTATATGACGGCGGAAAGTCCGCAGTGGTCACTGTCGTATTCTACCATTCAGTAAACAGTTTCTTGTCTGTTGGCCCACAGAGTCAGTTACTATTAGTCTTGAGTCTAACAGTAGTAGATCTAGAAAAGCACCGCTCCTTGGGAACGATGGTCTATCTGTAGCAAGAAGGTCGATTTTATACTCAATATGGTGTCGACCCATCCAATCAAAAAGATGGTATCCCCTTGGATTTTGGATTTGATTTCCCCTATCTTCATGTTTGGCATTCAAATCTCCGGCGATAATGTAGTAGTTTTCATCCGAATACAGACTAAGACACTCGAAAAGTTTTTCGAGCTCTGCAATAAAGTTTGCAGGTTGAGGTGCTTCTTGTGCGTACACTGCGATCACATACATTCGCTTCCCATGTTGGAGAGGAATGCAAGCTTCTAACAACTCGAATCTTCGCACTATTATATATGACCTTATGATCAATACCTTTTCGTAAAAAGATAGCGACCCCGCCCCCAAGAGTGGAGTTGGGCCGGTCCCTTCTTACGATATTGTAATTATTACGAGTCAGTTTGTGTTTCTGGTTTAGCTTTGTTTCGCTAGCCAAAAAGACATCTGGACTGTGATCATGCAACAATTGAAACAAATTTGCTCTACGTTCGGTCCTGATTAGTGAATTTACATTCACAGCCAGGATTTTAAAGGGGTTCTCGTACAGCGCGCCCATTATGGTTTAAATTGCCCTAAGCTGGGAAGGTAAGCGTAGACACGGCATGCCCGAACCTTTGGCAGCGCATGCTTTGAAGCATGTCGCCGCGTCTCTTTAGTTTGTCCCAGGTTACAACCTGGTAGTCTAGGTTGGTGATTTTCCTTCGACTATCCAGTTTGCTTTTGGGCGACAACTGAACCAGGAAGAACGGTAATTTCCGTTGCTCCCGTCTGGCTCTGGCAGTCGTGAAAGGCTTGACCCCCACGAACTCGAGATCGTTCGTCGCTACACGTTCGAAGCGCCACCGTGTCAGTGGAGCTGTCAAGGAGGACCATTTGAATTTTTTCCTCTTTCGGCGTGAAACTATAATGTTCAGTGGCCGTTTTTTGGAGGATATTTTTAACTTTTTTGTGCTGATCCACTGAAAAGCAGTGGATAGCATGCCTATTATTACCTAATCTCTTTATCAAAAAGTTATCGCCTATGGCGTCTCTACATATATCTATAATTTATTTAATGTTCATCTTAAAGGTATTAATTGGCGGCACATTACCTGTTTTTTGTTTTTGCTGCGGTGGCTGCTGCTGTTGGTCCTGCTTCTGTTGACTCTGCTGCTGTTGTCTCAGCTGCTGTTGTCTCTGCTGCTGTTGGTTTTGCTGCTGCTGTTCATTTTGCTGCTGCTGTTGGGCGTTCTTGGACGTCGATGGTTGATTAGCATATATTTGCTGTGAATGTTCATTTTTCTGTTGTTGCTGTTGCTGTTTAGCAGGCTGTTGTTTTTGCTGCTGCTGTGGTTGTTGTTTCCGCAGCTGTGCTTGCTGCTGTTGCTGCTCAGCGGTCTGGAGGGCCTTAAGCTTGGCTGCCTCCTATTGCTCTTTGGCGAGCCTTTCATCCCTCCTTCTTTTTTCCTGTTTGGCTCCGACCGCCAGGATTTTGCGCTCGAACTCACTTATGACTTCTTCCTCATCATCTGACTCTGATGAGGAACGCATTTCTTCTGTATGATTGTTGTTGTTGTTGTTGTCTTCGGCAACTTGTGTGTCGTCAGGGGTGCTTGTATAGTGCCCCTCCCCTTCGTCGGACACATACGACACTCCTATGTCCGACGATAGTCCAGCAACTTCAAGTTGCTGACGAATCTTATCTGCGGCATTCGTTTTTGCTGGCCGCACTTCTCCTTTTTCCGCTATTTCAATTGTGGACTAGCTTTTAAAAAAGCTTTTTTTTTTTAGAATATAATGCCAAATTAATTTTGGCTATATTTAAATCAAAAACAAATTTAATTATTTGCCTTTTGGCAAATAAACTAATAATTTACTTTAAATACTACTTTACTAAATAATCAATTTAACACTTGAAAAAATAACTTTTCACTGTGAAAGCCGTCAACAAGTCTACACTCCTTCACAGTTGCTGATCGACTGACGGGAAGCGATGCTTTATCGGAGCCAAGGCCGTTGACAATAAAAAAGAGTTTTTCCAAATTCTTAGTTTAAATTATTTAATTCACTATACTTTTATGTTCCAGTAAACAAAAAAAAATTTAAAAAAACTAGAAATTACGTTTTTAAATGTCTCTTTAAAGAATTTAATCCCATATACCACTCGTCTCGAAAAAAATTCGTCGCCATCAACAAAAAAAAATGTGCTTTTCCAGCAAAACAATATGGCGATCCTTCAGCTTTAAGTTGGCTCGCTTTTCCTTAGTTTTGACAACTTTTCAGTGCTGCCAGGTTTGGAAACACTCCCCCCTGGTAAGCTGGGTTCTTTGCCGTGCTACCATCATCGCCAAACCGTATTACATCTGAGATCGCCAATTTTGCCGCTGGCCTTGTATAGACACCGTTTACCGTTTGAACTGTGGCTGATCTTGTTTGTTCAGATTTGCTTCGGTTAACTTACAAGACTCTTCCCTTTGGCCAAGTACTTCTAGCGAAATTCGTATCCACTATTATCACAACATCGCCATCCGATATATATTTTGGCGGTTGGAACCATTTAGTCCTTCGTGTAGGAGTAGGAAAACACTCTAAGACCCAACTTTGCCAAATCGTTCGCAAGTCATCCAATAGTTTCGAAGAATACACCCATCATCACTAAGCTGTCCTGTGAGCTTAATACCTTTCGATGAACCCATCATCATCAAACAATTATTGGGTGTTAAAGCTTCGTCACTGTCAGCATCTATAGGCATGTAGGTAAGAGGCCTTGAGTTCACTATATACTCAACCTCCGCCATAATTGTTAAAAGTATTTCATCTTTTGGATTTCTATAATAAGCCATCTGTGATAACGTTTGTTTTACCGAGCGAATTAGCCTTTCCCAACCCCCCCTTCCATATGAGGTGATGCCGGAGGAATAAAATTCCATTTGATGCCCTCATGATCATACTTGTCAAAAATTATATCAACCCCCAATGAATTCAGTGATTCCTTTAGCTTTTGATCTGCCCCTCTAAAGTTTGTGCCTTTATCCGACCAAATCTCTATCGGTTTCCCTCTTCTTGCTATGAAACGCTGGAATGCCATAGTAATAGTTAAGAACGTAAATAACACTCCCCACCGCTTTTCATTGTGCCTTCCTGCGGTCACTTATATTTGGCCAAAATAATCTACCGTACGAGAATGGTCGAGTAAATGCTTTTAACCGTACAGAAGGTAAGTCTGCCATCAACGGAGGTATTGGAACTGCTTTTCTATTTTTACATTTTTGACAGCTATATTGAACCCTTTTTAAGACTGTTCGCTGGTTCGGAATGTAATAGGTCTGGCGCAGTTCGTTTACTACGGTTTCAAAATTAAAATAATGGTAGCGCTCATGCACATCTTAAACTATTAGTTTAGTAATAGAGTGGGCTTTCGATAAAATAATTGCACTTTTACAGTTGAATGAAACATGTTTTGATGCATCGATCCTTCCTCTTATTCGCATTATTTCATCATCGTCTAAATATGGATTCAAGCCGTATAATGAGTTAGATTTTTCAAATAAAACCATATCTGCATCTGATTCTTTGGTAGCTTGTTTGAGTATATTTATTACGTCTGTATAAATGTTGCTCAGCCCTTTTGATATTTGTTAACATTGTGATTTTTTTCCATTTTGTATGCCTTCCTTCCAGTATAATATCAAGAAAACGATAAACCCAAGCCATGGTGCCACGTAATTTTTTCCAGGATGAAAACCATCAGAAAATCGTCTTCCTTGAACTTCGTTAAACTCGATGGCCATGTATCTTTAGATTCATGTAAGAAATGAGGCCCACGATACCAACGGCTTTCAGATGTTAAGTAAATTTTCAAATTCCATTTAGTGGCATCATCGGCTGGATTTTCTGCACTGGGTACCCATCTCCAATCATTTTCGTTTGAGTTTTCCAAAATTACCGACTCTGAATATAACAAACTGCTTCAGTTTTCGATTGTCATTTTTGATCTAGCAGAGAGCCGATTGTGAGTCTGACCAGAAGAATTGCCTATCTATTTTAATTGAAAGCCCTTCTTCGACTGTCTTTGAGAGCCTAGCACCCAATACCGCTGCCTCGAGCATTTGTTCCAAGCGCATTTGTAACTGTGAGGGAGTTACTCATAAAATTTCTAATTTCAAAACCTCCCTGTTCATGGATATGTATGACTTCCTTCGCTAATTTCACAGCTTCTTCTTCTGTGTTCAAACAGTCCAGAAAGTCATCAACATAATGGCTCTGAATGATTGCGTTCACTGCTCTTGGAAACGTTGAAGAATATTCGAGGGCGTTTTCGTTTTTTATGTACTCTGCACAACAGGGTGAACAGGTTGAGCCAAACGTCAGTACCTGCATAACGTAGTCTTCAATTTTTCCCGTGTCTGCATTCCTCCAAAGAAACCTTTGAGCATCTTGATTAGACTCCTGTACTATTATTTGGTGGAACATTTCACGAATGTCGCCACAAGTTACGATTTTTCGTTGACGAAAACGGAACAAGATCTCTGTAAGTGATGGCAAGTTGTCTGGCCCAGATAAAATCATAGAGTTGAGTGAAATTCCATTTACCTTTGCGGCTGCATCCCAAAAAGATGCGAACCTTGCCTGGCTTATTGGGGTTTATTACAGGGAAAATGAGAAGATACCAAATCCTCTTTACCTTTCCTTTAAGCTTTTCGGTTTCAGCAAGCTTCCTTGCGTACCCTTAATTCACGTACTCCTGAATTTGCGATTGAAGATTTCTTGCAAGCATCATAGTTTCTTTTCTAGACACAACATTCTGTGTTCTGCTGTAGCCCTGCTATCGGGCAGTTCCAAGCATTATCGTTTCCATAACAGTGGAACAATGAATCGTTTGCCAACACGTTGGCTGAAGCTTTTTAATTAAGCATTTGCCCTTACATCATCTCCGCTTATTGCAATTGCAAATTCGAGGTTTAGCTAGTTGATACGATTCTAGAAGAATGCCCTTTAAATAAGGAAATCTTGCTTCCAGATATATTGTAAGTTTAGCATTTCAACGGTACGAATGTTAGAAAGTAAATGTTTTTTTTTTTCAAATTACTGGACCCAGAAATCTGTAAGCTCACCATTCTAGAATTCTTTTCGGTTGTTACTGTATTTGAGGTCCATCTCAAACACAATGGCTGTGCTTTCCCTTTCATCTGAAGAATGTCTTCTATGGGACGGCAGTTAGTCATATTTGTGACTTCACATGCAGCTTGAGCTATCTGGTATAACCAAGTACTAAATGTAGAAAGGTTGACGTCTTTTTCACTCAATTTAAATGCCCCCCAGTTTAAACGAATTTGGTACGGAAGTCGTTCAGTGAGCTCTTTTAGTACGGTGGGATTGTTCAGGTGTGATTGCAATCCAGCAGCCTGCATAATGTCGACTATATTTTCTACTGATAGTGCAAAAGTATCAAGTGAGTCTAGTCGGTCAGGTCTGGGTGGTCTTTCACTTTTTAACTTTTCTATTAAACTGTCGATCACTGTTTCTGGACGACCGCACCTGCTCTGCATTTCAGACACTTCTGTAAACGTAAAAGATTTTCGTTATAAGAGAAGCCACATTAACGTGTAGAATTCTCATATGATGTTATGAAGAGCATATCCGGCAAAGTTCGCCAATTCCTTGGAAGCTATACGCCTTGTCTCTATTTGTTTGCTACTCAGATTAAGTTTGTCGTTTGAACAGCTAGGTAAGAGTTGGTGTACATTGGATCTGCGTACTTTTGTACAAGCTGTTTGTTGGGATCGGTATTTTCAAATTTTCTTTGTCTTTATTGGGAATGTCATGGTTGTGTTGTACTGTCAAATGGGTATTAAACTGCGGTTTCCTAAAGTTTATTTGTTTTTCAGAAACCCAGTCCTTTAGTCGGTCACTGTTGCCTGATTGAATGTCACTGTCATCGTCCGATTTTTGTTGTTCTAAGAGGATATATTTAGCATCGAGATATTCCTTATCTTTGTTCTCCTTCTCTAAAAGGTATTTCCTATATCTCTCTTCTTGAAGTTGCCTTTCTTCATCTAACCTTCTCATACCAAGTCTTATAGATTTGGTAGAGCTTCTTGATTTCGTGTTGGAAATCTATCTATCTATCTTTCTCTCTGCGTTGTAAAAGGATAAGGGTGTGACTTGTTAAAATTTGAAAGAAGTTGATGCTCTGACAGATTAGGTGGCAGTTTCTCCTTGTCTTGTTGACCGGTTGTTGTTGTTGTTGTTGTTGATCCGTATGTTCTTGTTGATTATTAGTGGCACGTTTTTTGTCGCCTCTCAGCAGCAAGTAATGAAGTGAATTTCTGACAGCACCAATTTTTGTTCTCAATTTCAGACGTAACATTGACCCGAATTATGATTTTAACATTAACGTAGGCGTAATAGTGCCATTGATCGCAAAGGTCACATTTAGTCGTTGTCGGGTCTACGGCATGACTAACAGTGGTGTTCTTGAATATTTACTTGAGAAATGGCATTTTTGTTAAGCAAGGATATTTGATTACGCTTTGAGCTAGAAGATTTCGTTTTTGGCGGGGGCGGTGGTGGAAACATAGACGGAGGTGGAGGGGAGTTGGCTGTTCTTAACCTATCAGATGCATTCAATCGAAACATTCTTACCTGACAGTGACGGCTGACGGTGTTGAGTAGCGGGTTAGGATGGTGCGTAAAGCTGGCGATCTTCCTGCTGCAAACAGTGCAGTCTTATACTGATGATACAACGAAATCCAAATTAGCTCACTGAAGCCTTGTTTTTATTTTGACAAAGTCATTTAGTTGAAAACAAGTAACTATACTCTGTTCAATTTATATTTTCAGTACAGGGAAGATAGGATATTGGCCTTTCACCCTTACTGTTGTAGATTTCAATAAGATATCTCCATTTTAAAGGTCACATATGCATTATAAATTGGTATAAGTCTCACACCAATGGAGGTATGGTTACCAACTGTTTATTCAAATTTTATTAAAAGAGAAACATGTAGACCGTAAACTAAATCTAAAAAAAAAATTATTAAATTAAATCTATCTCTTTGCACACCACCAAGAGGTAAGATAGTAGGTGTTTTTTTAAGAGTTCCCCAGAAGGCTTTATCTTTTTTAACGTAAAAATAAATCACAGAAAAAAACCCAAACATAATTCACAAAAAAAAATAAATAAAATTAATTTAATTAAATTAAAGATCGACCAAGCCGTTCAGGCTGTAGTCCAAAATACATCCGTACAGACAGACAAACATAATTTTCCAGTAACTCAAATACGTTTCTTAATCGTAATGTCATGTTTAATTATTATCTCAATTTATTTTTGTGTACATGCATAACTTGCATTAAAGTACCTACAATCGCAAGTAAAAAAAAATTGCCAACAAATATTGCATTATGTATCTTTATGTTATGTTTTTTAAGTAAAATAAAAAAAAAGATGTAAGCAAAAAACACATAGCGACAACACCTTCTTCTTTAAACTTAAAATATGCTCTCATTCGCTCTAAGAAAGCTTCAATTCTGGAACTTTCATAACAAAAACCAAAGAAAAAGGTATTATAATTTCCATTAATGGCAAATGGTAACTCTGCAGTAGTGCTTTTTTTAAAAATAAGCACAATAAGCGAGAGGCAAATTGATAATCAGTCTCCTCGCAGCCGCGGCATGTACGAGGGGTAAATGAAATATTACAACAACAATTTCAATGTATTTCAGGGTTCTCTTTTATATTTAAGTGGCAATTTCTTAAGTTGAGTGCGATGCAAACACTTGCAGGTACCAGTGTGTTTGAAAGCTCTCTTCCATAAGGTCTGTACTGAAAATATAAATTGAACAGAGTATAGTAATTTTTAGAAATTGTTGCCGCTATTTAAAATAAAAAAAACGTTTTTCCAAATTCTTAGTTATAATTATTAATTATACTTTTATGTTAAATGTCTCTTTAAAGAACATAATCTCATATACCACTCGTCTCGATGAAAATTCGACGCCATCAGCAGAAAAATGTGCTTTTTCCCGGAAATCAATATGGCCGCTCCTTTAACTTGAAGGTGGCTCCCTTTTTCTTAGCTTTGATAACTTTTCAGTGCTGCCAGGCTTGGAAACAATTAGGTTGTTAGTTTTAGTTAGTTTTCAGATTTTTGTCTAGCCTGTAATTATAATTATAAGTTAAAAGTAAAATAAAAATCAATTAAAAGTAAAAAGTAAAAGTTCATTAGTTCCGTAATTAACCCTATGAAAGGGTACACAACATAAACGATTGTTTCGCAAGCCACGACTCGGAACATGAAAACCAACTAACGAAAGCAAATGGGGCAAATATAGATCAATTTGCGTTTTTGAAGTCAAAGACAAGTTCCTACAGAGAAGCAGAGAAAACGTACTAATAGATACAGGAAGCTGATCAAAACTTAATTTTTTTCAGTGGCTAAATAGTCCTGGCGTATTAGTAAAGTTGCACAGTTATTTGCACAATAACAAAACCTGATTCTGCAAAATTTACTACAAGATTTACTACAGAAAAAAACTACTCAATGGTGGTGAGCCTTGAGAGGAATTACTTAGTTTAAACTTTATGTGAAGTAGTGTACCTAAATATACAACGCATGTACCGACCGTGCAATTTTTCTTTCTTTTCAGATTAGGATTAAAATTTTATTTAGAAGAAAAGGAGGACATTTTGAATCTTATGTTAGTGCCATATTGAATTTATTTCACATTTTACTGTATCATTTCATATGTGTTGTGAAATTTGGCGTTACAAATGTCAACTTTAAAGCAAAAAATAATGGCGCAAGACTATAGACAACCTATTTTTAATACATTAACTTGACACTACTTTAAATGTTTAGTTCTGCAATAAATTGTCCCCAATTATAAACATAAGCCCTAAACTAGTTAATATCAAATTTAAAAGTGAGAACTTTAGGGAATTTTATTTTTATGGGAGATGAGCTATTGTAAAATGAATTTACATATATCTGTTTCATCTACTTGTTTCTTTTTTTGAATTATATCACTTCTGCCTTAAAACTTAAGAACTTACATTACATTACATATTGATCTACTCCGTAGATAAATCTACGAAGTAGAGACACTTATGAGCACTGGCTACTGAGGCCATCGGCTCAACAAGAACTTATTATTATAGTAGACTTTGAAGCGGAAGTTTTGACCATATGACCATAAAAAGAAGATCTCAAAATGTAAGGTATTGCCATTAAATCTTAAACTAAACAAAATTTATATAAATTTAATAAAATGTGAAAATAAAATTAAATAAAATATTAAATAAAATATTCCACTAAAATTTAAGCGCCGCTAACAAAAGCAGCTCGAATCTTCGGAAAAATAAAGGTTTTTATTAATTTAATGAATTTTATGTTGAAATGAATTCAACAATTACCACTTACAAACATGTTCCCAATCATTTCAATTTTTAAAAGTTCTTTTTTCAGTCTTTCTCAAACTTCACTACACTCCTTACCATTTTTGTAAGAAAAAGATTGAAAAAACAATTGAAAATAGGAATCATGTAAAACAAGGCCCAACAAAAACATATTCCAGAAGTTAAGTTTGACATATTATATGCCATCTGCCACAAATGTACCAGGGAATTTTTCAAATCTGCAAGTTGACCAACTTGAGGCCAACTGAGGAGTTCAAATAGTAAACAAAACCAATTTTCGACTTGCCGTTTAACTCTCGAGTTGCGATCAACTCCCAAGTTGGCTAACTTTGGAACTTTGGAGTTGAACAATAGTGAACAAAACGGCCCTAAATGAACTCAAAAATACACAAGTTTTCAACTTCCCAAACTTCCTATAGCGTACAGGGATAACTACGGAAAGCTTTAAGTCAAAAACCTTTAATAAGATATAGATGCCAGTTATTATTTTATAATAAAAAAACTACTAGAGACCATTTCTTAAGGTAAACATAATTGTTTATCTGGCAGACCGATAATGGCACGCTAATTTGTTTTTATACGTTATTAGTAAAAACATAATTTTAAGAGTTAAAACAAAATATCTTTAAGCTTTAAACTTTGAAGAAGCATAAGCATCGTTTTTAAATATCTACAAATTTGATAATTTTTCTATGAATTAATGCAAAAAGGGTACGGTGAGGTTCAAAACGCATACATATTAAAAGAGCCACGCCCTTGTTGCCAAATGACTCACATTTTCACGGATGTAGTATTTTTTTATATTTCTACTTGCATGCATGCGTTCACATGTATTAATCTACGGGACTAAAAATAACAAACAATACAATGATTGTCCCATTGTCTTCAATTCAGTAATTTTAATATGCAGTGAATCTGTTCTGTACTGCATTGTTAATTCAAAAGCGAACAATTTTGCATTCGCCGAAAAAAATCGCACTTATGTATGTACCTTCTATCCTCATGACAACAGCCGCGTCCAAATATCATTACGATACCCATTCAATAAATAAAATTGAATAAATTGAATCCTTCCCCATGATACCTCTATCCACATAATGAATCTATACGAAAGTGTGTGTTATAATTATTAACAAATTGTTATATGGCTACGTAGCACTACAATTGATTATTTGGTGAAAGAATTGGTCATGGGGCTTCGGCTTTTGCTGGAAGTATTTCCATTTTATTCAATAATCAGTAGTACACAAACATAAGCGCTAACAGGACAGGAAAAAACTGATTTTCCAAATCAGAATGCCCTCCACACAAGGAGATGCATTTAAATCTATATGACGCGAGCATCATCACCGTAAGCATACGTGGTTGTCCGCACTGAATAAAGTCACAATGAAGCATTGCAAGTTGCTGGAGATGCTGTTGGAGAATTTCCATTAAAATTCTATGATTTAATAATATCAAGCAGATAGCTGTACTATGTATGTTGATCGCACAAAAGTGCATAGCTATGTGCCTTAATTTGTATATTTTCTTGATAGGCCTTTTTCGACGGGGTATGTAAAAAAAGGAGTGGCAATATCCTTTTATTGTACGTCATTACAGCAGTTTTTTTATGTCTTCCATCTCTTTCTAACCAGAAACTAGTTAGTGGTAATATGCATCAAGGATAATATGCATCCACGGGTTTACGTTTATAACCGTTGAAAGTATACATACAAATCATGGCTTGTTGTTTGATATAATTTGATTTAATGCAGTCAATGGTATATAATATTTATGTATTATATACCATTTATATGTAGAAAATGTTTGGACTCATGTTTTGAATTTTTACTAACCCTTTTTTTTACTTTGAATATAATTTATAACTTTAAAAATACTTTTCAATAAAAGCACGCAGGCATGATAAACTGGCAGATATCCACTGTTTTTTTAATAAAAAAAAGGATTTGGACATGCCAGCCTACTATATACAAAAAAAACTTATTTATTGACATTCATATGAAATTTGCTATTTCAGAATACCTGTTATAAGTCTTTTATAAGAAAAAGGGTAAGTAAGCAATAATGATTAAACCAAAAATTTGTCTCTTAACAAATACGTATACGCCTCAGTGGCCAACAAACTTTCTTTATTCACCAAAGTATACAAAGAGCAAAATTTTAGGCACACTGTGATTAATGTTTTTTCTAATATTTGATCTTTTAAGAAAAGAGAAAAATGGTTGAGCTTATTTAAATATTCTAAAATATATTTGTATTAACGAATACATTACATTACATATTGGTCTGCTCCTTACACTTATGAGCACTGGCTACTGAGGCCATCGGCTCAGACAATTAGAAGACAACACACAAGATGACATTGATACAGGACAGAACAGAAGAAAGAAAGAAAACACATAACACATGTCAACAGCATGCAGTTGGTTTTCGGACGGTCCTCCATCTTTCCACTAACCACGCGCAACGATGCTTGATTTCGCTGATCTCACGGGAAGCAATGCGTTTTACGTTTTACGTTTTAAATTGATTTTTATTTAACTTTCTCTTATATCTAATTAAATGCTATACAAAAATCTTAAAACTAGCTAAAACTATCAACTTAATTAACTAACTCTATGCGGGCGCCCTAAATTAATCTTTAACTTAAATTTAATTGCCTTTCGGCCTAAAAATAACTTAAATTTATCTTATCAAATGAAGGGTTTTATTTTTCACCCAGAAAAATTAAACTGCGTATCTGAGCTTTTTTGCTTAACCTATCTTAGACTAATTAAAACTAACTTAAATAAACTAAAAAATAAACTTAAAATTACTTAAAATAAACCTAAAATACTTAAATCTAGAACAGCCACAGCAAGCTTTTTTTTTCTTTTTTTTGGTGCCGCCGCAACTGCCCTACCTAATTTAAAGATAAAAAAGATACATGTAGTCGGCCATAGGCGATATAACGTCTAGGTAAGCCACCAAAATTGGTGGACCTGATCTAAGGCTTCCTTCCGATCCCGGTCGGGCACGGACCTACTGAAACGGACGACTGTGTCTCGGTCGTAGAGGAGCCACCTATCGACTGTTCTGCGGCCGACGTGGTAGATCAACGGAATCGCCGATCTATCCTGAATCAGCCCTCGACTATCAAGGTATAGGAAAGCCTCGGGCGGGATAAAACCACTCGAACGTGTGCTTTCAAAATATTCATCTTGGGGGTAGTAAGCCGAAGATTTGTCCATTATTTGAGGTCACCGCCCTTGCAATGTGTCCGCGAATGAGCTTAATTAAAAAGTTATCTATCCTGTTTGTATTGGCCCCGTTGTATAGGACCTCGTTGGAATAATAATGTTTGTACTCCGACTCTGGTGTTCTATAAAGTCCGAGAGATGGTGCAACGTTGAACACAGGGCATCCGTAGGCAATCATCGGCCTGATAAGGGCCATGTAGCAAATCACTTTCACCCTGCTATCAAGTCGGCTGCTATAAAACAACCGTCTTGTCAGGGCAAAAGCTCCCCTAGCCCTGGCCAGAGCAGCCTCTACATGTCGGTTGAAATATAGAAACTGATCCAGCCAGATGCCAAGGTACTTTACTTCACTTTTACTCGCCAGTGGATGTCCATGTGGCTCAGCGATCACTAGCTTGCGCCAGTTCTTTCTCGTATCCCTAGAGGCCCCAGACAAAGGGGTTTTAAACAGGATAGTTTCACATTTCTGGAAGTTAATTTTCAGCTTCCAATCATTACAGTACTTTTGAATTTTATCGAAATCACGTTGCAAGAGAATTCTGATGACTTCAACTTTTGGACCTGTTCTGTACGCAACTAAATCATCGGCATACGCAATTGCATGAGGTAGACTCCCAATGAGATCGCTGGTGTAAATACTAAAGAGAATCGGCGAGTTCACCGCTCCCTGTTGCAGACCGTTTTTAATATCAAACGTTGTGGTAGATGTTATATTGCCACTCTTGACAACAAACTTTCTACCATTAAGCATGTCATAAAGCATATATAGCAGTGGTTTACTTATGTCCCATCTGGTTAGCTTCAGATACAGACCCTCTAACCATACGGTGTCGAAGGCCTTCTCCAGATCAACCAGACAGGCACCCGTGCATTGATTCTTAGCATTGTTCCATTGGACAGCAGATACTAACTTTGACGCGGCATGAATTGTGTCATGTCCCGCCTTAAAGCCGAACTGGGTGTCTGGAATTATATTTTTGTCCTCGGCCCACTTGGACAGAGCTCTATTGATAACCTTTTCGAATACCTTACTGATACTCGGAAGAAGACTCATCGACCGGAGATTTGCCGGATTGGAATTGTCCTTTCCCTTTTTGGGGAGAGGATGTACAAGTGCTTCTTCCAAATCACTGGATAATATGCATTATTCAGCGCGTTGTTGAACAGTGTTGTGTATATGTTTATTGATTCCTCAGGGAGATGTCGTAGTACAACATTGGGTATACCATCGATTTCTGCTGACTTCTTTTTCTTTAATGATGCGAAGATCATTTGTAGTTCGACCTTCGTGATGAGCAGGGAACTTGGCCCATTCCAACCAAGATTCTCAGATCGCCATTGCGTGATGCTATTTCGCAAGTAGAAGTTATTCAGCAGAGCTCTGTTCTCCAGGTCGTGATTTGGATGAATGGACTCATTCACCTTATACACTTGCTGAAAAGCAGAACCCACTGTCTCAACCTTCTCCAATGGATCTTCGATCACAAAGAAGTCGTCGTCCAAGACGGCGTCCCCCAGATCTACTCCTGCGGTCAGGAGTATGTTTTCGTTGTCTGTCGTTCTTTGGAGCTTAAGACACGGTAGATCATTTTGAGTGTTTTTTCTAAAGATATTAATCTCGGGAAACATACTCGGGTCGCTAGAAGTAACAGCTCGAATTCTGTTATCCCAGTAAGAGTTAATAGACAATCGATAGTTTAGTTTAATGAGCGAGTTGACATTTTTGATTGAAGACTTCAGTGTCCTAATCTCCAGATCTTTTCTGTCAGTAAACCACCTGTACAAGAGTTTTAATCTTGTCAGGAGGCCACTTTTTTGCCTATGTAGTGCGTCTATTGTCGCGTTCTTGTACATTTCAGTTGCGTTATGTTCTTTGTATCGTGGGATTGTTTTGTCCATCGTTTGTTTTATGACACCATCCATCTGAAGCAGGTATTCATCGATCTCTACGCTCGATAGATTCCTGTCGTTTGGAGGCACAATGTCGTTAGAGAGGAATTCTCTTGTCAAGGTGTTGGAGAAACGTGGCCAGCGTGCCTTACTAAAATTGTAGGAGCGCGCAGGCACAAATTCATCCAAGACCACAAGTTCGTTTGGTAGCTGTATGACGGCGGAAAGTCCGCAGTGGTCACTGTCGTATTCTACCGTCTGTAAACAGTTTCTTGTCTGTTGGCCCACAGAGTCAGTTACTGTCAGTCTTGAGTCTAACAGTAGTAGATCTAGAAAAGCACCGCTCCTTTGGAACGATGGCATATCTGTAGCAAGAAGGTCGATTTTATACTCAATATGGTGTCGACCCATCCAATCAAAAAGATGGTATCCCCTTGGATTTTCGATTTGATTTCCCCAATCTTCATGTTTGGCATTCAAATCCCTGGCGATAATGTAGTAGTTTTCATCCGAATACAGACTAAGCCACTCGAAAAGTTTTTCGAGCTCTGCAATAAAGTTTGCAGGTTGAGGTGCTTCTTGTGCGTACACTGCGATCACATACATTCGCTTCCTATGTTGGAGAGGAATGCAAGCTTCTAACAACTCGAATCTTCGCACTTCACTATTATATATGACCTTATGATCAATACCTTTTCGTAAAAAGATAGCGACCCCGCCCCCACCAGTCGAGTTGGGCCGGTCCCTTCTTACGATATTGTAATTATTATGAGTCAGTTTGTGTTTCTGGTTTAGCTGGGTTTCGCTAGCCAAAAAGACATCTGGACTGAGATCATGCAACAATTGAAACAAATTTGTTCTACGTTCGGTCCTGATTAGTGAATTTACATTCACAGCCAGGATTTTAAAGGGGTTCTCGTACAGCGCGCCCATTATGGTTTAAATTGCCCTAAGCTGGGAAGGTAAGCGTAGACACGGTCTAGTCTTTCCTCCTGCTTTCCGAGCTGTTGTTGTAGGCTGGTTAACTGGGCCTGCATGGCCAGCAATACAGTCATTATATCGGCCTATCCCGCAGGTGCCGTAGGCACGGGGGCCTGTTTGGCAGCCTTTGGTTGTGGCTGTACTGTTGTTGTTGTCCTCCCTGCCGCCATTTGGGCGTAAAAGATTTGGGGCACAACGGCTGTCGGTGCAGGAGCAAAAATAGGTCGCCCTTCACCACCTTCGGAGCTTTTGTTTGCTTTATCTGCTAAAACTTAGGACAACCCCGATAACTAGCAGGGTGCCCCTCGCCTCCGCAAAGCACACATTTAAGTAGAGTCTTATCTCCGACCCTTTCCTGTCCGAGCTTACACTCACCTAAATTGTGGTTCTCACTGCATTTCACGCAGCGAGACTGCATACTGCAGTTCGCCGCGGCATGCCCGAAACTTTGGCAGCGCATGCATTGAAGCATGTCGCCGCGTCTCTTAAATTTATCCCATGTTACAACCTGGAAGTCTACGTTGGTAATTTTCGTAGACTATCCAGTTTGCTTTTGGGCGACAGCTGAACCAGCTAGAACGGTAATTTCCGTTGCTCCCGTTTGGCTCTGACATTCATGAAAGGCTTGACTCCCACGAACTCGGGATCTTTCGTCGCTACCCGACGGAGTTCATTTAGAAGCGCCACCGTATCAGTGGAGCTGTCAAGGTTCTTTAAGAGGACCGTTTGAGTTTTTTCCTCTTTCGGCGTGAAACTGTAATGTTCAGTGGCCGTTTTTTTGAGAATCTCTTTTAATATTTTATGCTGATGCACTGAGTGGATAGCATGTCTATCATTACTCAGCCGTTTGATTAAAAAGTTATCACCTATGGCGTCCCTACATATATCTATTATATCTTTAATATTTAATTTGTATGTATTTATGGGCGGCACCTTACCTTTTTTTGTGTTGGCTGCGATGGCTGTTGCTGCTGCATCTGCTGTTGTGTCTGCTGTTGTTGACTCTGCTGCTGTTGTCTCAGCTGCTGTTGTCTCTGCTGCTGTTGGTTTTGCTGCTGCTGCTGTTGGTTCTGCTGCTGCTGTTGGTTCTGCTGCTGCTGTTCGTTTTGCTGTTACTGTTTTGCCTTTTTAGACGTCGATGGTTGATCCATCTTTGTTTGCTGTTCTTTTTGCTGTTGTTGCTGTTGTTGTTTAGTAGACTGTTGTATTTGCTTCTGCTGTGGTTATTGTTTCTGCAGCTGTGCTTGCTGCTGTTGTTGTAGTTGCTGCTGTTGCTGTTCAGCGGTCTGGAGGGATTTAACCTTGGCTCCTTCCTTTTGCTCTTTGCGAGCCTTTCCGCCCACCTTCTGTTTTCTTGCTTAGTTCTGACCGCCAGGATCTTGCACTCGAACTCACTAATTTCTTCTTCCTCATAATCTGACTCTAATGAGGTAGGCATTTCTTTTGTATGAGTGTTGTTGTTGTTGTTGTCTTCGGCAACTCTTGTGTCGTCAGGGGTGCTTGTGTAGTGCCCCTCTCCTTCGTTTGACACATACGACACTGATATGTCCGATGCTAGTCCAGCATTTTTCAGCTGCTGACGTATCTTGAAAGCGGCGGTTGTTTTGGCTGGTCGCGCCTCTTCCTTCTCTCCAACTTACTGTTGAACCAGATTCGCCCTTGTTGGCCTTTTCGTGACTAAGTTCGTTTGAACTTTTTGCCTTCTCCTCCTCTTGACTGACGTCATTGGTGCAACACCCGATTTTGGTAGCCCATCCATCCGATGGCACCACCTTATCTATCTCCTCTTCCATTAGTTGGGAGATTTTCTTGACGCCTTCTAGGCTTTTTCTATTTCCCAACATTTTTCTATTTCCCAAAAAGTGTTGGTAAAGTCACCCAGGCTGGATTCGAACCTGGGTTCCTCTGCGCCGCGATCGGCCACTCTTTTACTTTTACTTTACTTTTAAGAGATTTTTATTTTAACTTTTTCTTATATTTACTTAAATGCTAGACAAAAATCTTAAAACTAGCTAAAAATATCATCTTAATTAACTTACTGGCCCTATGCGGGCGCTCTAAATTAATCTCTAACTTAATTTTAATTGCCTTTCGGCCTAAAAATAACTTAATTTTATCTTATCTATATTGGGGTTTTTTATTTTTTACCCAGAAAAAATTAAAAACTAGGTCATCATTATCTTTTTCTTAATCTATCTTAAACTACCTAAAAACTAACTTAAAATAAACCTAAAATACTTAAAATTACAACAGCCACAGCAGCCGTTTTATTTTTATTTTAATATTTTTTTGTTGGATTTTCGGGTTTTTTTTTTTTTTTTTTTTTTGGTGCCGCCGCAACTGCCTTAGATACTAAAGATATATGTAGGTCGGCCATAGGCGATATGTCCGTCTATGTCGACTAAAAACTTCGGGTTTTAGCTAAGCCACCAAAATTGGTGGACCTGATCTACTGCTTCCTTCCGATCCCGGTCGGGCACGGCCCTACTGAAACGGAGGCGCTCTGCTTCGCTCCCAGCGACTATGTCTCGGTCGTAGAAGAGCCGCCTATCGACTGTTCTGCGGCCGACGTGGTAGATCAACGGAATCGCCGATCTATCCTGAATCAGCCCTCGACTATCAAGGTATAGGAAAGCCTCGGGCGGGATAAAACCACTCGAACGTGTGCTTTCAAAATATTCATCTTGGGGGTAGTAAGCCTCGAAGATTTGTCCATTAGTTGAGGTCATCGCCCCTGCAATGTGTCCGCGAATAAGCTTAATTAAAAAGTTATCTATCCTGTTTGTATTGGCCCCGTTGTATAGGACCTCGTTGGAATAATAGTGTTTGTACTCCGACTCTGGTGTTCTATAAAGACCGAGACAAGTGCGAAGGCACTGTCTCTCGAACACCCGAATCTTTTCCATTAGAGATGGTGCAACGTTGCACCACACAGGGCATCCATAGGCAATCATCGGCCTAATGAGGGCCATGTAGCAAATCACTTTCACTCTGCTGTCAAGGCGGCTGCTATAAAACAACCGTCTTGTCAGAGCAAAAGCTCCCCTAGCCCTGGCTAGAGCAGCCTCTACATGTCGGTTGAAATATAGAAACTGATCCAGCCAGATGCCAAGGTACTTTACTTCACTTTTACTCGCCAGTGGATGTCCATGTGGCCCAGCGATCACTAGCTTGCGCCAGTTCTTTCTCGTATCCCTAGAGGCCCCAGACAAAGGGGTTTTAAACAGGATAGTTTCACATTTCTGGAAGTTAATTTTCAGCTTCCAATCATTACAGTACTTTTGAATTTTATCGAAATCACGTTGCAAGAGAATTCTGATGACTTCAACTTTTGGACCTGTTCTGTACGCAACTAAATCATCGGCATACGCAATTGCATGAGGTAGACTCCCAATGAGATCGCTGGTGTAAATACTAAAGAGAATCGGCGAGTTCACCGCTCCCTGTTGCAGACCGTTTTTAATATCAAAAGTTGTGGTAGATGTTACATTGCCACTCTTGACAACAAACTTTCTACCATTAAGCATGTCGTAAAGCATATATAGCAGTGGTTTACTTATGCTCCATCTGGTTAGCTTCCGATAAAGACCCTCTAACCATACGGTGTCGAAAGCCTTCTCCAGATCAACCAGACAGGCACCCGTGCATTGATTCTTAGCATTGTTCCATTGGACAGCAGATACTAACTTTGACGCGGCATGAATTGTGTCATGTCCCGCCTTAAAGCCGAACTGGGTGTCTGGAATTATATTTTTGTCCTCGGACCACTTGGACAGAGCTCTATTGATAACTTTTTCGAATACTTTGCTGATACTCGGAAGAAGACTTATCGACCGGAGATTTGCCGGATTGGAATTGTCCTTTCCCTTTTTGGGGAGAGGATGTACAACAGCTGTCTGCCAACTAACTGGATAATATGCATTATTCAGCGCGTTGTTGAACAGTGTTGTGTATATGTCTATTGCTTCCTCAGGGAGATGTCGTAGTACAACATTGGGTATACCATCGACTCCTGCTGACTTCTTTTTCTTTAATGATGCGAAGATCATTTGTAGTTCGACCCTCGAGATGAGCAGGGAACTTGGCCCATTTAGCTCGATCGGCCACTCTACCACCTGAGCTAAGCTCGTATATATTAAAATGTGTTTTTTTGGTGTAGATATAGCTTTAACTGACGGGAAGCGATGCTTTATCGGAGCCAAGGCCGTTGACGAATATTTCTTATTGCTTTAGCAAGAATTACATTTTAAAACATTTTTTAATGCATTTATGATATTTACATTTTTTTTATTTATTTGATTTTTATATATACCTACATAGGTACATTAGTTTATTTTATTTTTGTAAATGAAATAATAACGAATAGTTTATTTATGTCAAGCATTCTTGATTAAGAAGTCCAGACGCTGAACCTAATTTTCGACGGTTTTCAAGCATAAATCGGCCGATACTGCTGCAATTTCACGTTCGATATTCGTACGAAGTTCATCAATCGTCGCTGGCTTGTTGGCATAGACAATAGACTTGACGTAGCCCCACAGGAAATAGTCTAACGGCGTCAAATCGCTCGACCGAGGCGGCCAAGTGACTGGACCATTTCGTGAGATAACACGTTCTCCAAACTTGGTTTCCAATAAATTGATTGTGACATTTGCTGTGTGGCTTGTGGCACCGTCCTGTTGGAACCACATGTCCTCCAAGTCCATATCATCCAATTGGGGCCAAAAATATGGGGTTATCATTGAACGGTAGCGATCCCCATTCACAGTAACGTGCCGGTCTTGATCATCACGGAAGAAGTACGGCCCAATGACGCCGCCGGCCCATAAACCACACCAAACCGTAATTTTTTCGGGATGCAATGATGACTCATAGAGTATGTGTGGATTGCTGCCTGACCAATACCGCATATTTTGTTTATTGACGAAGCCATTCAGCCAGAAATGAGCCTCATCGCTGAAGATGATTTTTCGATGAAAATCCGAATCATTTTCAAGTTGTTGCTCAGCCCAATTCACGAACATACGACGCACCTGGTGGTTAAGCGGCTTCAGTTCTTGTGTCAATTTAATCTTGTAAGCATGTAGGCCAAGATCTTTTCGCAAAATTCGCCACAACGACGTCACAGAGATGCCCAACGCTTGAGAACGACGTGTGAGAGACACATTTGGGCTTTCTGCAACTAAAGCCTCAGCGGCAGCAATATTCTCAACACTACGGGCACTTCTTTGTCTCAATGGCACGGGAAAATTTTGTACTGTGCCTGTGGATTAAAATTTTTCCACTAGACGCTCAATTGTTGATCTGCTAGGACGATTGTGACGACCATAAATTGGACGTAGCGCTCTTAACGTTGAGGCCACTGACTCCGAATTTCGGAAGTAAATTTTAATAATTTCGACTCGTTGTTGGCTAGTATATCTTTTCATCATAAAATGGCAAACCTTACTGAAGAGAAATGTCAAAAGAGCGGCAAGAAATATGGCGTCGTTTGCTGTATCTGTTGCTCTACTTTTGTAGCGTCCCTGTTGAAAAACCCGATATAATACATCAAACCAAACTCATGGAACTTTCTCTTCAAATATGAAACAGAAGGTTATTTTGACATTCTACTTAGTTTTTTTTACAATTTTTTTAGCTCAAAAATTAACGCTACCTCGTACCTGCATTGTCATATAACCGTTATGTTAAAGCTTATTTTTCTTGAAAACAGCTCTAAGATTTTTTCTGAAAAAAAATTACTATTGTAGATAAGCATTACATTTTGGTGAAAAAAAAATTAAGATGGTGAGCCTTTCAGGACCTTTTTTTATTTTTTTCGACTTTCTTGAGATCTGGTGAACCGATTCCAACCAACATTGATATTAGTAAAGTAGCCTAAGTAATTTCGCATTAAAATATTTTCGAAAACTTTCTTTTGTATTTTTAATACCCTAATTAATTTTTTTGAAAAATCGATATTTTGATAACGCGTAAATGATTTTTTTTTAATTTTGTTTTTTAATGTAAGTTATTTTGGGCTTAATTTAGCATTCTTGATTTTTTTTTGTAATTTTTAAAAAAGTTTGTTAAAAAAAAACGTTTTGTTTTAAAAACAAAATTTCGCACTTCTTCACAAAAATGTCGTTTAAATAAATAAAATGTCGTTTAAATTATTCAGCTGAAAACTATTTTACGTACTTTTTTCGAAAAGTCAAAAAATCGTATTTTAACAGACGCGTAGCTCGGATCGATGAGGACTGTTCCTTAAATATTTATAACAATTCAACGAAAGGGATTCAAAACAAAACTCAAATAAGTTTATAGGAACCCTAAGGAGATTTATAGGAGAGTTCGTAAAAAAAATCTAACAATCAGACATGACATTACGATGATAGAGAAACATATTTGAGTTACTGGCATAATTCGAAATTATTTTGGAAAACTTTTTTTTTTGTATTTTTAATAATTTTCTTAATTTTTTTTTTCAAAAATCAATATTTTGAAAACTGGTAGGATGGATTTTTTTTTTAATTTTGGTTTTTAAATGTAGATTATTGTTTTCCTTGAGTTTGCATTCTTAATTTTTTTTTTAATTTTTGAAAAAAGCCATTAAAATAAAATCGTTTTATTTAAAAATCGCTCCTACGATTTTGAAAAAAAAATCACACATCTTCACATATTTTTTTAAAAAAGAAAATGGCGTTTAATTTTTTCCGCTGAAAACTATTTTACGTACTTTTTTCAAACAATCAAGAAAAATCGAACAAAAGCTTTGAAGTTCCCTTAATATTTTGTATTCCAAGCTGTGATCTAGTTTTTATTTTTGGTGCCGCCGAGGCCGAGCGTAACTGCCCTATCTAACTTAAAAATACATTAATCATTATAGGCGACAAAAGTCGACTGAAATAATTATCAATGTTGATTTAGACTTAACATATATTGGGGCATGGTGCTGCCTGGAGAGCGGTGATGCATAAGTTGTGGAGAGCGGCAAAGAAGGAGAGAGTTGACCAAAGATTTGGTAGCACAGGTGCCGTGAAATAACGTCGAGCACAATAACGCCGAATTACTCTTCTTCCTCTGATTCTTAACATATGACGATAATAGTCGTCATAGCTATTACTTTTCTCATTATTATCCGAAAAAGAGACAAACCATCAACGCCAACGTCTAAGCCCAAAACTATACCAATGAGAACTTTCAACAAGCGACGTAACACCCATCCATCCCTTGAAGACATTGACTTCTGCGTTTCTTCGATCTGAGGGGCCCAGAATGTTGTGACAGCAACAGAAATCCCTAAACCTACACCATAAGCAAAACAAGCCAACAATACTTATCACCTGTAAGCAGAAGCCTGCACAAAAACAGAGAACAGAGAACAGTATATAGTATCATAGTAACCTAAGCGTAAACCTTAATAGTGTGTAAAATTAGGAAATTGTATTTAATAAATTTACTTGCCATTAGAACAGCAACGTGAAAACAATTATTTTAATACTGAGTTCCCCTACCAGCCGTAAGGGGTCTTAAAGCTTGAATTGTCGATTAAACAGTGCGGAAGACTTGAAAATGAAATATATAAGTTATACAATGCAGGTCCAAGAACTGACCCTTGGGGTATACTAAAATTAACATGCAATACACTGGAAACACCAAAATTAACATTGACAATAAAACACTTACCAAATAAGAAACTTCAAATTATCTAGTACAAATATAGGGTGAACTTTAACGCTTTCTCTATATCTATTAAAATCATACCTGTCGATATATCTTGAACCGATGTTGTCGGATATGATTACAATTTATTTACTTACTGTGAAACTGCCTAAATCCAAATTGTTCATCAGGAAAAATATTTTCGATAGAAACGAAATCTAGAATTTGCTTCTTAATGACTTTTTTCAAAAACGTTGGTTGGTAACCTTATTGGTCTATAGCTACCAGATAATTCATGTGAATTTGTTGAATCTTAAGATATGCATTCATAATAAATTCTCGCTCGTGGCAGTGTTTGAAATAAATATTTTTGACGTGATTAACGTCTTATAACTCCACGACAGGCTACACGTATGAAATAACATAACTCATGCTGATAATTCCACTCAAATTCCAAGTACAAAAAGAAAAAAGAAATACAAAATAGGCGGAGTTTTGTTAAGGTAGAAAGTAGATGTAATAATAGTGTGTGTGTGTGTGTGGACTTAATGAAAGGGTTTGTTAGTCATTTTTTTCAACCAACATCGATCGCAAACGTATTCTGAGCACCAGGCAAAAATGAAAAAGAACAGGCGTAAGTTTCCAAAATAATTCCACTCAAAATCAAAAAGAACAAGAAGAGAAAAAGAAATACAAAATAGGCAGAGTTTTGTTAGAGTAGAAAGTAGATGTAAATATTGGGGTGTGTGTGTGTGGATTTAACGAGAGGGTTTTTGGGTGTGAGTTAACGGGCTGTATGTTGGTGTTGCTGCCATCAATGTTTGCTTATAACGTTATCACGTAAAATTATCGTCCGTAAACCGACTTTACAGACACCCAACTCTTTCATTTTTTTTCTAGCCCTCCTATTTTTCGGTTTTGAAGACTGTCTATAGTGCATTTGATGCTTTGTTCCACAACGAATGCACTCGAAGCATCAAAAGTTTGTATGGCTTTTTTAACCAAATCGTTCGTTTCAATATCACCCAAATTTTATGAAACTAAATCATTTTTAGAAGAAGTAAATACAAGCAAATTCGTTTGCTTTTTCGGCATCCGTAAAGAAAATTCTTGACGAATCCTTCAGAAAAGGAATCTTTTTATTTTTACTTTTGACTATCGTAACGATATTCGAAAAAGATTTGGCATTTTTATCAAGTTATTCAAATTTTTTGAAACAAGTTTGTTAAAATTCTTCCTCAGAAAGGCTGACGGTATCTTTGCCAATTTCGTTTGTAAACATTTCTCACTTTAATTCAATTCAATTCAAAAATATCAGACGTTGTTTGTACGTATCTTTCTAAGCACGCTTAGGAACGCTTTCGTCTTTAGAAAATATAATAGTTTTTATTAAGCTAATCTAATACACACTGTATTTCAAATATGCAGTAAACAAATATTACAATTTAATAAACTCTTTATTAAGTTTTAATGTTGCTCTATTAAATATTAATACTTTCTATATTGGCATATACACCAATGCTGCATTAATTTTTAATAAAATATTGACTAAGTTAACAAAAAAAAATAAATAAAAAATACAAACTACTTAAATACAAAAAAAAATACAAGCAAAAAATAAAGAAAATTTACACAAAAAAATTAAAAAAATTAGAAAAATATACAAAAAATACAAAACATTATAAAAGATAAATGCAATAAATATTGCTTTGGCTGTTCTAGTTTTTTATTAGATTAAGTTTATTCTAGATAGTTTAAAATAGATTTAAGGTAGGTTATGAAAAAAAAAATGTGTACATATATCGAAGACTTAGTTTTTTTACTTGCGATTTATAAGGATTATAAGGCAAGTTATGCATTCGTTAAAAAAAAATTCTAACAGTCAGACGTGCCATTACGATGGTAGCGAAACATATTTGAGTTTCTGGCAAAATTCTGTCTGTCTGTCTGTCTATCCGTCGATGTTTCCGCAAGAAGTTATAAAGGGTCCGCCAAATAACTTCTTTTTTTTTTTTGAAAATGCTTCATCAACATCGAGTGTAGCTTCAGCTGTGTGGCACGTAGCGCCGTCCTGTTGAAACCAAATGTTGCCAATATCTTCGAACAAAAATTCGTTCAACATGGCCCGATAACGATCGCCATTGACTGTAACGGCCACTCCTTGCTCATTTTCGAAAAATGCCCCAATTATGCCTCTGGACCAAAATCCGCACCAAACAGTGACTCGTTTTGGGTGTGTCGGCTTTTCAATGTATGCGTGCGAGTTTTCTGTGCCCCAAATGCCACAATTTTGCTTGTTTACATACCCGCCAAGATCAAAATCGGCATCTTCTCTAAGTCGATCGCAAGCAGTAATGTCACAATATTTCCCAGCGTTTACACAACCATATTCGTTTAGCGGAAGGATACAACTAATTATCTGTCAAATCAGCATTAGTTAAAAAAAAAAACGTTAGATGGCGGACCCGTTAGTTACGTTTATTATAATTTATTATAAAATTTATTTTAACCGAACTTTTACAATTTACTATTTGTAATCCGATTAATTAGTTTTTAAGAGTAATATAATAACTCATTGATAACTGAACTATGAACGATCGGATAATATCCAATCCGTTGTGAAATAGGTTATTCATTATAACGTTGATTTTGGCTTGCATAAGAAGTTTAATTAATTATTTGTTATTAATCTTTTGTCTTCTGTTCAGAAAAACAAACCCTTGAAGAGGGATATATCTAATTGTTAATGATGGACGCTTGGCTCAACAATAGATTTGATAAAGAGTTAACCTTGATCGCTATCATCAAATTTCATTGTAAATATGATCTTGCAATTATGAATTATTAGAGATGAATTAAAGATGCACACTTGTGTCAACAAAAGGATTTAATTGAGCTTGATCGTTATGATCTAATTTAATTATGTTTCAATTTAAATTTATAAAGCAGCATCAGAGATGCATAATTTCAACAATACATACATTACATTTATTGGCGCGACAGCTCCTTAAGGAGCCAAGGCCTAGTGACTTATACTCTCAACCATTCTTGTGTGTGTGTTGTTAATCTGCAAGAATGGAAGGGACCTACAGTTTACCGCCGAGTCCGAACGGCTACATGAGATGCACTTTTTCGAGACAAATTTTACTCTTGGAGGTTTTGTCAATTCCTCGCAAGAGGCAGTACCCCAGAAAAAAAGGTGGCTATGAGCGGGATTTGAACCCAGGCTCTTTCGCTTAGCAGTCCGACACACTAACCACTAAGCCACGGGGCACTACAATTTCAACAATCAATTTCAACAATACAAGCTGATTCTTAATAAAGATTTTTCATGATGACTTATGATTACTGTAGGTATCGAGTATATTGTGTGGGTTTTGTAAGTTTGCTGGAGGTTTGACGTGTGTCAATGCCGTAACCCTCCCCTCCCTAAGATTCTGCTCCCGAGAATCCAAAGTTTTTAATTCAATATTAACTTTCGTTGTTTGATTTTTTTGATTTTAATTATTATTAGTATGAATATTATGTTACCCACGATTATGAGAATAATTGTGCTGAATGCTATACCTTGATTTTGATTATTTCTCTGTTTTTAATGTTATCAAAATAAGTTCTGGCAATGAAATGTTCATTGAAATGTTTTTAATTTCTATGTCATTGAAATTGGGAATTACGAAATTTTCGCTCATTAATAAGTTGTCGTATTCTATAACATTGATACTAAGTTTAAGAAATTTATCAGATTATTTCCATAAATTCTTATGTCATAGATATTACAAATTCGCTTAGTATATCTAAGTTTGTTACAATTACATTTTTAGTTAATTGTTTGATAATTTTTTCATTATTTACCTTGAAATTTCATTAAGGTTTATCTTTTAGAATTTCTGAAATTGATTTAATTTGTTTTTTTATAAATAATATTTTTTAAATTTATATTCATATATATTATTATTAGTATTTCTTAATAAAGATAGCAATAGTATAATTTGTTACAATTTCAAGTCTATTCTTATTAGTCTGTACTATAAGTTGGTATCATTATTACAAAAAATATTTCATCATTATACAATACTATAGAGTTTTTAATATTTGTTAATTCTCTGAATGATATATTATATTTTCTTATTTCTTCGGTTGTGAGCAAATCTCTGCCCAGAACACTTAGTTTACAAAGTTATAAATTATCTTTAATTTTTCTGACTTGCTCTCTTAATAATTGAATATTATATTGAATTTGGAAAATGTGTTGCATGTGCTCTATTGTTCTATAGTATTAAGACTAAAATTTGCTGCTTTATAGATACTATACAATTGTTAACTTATTTGTTCTTGTTGTATAATGCAAAATATTACAAATCATATTAACAGACAACAAAATCAAGTATACCATTAGTGTAACTTCTTCATTTGGAACTTCAGATCATTGTATCATTTCAGCAAATTTCTCATCCCCCACTCATCCATTTAAAGTACACTCCACACCAGAACGGTTTGGCAATACGAGAAAGCCAACTGGGACGGCCTGAACATTTTTTTTCCGAAACTTTAACTGGTCACTATGCTTCCTCAATAGTGACATTGATGGCAGTGCTGAAATGATCACAAATAAGATTCTTCTAGGGATGCGTGTTTTTATTCCTAACAGAGTAAAAAGCATCAAGCCTAAAGAAAAGTCCTGGTTTAACTCTAAGTGAAAAAAAAATATTAAAAACTCAACATCTTCGGTTCCAACGCTCATCGACAATAACAAACCAATTGTTTAATCTTCAAAGGAGGCAAACTTGCTCGCCGCCCATTTCGCTGCCAGCTCCACGCTGCCTCACAGCAACGTTGCCTCTCTTGTACTTGACAGATGGACAGATTTTCTTCCGCACTCGTACAATAGCAAGAGTTCTCAAAGATCTCGATATACTGAAATACGCTGGCCCGGAAGGTATAACCCCCATTCTTTTAAAGAGGTGTTCTTCCACACTGGCAAAGCCACTGCGTAAGCTTTTCCATCGCTCCTACTCTTCTGGAATCTTTCCTAGAAGATGCAAAACACCATTTGTCCAGCCTGCCCCTAAGAAAGGTGACCCATCCTCCCCTCCTCCTACCGACCCATAGCACTAACATCCATTCTTTCTAAGGTCATGGAAACTCTGATTAACCGTCAGCTTAATGAATATCTCGAAGATCAAAAGCTTCTCCATGAGCGTCAGTATGGCTTCCGCAGCAACCATTCCACTGGTGATCTGATGGCATATCTCACCGAACAGTGGAACAAATCTTTACATCGCTTTGGTGAAAGTAAGATTATTGCTCTTGATATCTCCAAGGCATTTGATACAGTTTGGCATGAAGCTCTCTTATCGAAAATGCGTGCTTTTGGGATCGATGATACTCTTGTTCGTTGGATTAGAAGCTATCTTCTGGATCTTCAATACAAGTTGTATTGGACGGATTCAAGTCTGATTCCCATAAAATAAATGCTGGTGTGCCCAGGGCTCTGTTCTGTCTCCGACTCTTTTCCTCATTTTTATAAATGATCTTCTGTCTGTTACTTCTAATCCACTTAACTGTTTTGCTGACGACTCTACCCTCAGCTTTTCAAATTCGTTCGATAATTCACGTCCTTCGCCTTCGGACGTACAATTGCAACGGTGCCGTATGTCAAGCTCATTAAACTCCGATTTATACAGCATTGTCAAATGGGGTAATAGGAATCGTGTGGAGTTTAATGCTTCGAAAACTCAATGCTGTCTTCTGTCGTTAAAGCTAAACATACTCCCAATGCCATTGTCCATGAATGGCACTTACATCGAAGAAACCGAAAAGCTCTCAGTACTCGGTATGTGTGTCAACGACGACCTCCGTTGGAATGGCCATTTATTTCTGATCGCTAAGAATGCTGCTAAGTGCTTAGGTTTTCTGTATCGGTGTAAGAAGTACTTTTCCCCATCTGATCTGGCTACAACTTATAAAGCGTTTATACGGCCTAAACTCGAGTATAACTCCCACCTCTAGGCAGGTGCTTCGCAAACATCGTTTCACCTGCTTGATAGAATACAAAATCGAGCGTTAAGATTGATAGGAAACAGATATGTCTTCCAAACAATTGCTCCTCTCGAATACCTGCGCAATGTTTCATGTCTTTCCTTATTTTGTCGTTTCTTTCATAAAAAAATTTCACTCGAAGTACCCAGCTGCATTCCTCCTTTTAAGAGTTTTACCCGTAATACACGTCTTGCTAGGAATGCTCATCAGTTCACCCTTGAGCCCAATTTCGGACGTAACGTGAAAAATAGAGATTCCTTTTTTAGCCGTACAACACGAGTTTGGAATGGTTAACCCGGAGAGATTTTCCCTTGCCATTTCGATTTGGAAGCATTAAAAACCAATGTTAATCGACACCTTTTTTCCCTCCCTCAATAATCTTCCTATGTTCGCGCAGTGCGTTTTAACACAAATCCCTTTTGCGCGCGCATGTTATAAAAAAATGGGCACGAATGGGTCGCACGTACTTGCTCTTATCTGCCTAACTAAATTTGAAATCAAGATCTTTGACAGACACAAGTAACATTAGTAACAGGATTTTATCAAAACCGGTCCTACAACTTTCGAAAAACTTTTTTCATAAATTCTTTGTTATTTAAGACGTCGATGGCGTAATTCATTTTTACTAAAAAGCGTTAAGTATTGTGGTTTTGATACTTTTTATAAGTTCAAACTGTGTTATTTTCAACGTAAATGCTACCTGTTTCTGTCAAAGATCTTGCTTTCCAATGTAATTAGGCACCTAAGAGCAAGTACGTGCGACCCAGTCGTGTCCATTTTTTATAATTTCTTTGGTATTTATGTGGTGTAAATCTTTACACATTTCAGGTAGATTATGATAGCTTTGACGCCAGATTCTTCTAGAATGACTAAATAGAAATGTTTTTTTTAATGAGGCGGGAGGTTAAACTTTCTTAAAAATGACTTAAAATTAAAATACAATTATTTAATAACAAGGGCCAAACGTATAATTAAGAATAAGAATTATACTTTCTTTTAAAGATAGGAATTCGCACTTAATTTAAACTTTTATATCAAGTTAATTTGGTAAATAGTTTCTGAAAAAAATTAACTTTATACTCAAAAAAAAAAAAAAACAATACTAGGCCCGTAGTGTTAGACACAAAAATTACCAAAATAGCCCGATACAATTATGCTAGGTTTTCCTGTGCTGTGCTAGGAGTGGGGTAAAAAGAGATATTTTTTGTGGTTTTTCGATGGTATATCCTAAACTAATCCATATTTTTTTTTCTTAGTACATTTAATTCCGTGTCAAATGAGAAAACCATATTTTTAGGATTTTTTAGCATTTATAATCTTTTTATCTTTATTTTCGTATTTACAATAATTACATTTGGTATGCTACCGCACAGTTTACATACAGAGATTTTATATATTACATTATGATATCTTTCTACTGAATAATTATATTAATTTATATTGAAATTAGATTAAGTTAAGGTATTAATTTTGTAGGAAAATACAAACAAAACCTTCAATGCAAATGGAAAAGGGCAGGTACATTTTGACTCGGATAAAACGTAAAACTTCATAAAGTTAGTTAAGAAGTAGGTTAGTAAATATCAAGTTAGTAAGAATAATAGTAAATAAGTATTTAGGTATGTTTTAGTATATTAGTATTTGGTTAGTAAAGAATAATGATTAGATAAGTGAATAAATAATTTGAATAAATAAATATATATATAATTAAATAAACTTTTTAACAAATAAATAATAAATAAATAAGATAATAAATCAACAAATGAATAAATAAATAAATAAATAAATATAAATAACTAAATATGTAAGTTAATAAATAAATAAAACAATAATAATAATAAATGCATAATAAACATGTATACATTTAATAAAACAGAAAAACAATTAAGTAATATAGTCCATATAAACATGAATAACAGTTAAATAAATAAATAATAGATATATGAAAAAAAAACAAATAAGTTAATAAATATTGAACAAAAATTAATGACAATTAACATCAGAAAACGGTTAAGGAATCAATTGATTAATGAGTGGATTTTCAGAGGTTTCGCAATTCAGCAAAAAAATGCTAGTTAATTTATTGATTCTAAAAGAAATCATTTCAACTTTTGCCCTCTCGTGTAAATCTAAAGTGGAATGGTATCGTGGAAGGTTAAGCATCATTTTGAGCAGCTTGTTCTGTGATACTTGGAGTTTTTTAATGTGAGTTCTTGCACATTTTCCCCACACCTGACATCCATAGAGAAGGATTGCTTGGAATACAACTTTTTGAATGATCATTTGATATAATATATTTATAGCAATGCTAACTTTTTGCTCTTTAAAAGTTAATTTTTGATCTTAATAAATGCAAAGATATTTAACACTTGAGTCCCACTTGACAATATCACCATTAACGTTGAGCTGATTGTTTGGAAGATAACAAGACTTTCTCTTTCTGCTAAAAAAGATAGCTTGTAATTTGTCAACATTCAGCTTAATTTTCCATTTTGTATAGTAGTTGGTCATCAATTCTATTGCATTTCTTAAATTTGTCTCAATGTTAAGACTAAATTCATGCGATGAAAAGATGCCTGTATCATCCGCAAATATAGCTATTTGACACTCTGGTAGCCTTGGTATATCAGATGTAAGAATATTGTAGAGAAAAGGACCTAGTACTGATCCTTGTGGGACACCTTGGTTCACGTGATAATAGTTTGACGGACTGTTATTGACGAAAACACTAAAGTAGCGGTTAGACAAAAAGCTTTGAATTATTTTCACGAGATATATGGGAAAGCCGAATTTTACCATCTTGTGCAAAATACCATCATGCCATACTGAGTCGAAAGCTTTTTCTATATCGAGTAGAATAAGACCAGTCGATTTACCAAGAGATCGGTATTTTCTTACATGTTCACATACTCTTAAAACTTGATGGGAGGTGCTGTGATGCATCCTGAATCCAAATTGTTCATTTGGAAATATATTGAACTCATCAACGATGCGTAATATTTTTACTTTGAGAACTTTTTCTAGTACTTTACTTATGCAACTAAGCAAACTTATTGGTCGATAGCTAGTAGGTAGTTTTGTTTGTTTTCCAGGTTTAGGAATTAGTATAACCTTAGCATATTTCCAACTTATTGGGAAGTATTGTGTTTTAAGACAAGCGTTAATCAAAAATGCAAGAAACTCAAGCCCTGCCTTTGGTAGTTTTCTTAAATAAATATTTTTAATGTTGTCTAGCCCGTCCGACTTTTTAGATTTTAAGTTTGAAACAATATATTTCACATCCCCTCTAGTTATAAGCTGATCCCTAGGAGTTTCAGTTATTTGAGAGTTAACTGTGTTTAAAGTTTGACTTACAATGTTCTTGGTTGAATCATCGCTAAGGTGTTGCGAAACAGTATGGTTTTTCAAAAATGTTCATGCAAAAACATTAGTTTTGTCTGAATTTCGATAAACAATCATTACCATTTATAAGATTAGGTATTTGTTTGTTTTTATGGCTTAGCACTTTTTTCCAACTTACTAAGTTTTTCATTCCAATTTTTATTTCGAAACTTACTAATTTCCTCCACAATCTTTTTGTTGTAAGATTTAACTTCAATGCGGTACTGTGGAAGCCGATAACGTTGCCATTGCCTCTTAAGAGAATTCCTTATACGAATGTATTCTAGTATGTATTCCGGCATTTTAATAAAAAAAGGTTTTTTGGTTTTTTTAGGGACACAAGACTCAACTGATTCTAGAATTACGTTGGAGAAGACATTGACTTGAACATCAACATCTTCTTTTGAACACACTCTGTCCAAATCAGTAGGAGTTGATCTAAACTTGGATCTAATTTCTGTCCTAAAACGGCTCCAGTTAGCATTTTTAAAGTCCAAGAAGTATTGCTCTCTAATTTCAGCCGATTCATTCATTTTACAAAAAACAGGTATATGATCAGAACTCAAATCATTCATAGTTTGAGACTGACTGAAAAACGAAGGTGAGCCTCTCGACCCAGATGGAAAATAAGTTGGACTAAACGGAAACAACATGGAATACGGAAATAAACAAGACATACTAGCAAGAACATTACCCCATGAATTCGCACGAATACATCCCCAATCTCTTAGCATTTATAATTATCTAAGCCATTTGAATGGATTCTGCCTGCAGCTTTAGATTGCACTCCCCGCAGATTTTTTAATGTTTACAAAAACACAAAGATTTTCTGTTCACCATCAACTTACACACAAAAAGTAAATTATTGTTATTGGGACCTCTATAAGTCCCTATACCTAGCATTATTGCCCTACTGCTGATACCCACGAATCTTTAATCAAACAATCAAATGTATCCATACTAAAATGAAAATTAAACTGAAAAAAGTCCATTATATCTTTCTATAAGCAAATTATATTATAAACAGTAAACAACAAGTGGAAGGATAATAATAATACACTAAAAAACTGCAAAAGCTAACAATCCTATATATTTATGTGTTTATCCCTTTGTCGTGACGCATGTTCGTTCGAGCTTCGAACCACAACGATTCTAAAGAAGTTGTGCACGTCAAAAAAACATTAAAATTAAATCTTTTTCAAAAAGACGCCTGCACTTAAAAAGGATTAGCACATAGGAGCAAGTACGTACGACACAGTCGTGCATTTTATTTTACTTGCGATTATAGGGACTATAGGGACTATTTAAGGATTCGTGAATATAAAAAATGAGATAACAATCAAACATGATATTACGATCATAGAGAAGCCTAAGAAAGTCTTTGGCAAAAAATGTCCGTCTGTCTGTCTGTCTGTCCGGGTGTTTATTGAGTTGCAGCCTAAACGAGTTAAGCGATTATTTTCAAATTTGAAATGTGTGATTCTTTTGGAATTCTCCAGAGGGGAAATGGAAATTTTATTTTTAGGCCTAAATATAACGGTACCTGCCATACGACCGTTTAGGAAAAGCTTATTTTTCTCGAAAACAGCTCCAACGATTTTGATGAAATTTTTTGAGAATTTTTTGTTGGCTATCATTTGATCAGAACCACATGTACGGGAAAAGTATATTAACGGGGTCTTTCATATGGATTTCTGTCAACTTTTATATTTGAAAAGATCTTGTTAGCTAAATTAATTATGTGTATCAAAATTTTGAAAAACTTTTTTTTTCTAATTAAAATTAATTTTAGATTTTTTTTTTTTTGAAAAATCAATATTTTTGAAACTAATCAAAAGAAAATTATTTAAAATTTTGTAATCATATGTATATTAATAAACTCTAAAAAACTTTATACCAACATTAAAAAAAAAGTTTCAAAAAACTAAAAATAAAATACAGGATTTTATCAAAACCGGTCCTATAATTTTCGAAATACTTTTTTCTTAAATTCTTTATTATTTAAGACGTGTGGTGGCATACTTCATTTTTACTAAAAAACAAGTATTGTGGTTTTGGTGGTTTTTATAAGTTAAGTTATAAGTTGTGTTATTTTCAACCTAGATGTTACTTGTTTCTGTCAAAGATCTTGCTTTCCAACGTATTTAAGCACATATGTAAGAGCAAGTACGTGCGACCCAGTCGTACCCATTTTTTCTAAATTATCGCTTGTTCGAAATCCCGATCTTTTATAATCCCGCTTTTTTTACAATACAATAGACGTTGGTTATATTCGCTTTTTTATTGTTTTATAAATAAAAAAAAAATAAAAATACTCCACAAATAACATTGTCGGAATATATTTGATTTTGTTTAATATATTGCAGAAAACACTTAGTTCGCTGATGAATTTCGAAACAAGCCTCACATTGCCTAACTATTGTGGTTGTGAGGCTTGTTTTAAAAATCATCAGCGAATTTATAGTTTTCTAGTAAATTAGGCAAAATAAAAGTGAGCTCAGGCAGGATGCTTGCAAGGAGGCATCATGGCTAAGCCAGAAAAATTGCAGAGAAATTACTCTCCTGCTTGGGGTCACTATAGGATTTGGAGAAGGTGCGAGGTTGGGTATATATAAATATATATATATATCCTAAAGATTCCTTAAATAGAAAAATAATTGTTAATTGTTTACAAGTTGGGGCTACATTTCCTGATGAAACAAAGCCCCAAATTTAAAATGAAAAAAGGCCCCAAAAGAAAGAAATAAAAGCCCAACGAAATTAAATAGGGCCCCAAATCTGAAGTAAAAGGTTTTTGTTGTATTGCGAACACATTTTGGGGCTCTATTTCCTGGGGTCCTATTTCTTAGAGCCCTCCCTATCATAGAAGTAATGCATATAAAAATTGTTGAAATGAATTCTGCGTCAATAAAAATGGAAGTTAGGCAGGAGGCACGCCGTTAGGTGCGACTCCGATGCAAACAGCAGCAACGGCTGAGGAGTTATTATAGCAAAATAAAAAATTATGCTTCTATGGATAGCTGGTGTACGAGTAGCTGAATTCAATACCAATCTCACAGTGCAGGAACAACAAACCTAGGACCTCAAAATAACGATAAATTAGCGCAAAAGGCTTGAGTGAAAAAAATGTATTTTCTTATACGCGACCCTTAAATCCGCTCCTGGAGGCAGAGTTATTTTTCGAAAAATTTGTTGTATACTGATCTAGCAGCTGAAGAGTTGGGTTTGTAACAAGTTTTTTTTAAATTTTTTTTATAAATATTTCAAGATTTAGAGTCATAATAGATAGAAAAAATTGTTGGCTTTTAAAGAGCATATTTATTATATTTAAAGCATATTATTGTAAGTGTTGCCGTTATTTTAAAAAAAATATTTTTTTGGAATGCAAATGCATTTTTAGAAAATATCCCCTCCCGCCTAGACGAGGGGATATAGACCGCCTTTTCATAGTAAAAAAATGGTTGTATTTAGTCCCTCTATAAGAATCCGTTATTATTTTTTATCGTACTATTGCCGAAAACCATATTATTAAGTTACACCACTATTATAATAAAGCGACACATTTAACGAAATTGAAATTTCAGATGCCAATTGACAGCTCAATGACAGAAAAGATATTCACATACGTAGTAGGTTTCGCAAAACGTTGCAAGACGTTGATAATGATGATCGATCAATATAACATAGAAATCATGGTAACATGCGTTTAAAAAGAAAACGTTGTCTAACTTTGATAGGATGTATCTTCGCTAATACAAATCTGATTCACCTACCGACTGTTCTTCAACTTTTTCATGGAATGTGTTGCACAACATGTTATTAGTTTAAGAGAGTTAAGTGAAAAAAGTCAGAAAATGTTGGGTTTTTTTGCCGCAAGACAAACAGTTACTTATTTGATTTTATTTGAATTAAACATCTGTTAAAATGAATTAAGTTAAATGCAAGGAAATTATTGGCTATGAAGGAAAAATGTGTATTTGCCATCTATGGGATGAAATTGCTCTATTGATATGCGCAGGGGTTAATGTGAAGTTAATTAAAGACATAACTTTTTAGGCTTTCGCGGTTTTTTTCGACATGATAAAAATTATTTTCGGAATATTCTACATTATTAAATTATTTTTCAGTGCAATTACTCGGAATGATGCGAAAATAATTTGTATTATTTTAATAACCAACACCCCAGTTGATCAATAAAGTGGAAGGAAAAAGATCTCAAAATCAAACTAGATAAGGCTAAATCGGCAATATGTGTTAACTGGAAAAGAATTTTCAACAACAAGCTTTTAGCGAATGATTTAAAGCATAGAGTTTTTAATGCTACGGCCAAAGCTATCCTGTTTTATGGTGCGCAAGTCTGGGGAGTGCATAGAGGTATAAGCTAGTTGAATGTCTTTTGCGCTTTTTCTTAAGAAAAGTATTCTGTTTGCCCATAAATACACCAAAATATATGTATTATTTGGAAACCGGCCTTAAGTCATTGTTTATTTCCACCCTCAAGTTGAATGCAGGCTACGGAGTGAGAGTTTTGCAAATGGAGGAACAGAGGCTTCCGATAAAGATACTTGAGTATGCGATTCGTCAAAAAACGCTGGTTGTTAGAGACTAGAACTTGTTAGCTGCAGACTGTGGCTTTACTTTAAATTGGAATTTGAATGCTGTTCAATGCAAGAAATCCCTTTACGAAGTAATACCAGTCACCAATGAGAATGAAAGCTATGCCTATATTGAAAAGCCCGCGCACCCACGGAAAGGCAGTATTATTCTAAGTGCGTTTTCAATCTCAACGACAGAAACTATTTTTCCACGGCATACAACAATGCCATCATTGGCACCATATTTAAAATAAGAGGAGAACTTATTAGACTGAACTTTAGGCCCCACCGTAATGAGGTTAACGATAGACGCACACTCTGTAACCGGCAGGAGAGAGAGGATGTATTACACTTCATAGGCATTTGTCCCAATGCTGGTAGAGATAAAGCGTTTTCATTTTGAAAAAAGCTTTCTGCAAGTCGAAGAAGTTACAAGCTATCTGAATGGCGCAAACTGAATGCGCATTTAGGAGTACTAGAAGGAAGCCAAAACTTGCAGAGCCCGAATCGTCGAGGAAATTTTTTGATTTATGCCTGTTATTTTACGTCAATGGAGAATCTGTTTACCGAACCAAGAATCAATCTGCTTTTTGTATACATAAACTTAAAGTCATTTCTCAATTTGTCTAATTATTCAAATTTGTTATTTTGATTTAACTAATCTAAAAGTCCTTAAAATACGCTTTAACTAAACTGAAGGTCTAACAAAATTTTGTTTTAACTAAACTTAAAGTCATTTTAAAACTACATAGGTAGATACATAAATATTTTAATTTCACTAGCCTGTAAGTCTTTAAAATTGTTTTAGCTAAACTAAAAGTCCCTTTTAATAAAGAAAAATACAATATTTGTATTAAATCACTTTTTCGCAAATTAAAAGCAAGAATGCCCCTCAGGTAGACGACATTCCATGCCATGTCTTTATCAATTATTCAAGAATTTTTATATTGTACTTGTAAAAACATTTATCGAAGAATAAAGAAATATATCTATCTACTTTAATCTATATACAATTATGAAAATATAGATATATTGCTAAAACAAGAAGCTGAAAGCAAATTTATTTGTAGTCCTATCCTTAAATTTGTCACTTCCATAAAATAAAGTCCAATGCAATATAATCCAATAGAACCCTTTCTTTCAGTCTAGGGACATTTTTCGATCAGAGAAGATTGCAGTTTTCTCTCCACTTCATAAACCCTTTACTAACGTGATTGTACTTGATATCATCATCACAAAATCCTTCGATATTGATCATAGATCAATGATTTTTTAGAATTTCGTTCTTATGAATAACAGTTTCTTGAAATAAAAGTCAAAAAATAAAGTGGCAGCATATTATATTTACCTACATACATATATCCTCTATCGTGCTAATGCGGATTTTTTTTCCAAGGAATACTTTTTACAAGGACACAAGATCTTCACTTATGCTTCTTTTGCAAGAATTTTTTTAATACAAAAAACACAAGCCTTTCGCAGAATGTTGCGCCATAAAGAGCAATATGAATGTCACAACGCAATTTCAGCTTAACAAGACACCAAATTAACAGATTTACACATTTCAATTTTAAAATGGCTCACTGTCGATATCCCATATTACCGTCCATCTTTTAATCTGTAAATAATATTAAGAGAACATATGCTATGGTTAGAGGAAATAAAAATGATTTATAAACTATATAAGATCGTCATAAAATAGTTCAAGCGGTTGAACGAACCTACCTATGTTTTTTCTCCCCAAAATTTTAATAAAACATGCAATGCATTTAGGTACCTATATATTAAGTATGGTCCCAGTTCAATTGCTAGTATACAAACATTTGTGCACGGGTAAAAGTCTCGCTTAATGTACCTATGCGCGCGTATTTAACACAAGTAAATTCGCTTACATTGTCCTCCTCTTTCAAAGAACCCACAGTTTTATTTTTGTAGCTTGTTATGTACAATGCATTTTCAAATGCATCACCATACAACAATACAGAGGAGAGTTAACAAGCCCAACTAGGATTATGATCACAAATATGCGTGTAAACGTTAAAAACTCACACTTATAAAATAATGCTTTCGCATATGCATCCATAAATACACATATGCACTTTAATACAAAATTTCAGTGCAGCAGCCATCAGACCTTAACCGGCACAGATTCCCGCCCTTTCATATCAATGGAATCCCTTAACACCGTTTTACCCTTCCATGATTTTATTAACCCATACAAGTTCATCATATTGACGGTCATACAAAGGTGTGTTACCATGAGTTAACGCAAATAGAGCGACAGAGAAAGCTAAAATAAAACAGAAATAGATAGAATGCACTTTTAAATTAGTATATGTAAAAAGTATATGAATGTGCTGCACTTACGAATCGCATTGCAATTGCAACCCTTAAAAATGCATTTCATTTCCAATGACATATTGGGAAATACAAGACTGTATTGGTGTGTGTTTTAAGCCTATGTACTTTAATTTCCTTAAAAACAATACAAGCAATTCCGTTCCCCAGACTGTATTTTATTATAATTATTTGTTTTTTTTTTGTATCCATAAGCCTCGCCCGCGATTTCTATGCATTTTGTTTCTAGTTAAGTTTTTTTGTTTCCATATGCACTCAAAAATTAATATTATTATTTGACCGCAACTGTACTTTCAGGTGTTTTTGCCTAGTACCCAAATTAAAGTGCGTATATGCGCATTCGTTGGGGGTGCAATGCAGATTTTTTGGGGGTTGCTGGTGGTTGCAGCAAAGCCACAATAACTGAATTTAGTAGATGTTCGGCACCGAACTTACTGAATATTTTATTAATTTTCGATTCAATGAGCTACGCTTGTATAATTAAATTTAATTTTTATGTTTACCCTTACTTTTTTTAAATAAATTTGTTATTTAGGGCCCAGTTATACCACAGGTATATGTAGATATCGCAGTCCAGTAAAAAAACAAAAAAGATTTCACATCGGCTAGGATTTACTTGCACGTCCCAGTTCGATCCAGCTTGTTTGATACATACAGCGATGTGTTTTTGATTCAAATTTTGTTTTCCTGCAGTTCTTTGTCGCTTTCATTTTTCTTTAAGGGGGTTTACATGGATAATCTTTTTCATGAGCATGTTTTCTTGCAACTCGTACCTTTAAATGAACGAAAAATAAAGGTTTTGCACTTTATATAATAGGTATAGATCAAAAAATGACCACTTCGCTTAAAATACTTAAAGCGAGAGGACTCCAAAAAATTGTCTGATTTTTCAATCTTTAAAATGAAAATCGACTGTATATTTCCACCACCGTTGTAGCTGCACAGTGATCTGTGAACTATGATCTGTGACTTCAAAAGGCGAAACGTTTACAAAACATAAATGAATTTTAATGAACATTTGTTTGTTTGAACAGGTTTGAAGTCAAGTTTGAAAATCAACCAACGTGGTTTAGTTCAGGGGTTTTTCCTGCATGTAAAACATGGTGAAACATCAATAATGTTGGTAAGACAGTTTTTAAACCTTGCGACTAGAGCACTGCGACTTTCGTTGGTTCTCTTTTGTTGCCTGTCCTTGTCGCAGAGATACTTTTAAACGAAGCGATTGTGTTTGCAACTTTTCACTATGACATTTCTTGAATTCCTTTTCATTTCAAGTTTGCAGAGTGAACATTTTCAGCTGCTGTAATGTGCCTACGTGCTACCTGCTTCAAAAAAACATCACATTACTCGTTCATGGCGAACAACCAATGAAAGGGATTGAAAAAAATGAATGATTTCCTGAAAAAGCACAAAGAAGAAAGACCGATAATCGCGCGACTCGAGCTACTCGTGCGATTCTGTCTACCCCGGCCACCACATACGTCTCTCTCCTAAAAGCTGAAGCAAAGTAACGAGTCGCAAACAAAAGTCGCAAGGTTTAAAAACAGTCAAAGGGAAAGGGATTGACAAAAATGAATGATTTCCCGAATAAGCACAAAGAAGAAAGACCGATAATCGCGCGACTTGAGCTACTCGTTCGATTCTGTCTACCCCGGCCACCACATACTCGTCTTTAACGAAAGTCGCAGTGGTCTAGTCGCAAGGTTTAAAAACAGTCTAAGCAAGTTGTTCCATGTAAGCCCCCCTTTTGTGCCATGTTGTTTTGTTACGCCTTTTTGTCTTCTCTGGCATCGAACTTATACTCAGACTCACGATAGGGGAATTTACATGGATCAACTTGCTTACCAACATGGTTTCTTGCAACTCTTTCCTCAAAATTAAATATTGCAAATTGCAACATAAGTACACAAGGGTGTTTATTCACATACAAAAATGGGCACGACAGTCGTACGCACGTACTTGCTCTTATATGCCTGATTACATTGGAAATCAAGACAGAAACAAGTAACATTTACGTTGAAAATAGCACAGTTTGAACTTATAAAAAGTATCAAAACCACAATACTTAACGGTTTTTAGTAAAAATGAAGTATGCCATCACACGTCTTAAATAACAAAGAATTTATGAAAAAATTATTTTGAAAATTGTAGGACCGGTTTTGATAAAATCCTGTTTTTTATTTTTAGTTTTCTAGCCGAAAGCCCTGGTAGCTAGTGCTTTGTTTTTAATTATTGATAAATGTAAATTACTTTTTTTATCAATAAAGTTATAATAATAATAAATAATATTTTTAGTTTTTTGAAATTTTGTTTTTGTTCAAATTTTGGTGTGGAGTTTTTTAGAGTTTATTAATATACATGTGGATATAAAATTTTAAATAATTTTTTTGTATTAGTTTTAAAAATATTGATTTTTCAAAAAAAAAAATCAAAAAATTATTTTTATTAGAAAAAAAAGTTATTAAAAAATTTGATAAACAGAATTAATAAGGCTACCTAGGTCTTCTCAAATATAAAATTTGACAGAAATCCAAAAAACCATTTCCGAGAAAACCCAAAATTATAAAAAAAAACCGTTATATGAAAGGTCCCGTTCCAATCAAATGATAGCCAATACCAACAAAAAAATTCTCAAAAAATTTTATGAAAATCGTCGCGGCCGTTTTCGAGAAAAATAAGGTTTTCCTAAACGGTCGTATGGCAAGTACCGTTATTTTTAGCCCTAAAAATAAAATTTAATTTTCCCGTCTGAGGAATGCCAAAAGATAAACACAAACCAAATTTGAACGCAATCGCTTAACCTGTTTAGGCTGCAGTTCGATATACACCCGGACAGACAGACAGACAGACAGACAGACAGACAGACATTTTTTGCCAATGACTTTTTTAGGCTTCTCTATGATCGTAATGCTATGTTTGATTGTTATCACAAATTATATTCACGAATCCTAAACTTGCCTTATAGTCCCTATAATCGCAAGTAAAAATGAAAGAATTCTCGAAAATAATTTATTTTTTTTATTTTGATATATATCCTGATCGGACACAGCCCTGCTGAAACCGAGGCGCTCTGCTTATCTTGCCTGCGAAAATGCCTCGGTCGTAAAGGAGCCGCCTGGCGCCTATCAACAGTTTTCCGGCCGACATGGCCGATCTATCTTGTATCAGCCTCCTAATGCGTAAATAAAAAAGGCCTCGAGTGGGATGAAACCGCTTGAACGTGAAATATTCGAAATATTCATCTTGATGGTATACCCTCGATTCTTCTGAAGAGGAGTTCTTCCACACTGGCAAAGCCACTGCGTAAGCTTTTCCATCGCTCCTACTCTTCTGAAATCTTTCCTAGAAGATGGAAAACAGCATTTGTCCAGCCTGTCCCTAAGAAAGGTGACCCATCCTCCCCCTCCTCCTACCGACCCAAAGCACTGACATCCCTTCTTTCTAAGGTCATGGAAACACCGATTAACCCTCAGCTTAAGGAATATCTCGAAGATCGTAAGCTACTCCATGACCGTCAGTGTGGCTTCCGCAGCAACCGTTCCACTGGTGATCTGATGGCATATCTCACCGAACAGTGGAACAAATCTTTACATCGCTTTGGTGAAAGTAAGATTATTGCTCTTGATATCTCCAAGGCATTTGATAGAGTTTGGCATGAAGCTCTCTTATCGAAAATGCGTGCTTTTGGGATCGATAATACTCTTGTTCGTTGGATTAGAAGCTATCTTCTGGATCTTCAATACAAGTTGTATTGGACGGATTCAAGTCTAATTCCTACAAAATATATGCTGGTGTGCCCCAGGGCTCTGCTCTGTCGCCGACTCTTTTCCTCATTTTTATAAATGATCTTCTGTCTGTTATTTCTAATCCACTTAACTGTTTTGCTGACGACTCTACCCTCAGCTTTTCATATTCGTTTGATAAGTCACGTACCGTATGTCAAGCTCATTAAATTCCGATTTATACAGCATTGTCAAATGAAGTTATAGGAATCGTGTGGAGTTTAATGCTTCGAAAACTCAATGCTGTCTTCTGTCGTTAAAGCTAAACATACCCCCAATGCCATTGTCTATTAATGGCACTTACATCGAAGAAACCTAAAAGCTCTCAGTACTCGGTATGTGTGTCAACGACGACATCCGTTGGAACGACCATATATTTGAGATCGCTAAGAATGCTGCTAAGTGCTTAGGTTTTCTGTATCGGTGTAAGAAGTACTTTTCCCCATCTGATCTGGCTACAATTTATAAAGCGTTTTTACGACCTAAACTCGAGTATAACTCCCACCTCTGGGCAGGTGCTTCACAAACATCGCTTCACCTGCTTGATAGAATTCAAAATCCAGCGTTAAGATTGATAGGAAATAGAACAGCCGCTGAAACAATTGCCCCTCTCGAACAACGACGCAATGTTTCTATCCTTCCTTATTTTATTGTTTCTTTTATAAAAAAATATTCACTCGAGGTAGCCAGCTGCATTCCTCCCCTTAAAAGCTTGTCCCATAATACTCGCCTCGCAAGGAATGCTCATCAGTTCACCCTTGAGCCCAATTTCGGACGTACCGTGAAATATAGATTCTTTTTTTAGCCGTACAACACGAGTTTGGAATGGTTAACCCGGAGAGATTTTCCCTTGCCATTTCGATTTGGAAGCATTCAAAACCAATGTTAATCGACACCTCCTATCTTTCCCCTCCCTATTTTCCTAATGCCCGGGCAGTGTGTTACATTAAAAGTGAAACAAATAGTCCCTTGTGCGCGCGTTAATTATAAAAAAATAAAAAAAAAATAAGCCTCAATGACTTGTCCAATGTCCATTAGTCGAGATCATCGCTCTTGCAATGTGTACTCGAATGAACTTAATTAAAAATGTATCTATTGTTTATATTGGCCCCGTTGTATAGGAGCTCGTTGGGATTATTGTTAAATGTATGTACCTATAGGTAACTATACCTAGCCTTGTTTTCCTTCTGCTGATTCCTACGAATCTGTATGCCAGTTGTTAAAATTGTTCCATACCAAAATGAAAAAAGTTCTTTATATCTTTCAATTATAGCAAATAGGTATAACATTATAAACAGTAAACAATAAGTGGAAAGATAATACACTAAAAAAATGCAAAAGCTAACAATCCTATATATTTATGTGTTTGTCTCTTTGTCGTGAAGCATTTTCGTTTCATCGAGGATTAAATCACAACGATTGTAAAGAAGTTGCACCTAAAAAAACATTAAAATTAAAACTTTTTTTTAAAAGCACATAGGAGCAAGTACGTGCGATCTAGTCGTGCCTTTTATTTAATACTCGAGTGCTTTAGATTATTTTACAGCCAATTCAGCTTAATGTCCTATTCGTTCTGACCAATAATCTGACGATTATTTGGAGGGATTTTCTTAAACTTTTATCTAACTCAAATTTGATTCACAAGACATGTAAAAAAGCTTTTAGGAGAAAGACGTATGTGGTAGCCGGGGTAGACAGAATCGCACGAGTAGCTCGAGTCGGGCGATTATCGGTCTTTCTTCCTTGTGCTTATTCGGGAAATCATTTATTTTTGTCAATCCCTTTCCTTTTGACTGTTTTTAAACCTTGCGACTCGTTACTTTGCTTCAGCTTTTAGGAGAGAGTCATATGTGGTGGCCGGGGTAGACAGAATCGCACGAGTAGCTCGAGTCGCGCGATTATCGGTCTATCTTCTTTGTGCTTATTCGGGAAATCATTCATTTTTGTCAATCCCTTTCATTGCTTATTCGCCATGGACGAGTAATGTGATGTTTTTTTGTAGCAGGTAGCACGTAGGAACAGTACAGCAGCTGAAAATTTACACTCTGGAAACTTGAAATGAAAAGGAATTCAAGAAATGACATAGTGAAGAGTTGCAAACACAATCGCTACGTTTAAAAGTATCTCTGCGACAAGGACAGGCAACAAAAGAGAATCAACGAAAGTCGCAGTGCTCTAGTCGCAAGGTTTAAAAACAGTCAAACACAATCGCTACGTTTGAAAGTATCTCTGCGACAAGGACAGGCAACAAAAGAGAACCAACGAAAGTCGCAGTGCTCCAGTCGCAAGGTTTAAAAACAGTCAATAGAAACTTTTTCTTGTGTATTGAAATGTAAGATTTGTGTGGACAAGCGAAAGCAAGTGTATGCACAGATGCATTGGTTTCTGTATTTTCTTTTTGGGCTTTACTATTTGATTTAATTGTATTTGGCACCTCTTTCAGGAATTCAAGGAATTTGCAGACCTACCTATTTTGTAATTTGAGTTTCTTATTATTATCTGTGGTTTGATTTGTTTGCTTATTTTATGTGTACATATACATACTATATATACACGTATACCTCTATTTATTAAACACTAATTTTTTGGGTTGGTTATTATTTTGTTTTTTAGTAGTTAGTTTGTAATATTCTCTTTGTTTGATATTTTTACAATGTTTACAACAGAAAAGCACCGGTACGGGTACCGTGTTAAATGTTGTATTCCTTCTTGTGGAGATAAGAGGTAGAACAATTTATGTACTACTAATTTTTTTAAGTTCCCGATCAGAAGAAAAAAGAAATTCTTTTCAGGGAGTGGCATGAAGCCTGCAATTTAAAAGAAAATGATCTTCCGAAAAATCTTATTGTATGCGAGATACATTTTGAAAAAATGGCATTTTGAAAAAAAATCTTAAAAAAGGGTCCGTCCCTACTTTATATCTTGGATCGTCCACGTCCTTCAATTCTTTTGGGTCAACTATTAAAACGTATTTGAATCCTAACACTTCATCTGGAATAGATTTAACTTTACCAGAGTTCCAATCATTTTCGGAAACAGATAATCGCAACATTGTGGGTGATGAATGTTCAACAAGAATAGAACAAAACTTAAAAAACGAGATTTTACAATTAAAGCAAAAAATATATGGTTTGGAGAAAAATATAAAGGACATGAGAAAACAAAACAACTTGAAACATATTGCTTTAAAACGTAAAATAAAAACATTAAGAGCAGGAAGTTCGTCAACCAAAAAGAATAAGGCAATGCACTCAAAAAAAAAAATTCAAGTTTAATTGATTCAATGCCTCTGATAAGCAAAAATGCAAAAGATTTTACGAAAATGCTTTTGATTAAGAATAAAAACTATTCTGGGGACGAAAAATGGGTTGCTCCAAATTGATTTTTCAGAAATGCTGCTTTCTATAATTTCATGAGAGAAACTCTTGCATTCCATCTTCCCCACCCTGCGTCTTTATACAAGTGGATAGAAATTAAACATTTGTGTCCTGGTTTTAATGAAGGAGTATTATCAAAAATAAAAAAAGGTTGATGAATTACCTGAAATATAAAATTAAACTATGTTGTTAGTTCAACATCTTGTCCGGTTTTAGAATTAAAACAGCAGGTTTTGAAATGCTTAGATGTTTATACAAGACTTGGGATATTTGTTCGTCCACTTACATGTGACCAAGGTTCAACAAACCGAAGCCTGTATATAAAACTCGGAAATAACCAATTAAATGGTGACAACAACAACAATTGGTTTGTTCACGAGGGGAAGATGTACCTCATCTAATAAAATCTATGAGAACAAACCTTATATCTTCAGATTTTTTTTTCCTAATGGAGATGTTGTCAGCTGGGACGTTGTAAGGGAATTGTATGGTATTGATTCTCAAAATCTTGTAAGAGCATGTCCAAAGATCAGCCAAGCACACGTAGACCCAACAAACTTTCCAAAAATGTCTGCAAGCTTAGCTACTCAAGTTTTTTCACATAGTGTTTCAGCTGGAATTTTAGCATTGCTTGAAGCTTCGGCTTTTTCAAAAAACATTAAAAAAAAAGCCAAGCCAACATCAACATTCTTTAACAAACTAAATAAAATGTTTGAAATCATAGACATTTTTTAGCCTTTCAGAAATATCTGTTGGGCCATTTAGGACTTCATACCGGACATACAAACATACAAACATATATACATTAATTTTTATATATAGGGATATATTAGGGCTACTAGATCACAGATTGATATACAGGGTGTTACAAAACGACAGAGCATGTAGGTGGGCCGAGAAAAAATCGTACATGAGGGGGGATCTATTCCCCTCCGTTTAGCTGGGAGTGGCAAAAATATTATTTAATTACTTACAATTAAGAAAAAAATTAGTTTAATTTTTTTTTTTTTTATTTTGAGTTTGAAAGTTTATATTTTGAAAACAATTCACTAAAATAACTTCATTTAAAATTAGAGTAAAAGAATAGGTTTTTGGCTTTACAAAAAGGTATAGCATGGCATAGTAGGAGTTACCGTTATTTTTTAATATTTTTTTTTAAATTTTAGTCATGGTTTTAGAAAATTGTTCCTCCCAGCTAAACGGAGGGGAATAGACCGCCCCCTCCCATACGATTTTGTTCTCGACCCAATCTACATGCTCTATCTTTTCGAAACACCTTATACCAATAACCCTGTTTACATACATATTTATGTATATCAAAATGATATTTCTCATATCAATTTCAAATGGTTTTTTTTAAAGAAACGGATTAATAGTTGTTTGATATTATTTATATCAATTTGAAATTATGTGATATGTACATTGACATTAAAAATAGCAAATAAAAAATATCAAAACAATTATTTTCATATAATTTTGATATTAAAAAAATATTAATTTGATATACATTCATATTTAATATTCAATTGATATGATGTAATATCAAAACCCCAGTATTTTATATAGGGTTTTTTTTATTGTAAAGTTAACACTTTTTTAATATCAAAATGATATTTTTCAAACACAAATGATATGACGACCACACCAATATTTATAATTTTAATGTTAGCTGAAAATTGTAACGAAAAATAATCAATCTTATATTATCACTTTTTTTGTTCGGTGTATATTAAAAAAACATTAAGTCTAAATTTTCAAACAAAAGAACTTTTTAATTATGAAGAAATCTGCTACCCCACGAAGCAGGTATGTTTGTATGAATGTACCCATATGTTTATACACAATCATAGTTGCACCATAAATAAATCCACATCTACACACCGCATTCGCATCGTCTTTCTCAATAGTTTTACTAGACGAAAAAAAACATCGTAAGTAACCCATCAACCTTTAATCCTTTTTCGATCACAGAATCACAAGTCGACCTGCCGCGCCCCGCGCTGCCATCCACACGCGAGTCATAAATAAAACAAACAAAATGATAAATTATGTGTGAAATGTGACTCTAGTTGGCAATTTCCCGTTATGGTATCGGTATGAAGTTAGATCTTAAATCTCAAACCGTGTGATCATACACAAATCTGAGAAAAGTGTTGAGTGGCGTCATCTTCATTAAAACGGGGAACCAAACTTGAGCCCACATTCGACATCTGTATATTTCTCTTGTCTGTAGTTGTACGTATAAATTTATTGTAATGCCACCAAAGCATGTGATCTGATCAGCTACTGTAATGGCGTAAACAAGGCCTTCACTGCAGCTGAACGAACTAAACTTTATTGACGATTTTTTTCACTTCGGCTGTGGAAATCGGCAGATTATATATTTTCCCTTGTTCTTGAGTTATTTTATTTAAAATATTTTGAAAAAGCAGGAAACGCAGGTTCGAGTTCTAGCTAAAAGAATGCTTTAAAAGTAACGAGTCGGGTGGACTCTTACCTACATCACATTACTTTTCAGAACTCAATCAAAATTAACTTAACGTAATTTTAACATTAGTTTAAAACGACGTACATTTATTAATGTACAAAATGGCTTTTTGTGTAAGGTTAGGTTTTATAGAAGTTAAAAAGGATTTAAAAGTAACGCTCATCTCTTTCTCCGAAAACAATTTTGGCAAATTAATTCACGTTTCGAATCTAACGCGATAGTAGTAGTAGTAGTAAGAAAAAGCCTAGTTGAGACTTCTTATCGATTTTATTTCTTTTTCATTTTTTCTCGAAAATTCGAAAGTTGGGAAAGGTTCTGAACTCGTTTCTTATGTTTCAGCAAGTTTTGGAAGCACATTCAACAACTTGTGGAAACCGTGTTTGTGTGCGCGAGGGTAAAATGTCGTTAGATCCCACAACGGTGGCTTTCTTGGTTAGTCTAAAGCTTCCAGGAAACCAAAATGCCGTGTCGATGATCTTGAAACCGAATGGTTGTGTTGTATGTATAAGTGATTGACTGGAATGGACGAGGGAGGAAAGTGGTAGTGGAAAATTAGCTTCAGAGGCACTCTTGCGAGAGCCTCAGAAGCGAAGACAGAATTTTAGGAAAAGTAAATCGAGGAATTTCGGTGAAGCAAAAAAAAAATCGAGGAGGAGACATCTTTTTGTGATTGAATTTTGGATCGAGGATTTTTGAGACTGAAATCAGGATTCGGGACGTGAAAGGTTTAAAAGGAGATAGGAGACAAAAATCATTACAGAAAGATAAGTAGTTTGTGTCCCATTTTGAAAATCAATAATTCATATTTGTTATTCCAAAATATATATATATTTATACTCAGCCTATCCATGTACGAGATTCCCATACAATTTTCGGGACGCACTTTAGTTGTGTTAAAGAAAGATTTTATTTTTATTTATTTTATTTCTATATAATTTCAATTGCATTTCCTTTTTAAAATTACCTCGGTTTCAAATGGCCATGTTAAATTGTACAAACCATTTATTAGAAAACATATTTGGGTGTAAGTTAAGGGGTCTTCTATCCCAGGGTTTCCAAAAATAAAATAACTATTGAAACTAAATTCTCTTTCTTTTGTTTCAAATATCGGTTCGGTTCATTTTTTTCGCATTCTCTTTTCGTGTTATTCCTTCGTGGTTGAATGAGAATATACTCTTAGTAAATAGTAATATTATAGTTGCGTGCGTCGCGTCGATCTCGGTACGCATTTAATTCTTTTATTTTTGTTTTAATAAATTGATTGCGGTTTAAATTGAGTTTATTAATCTTAATCATCGATTGGAATCGTGTTCGTGTCGCGCATAAAAAAGTGTAGCACACCTTATCTTAATCTTATGCGCTCGAGTATTTCTAACGATGAATTTTATTTAACTAATCTATATTAATATATGGTGGACAACTTTATGTTAATCTGCCGCGCTTGAGTAAATTCCTATATACCTCTCGGGCTCCCCTAATACTTAATTTATGAAAATAGTTTAAAGTTTCATGTGCGATCGATGTTTCATTGTTTTTGTCGACTCTGGTGTTTCGTCGTTAGTAAATATCAATGAACTTTGAGTTCATTTCTGAAACACTACAAAAACTTTTACGCTGGTAATTCATCTGAGAACGCTTTAAACCACTCTGTAACCAAAACCTGTGATAAATAATAGCTTTTTTCGAACTCTGTGTATATTTAACTTGTAATTAATTTATTATTTATTGTTTTTCAATTGTTCATTTATTTATCTATGTATTTTACTTTATAATAATTTTTTTTATATATTTTGTATTATTTATATATATGTAATTTTAATGTTTTATTTATATATTTATTCATTTATATGTTTATTTAATTATTAACGGCCTTAAGTGATTTATTTATTTATGAAAAGTTTTTTTACTTACGAGTTTTATTTATTTATTTTTTCTTGCTTTTCCTTTTAATGTTTACTTGCAATTGAAATTTCTTTTTAGTTATTTCTTGTAACTTATTGTCATCTAGTGATTTTCCTTTTGTCCTTAATTTGAAGGTCCTAAAATTGAAGGCTTCAAAT
>OZ020511.1:8734850-8809850 GCA_963971375.1 Platycheirus rosarum | reverse complement strand
TCAAAACCACAACACTTTAACCCTTTTAGTAAAAATGGAGTATGCCATTTCACGTCTTATATATTATCGAATTTATGAAAAAAGTATTTGGAAAATTGTAGGACCAGTTTTGATAAAATCCTGTTTTTGTTTTTAGTTTCTTGAAAAAAAATTCTTTTTGAGATTTTGTTATGTAGTTTTTAAGAGTTTAATAATATACACTTGATTATTAAATTTAAAATAATTTTTTTTTATAAGTTTTAAAAATATTGGATTTTCAAAAAAAAATAATTTTAGTTAGTTAGTTATTTTTATTTCGTCCAGATATTTTCAAAAGAGTTTGTCATCGCACATTTTACATTTTCAGAGATTTGGTATAATATACCTTTCAGCTATACTATTATTTAATTTTTTTTTAAGAATTATTATTTAATACATTAATTTAATTAGGAGGAAGGACGAGTAAAACCCCCTATCTGATAAAAAAAGCATATAGCGTTACGTATATGCATGTTATGGCAATAGTAAGCCATTTAACATAATATTTAAAAATGAATGAGTGTGTAACTGTAACATGTATTTGTTTAAATTTTTGAATATTTATATATACATTAGGAATATTCGTATATAAAAACATTGGCAATTGAGTATGCAATAATTAAATAAATAAATAAATAATTAAAAAATAAATAATAATAATAAATGATGAATTAATAAATAAATAATGAATTAATAAATAAATAAATAAAAAATTAAATAAATAAGTAAATAAATAATAAACAATATAAGTATTTAAATAGATAAGTAAACATAAACATAACTAGATAAGTAATCAAATAGGAAAAGTAAATTAATAAATGAATAAATAAATAAATATATAAAATAATCATAATAAATGAACAAGTGATTATAATTGAGTAAATACCTACACAGTTTTATAATTGGTTTAATAATTAATTTAAACAAACATTTATATATCACAGAACTTCACATATTATTTGCATAAAAGCCAGAAACATAAAAAGATGTGTGCGCTTATCACAGATTAGAATATAGTTGATTAATCAACGGATTATCAATACAATCACAACTGTTCCTGAATTTAATTTTTAGCTTTTCTATTCGGCCAGAAATCAATTCAACATTCGCTCTTCTGTGAAGATCTAAGGTGGAATAATGCCACGGAAGATTAAACATCATTTTAAGTATTTTATTTTGTGAAATTTGAAATTTTTTTATGTGACATTTAGCACAATGTCCCCATACCGGGCACCCATACAGTAACAACGCTTGAAAGATAACTTTTTGTATAATAAGCAAAAAGAAAAAAATAATTATTAAAATTTTTTGTATGTAGAATTAATTAAGATACTTAGATCTTTTCAAATATAAAATTTTATTGAAACCCTTTGAACTGTTATCGAGAAAGTCGAAAATTAGAAAAAAACCGTTATATGAAAGGTACCGTTAATAGACTTTTCCGGTAAATTTGGTTCGAAAAAGCTTAAAGCTACTACCAACAAAAAAACCTCAAAAAATATTCATCAACATCGTTGGAGCCGTTTTCGAGAAAAATAAACTTTTCCTTAATCATTATATGGCAGTTACAGTTATTTTCAGCGCTAAAAATAAAATTTAAATTTCCACTCTGCGGAACACACATATACCAATTTTAACGCAATCGCTTAACCCGTTTAGGCTGCAGATCGATATACACCTGGACAGACAGACAGATAGACGGACATTTTTTGTCAATGATCGTTATGTCATGTTTGATTGTAATCTCAATTTTTTTTATATGCACAAATCCTAAACTTGCCTTATAGTCCCTATAATCGCAAGTAAAAATCAGTGTACTACTGTTAGATCAGTAAGCAGGTATTTTTGCCCTACAAAAGGTGGCTTAGAACATTCATGAAAATGACCTAGAGGGGTCACGGTGTTAGCCGCCATCTTGAATTGAAGGGGCCAATTTATTTTATTTTCTATATAACACTTCAACAGTTAACTTTATGCCAAAATATGTATGAGAAGTATAAAGACAATATAATTTCAAAAAAATGGGCACGACTGTTTCGCACGTACTTGCTCTTATGTGCCTGATAACATTGAAAATCAATATCTTTGACAGAAACAATTAACATTTACGTTTAAAATATCACAGTTTGAACTTATGAAAAGTATCAAAACCACAATACTTAACGGTTTTTAGTGAAAATGAAGTACGCTATCACACGTCTTAAATAACGAAGAATTTATAAAAAATGTATTTCGAAAATTGAAGGACGGTTTTGATAAAATCCTGTTTTTTATTTTTATTTTTTTTTTTATTTTTTTTTTTTTATTTTGGCAGAGTTTATTAACATATATGTGATTATAAAATTTGAAATAATTTTTATTGAATAGTTTGGTGGTGGTTGCTCAACACAGAACCAATTATAGATTAAATGAACCCCTCAAAAGAATGAGTGAGCTTGCCAATATTAATGCCAGGTTATTTGATTTCAATATTAATAATATTAAATTATGTGTTTCTTGTTATGTTTTGTTGCATGTGTTGGTTCTTTTGTGTGATTTGTTTTACTGACTACTAATTCATGCGCTAAATGATGAACCTCGGATAATAGACTGAAGCTTGATTTAAGCTCACTATGACCCAATTTCTGATGTAAGTGTAAAAAAAATCCGCGAAAACAATTTAACATACTTTTTTCGAACAGTCAAAAATCACAAAAATCGAATAAAAGCTTTCAAAATCCCTTAAAATTTTCCAAATTATATTTGGAGGTGTGACCACAGATAAGAGCAAATGCGTGCGACCCAGTCGTGCAATTTATTTTCTATAGCTTTTTAGTTTTTTTTTTTATTTTAATTGCATTTAGTTATGTACATTGCATTAGAAACATTTTTTTTATACTAATTACATTAAATTAGGTTTGCTTATTTAATAATTAAATTCATTAATAAATAAATAAATTATTTCATAGATAAATAAAAAAAAATATTTTTAAATGATAGGTTGAAAGTATTTCATTAAATTTTAAGTGGAAGGGAAAAAAGTTACATAGCTGTGTACATAATGCAGGTGCATACATATATGTAATTCTTTTTTACTTGTGATTATAGGGACTTTAAGGCAAGTTTAGGATTCGTGAATATTAAAAAATTGAGATAACAATCAAACATGACATTACGATCATAGAGAAGTCTAAAAAAGTGATCGAGAAAAAATATCTAGCTCGTAAATACGAGAATGAAGAAATTATACATATATGCACGGTAAATGATATTGACAAAATACATAACTAATCTGCGATATTATGAGAAAATGTGAAGAGCGAATGATAACAGCTGATATGATGGAAGAACAAGATAATGTAATAGAAGTTGAATGTAGGGTAGTGCAGGGTATAATGGGTATGAATGAAATTGAACTAAAAGAATTAAATTATTGTTGTGTAAGTTTTAATATTCAATCGCTTCGAAAAAACTGGAACTGTTTTGTTGCCGAAATCGAAAGTTTTCTTTGTTATTTAAATATTATTGTTTTAACTGAAATAAACATACATGAAGAAGAAAATTGCCTGTACCACATTGAAGGTTTTAATGCTGAATTTATGCATAGGACAAAATCTAGGAAAGGAGGAATTGCAGTGTTCATAAAAAAAGGCATACATTTTGAAAGATGTTCGTCGGAGACGTTAAGCTACGATAGTCTTAGTATAAAAACAAAAGACAAATGGGGAATTAAACATATTCTTGCAATTTATAGACCACCATCACGAAGTAAAACATTATTTATCGATGAATTTGACCAACATACTAAAAACGAAAAAGACTTAATAGTTCTTGGAGACATTAATATTGACACTGAAGATCTGGACAATAACAACACCAAAAAATATATTGAGATGATGTCATCAAAAGGTTTAATGAACATTATTCAAAAAAGTACACGAGTTAACATATCAACAGGCACCAGGACTTTAATTGACCACATACCTGTTACAATCCCGAAAAACGATGTCGTTTCAGCAGTTATAGAAACAGATATATCTGATCACTTTGCAACATTCTACGGTATAAAACAACAAACGAACCAGATAAAGACATGTAATAAAACACTAACAAAAATTAACCAAGAAAAAGTAAATCGACTTATTCAGCAAACAAATTGGCAAGAAATGTATGAAAATGAACATGACGTCGAACGGCTTTATAATCAATTTGTTAAGAAAATGATGGACATATATGCAAACTCAACCGAAACTCAAAAACCAAGAAAACGACAAAACAAAAATTGGATAACGAAAGACATTATTGAACTGTGCAAACAAAGAGACGTGTTTTATAAAAGGTGGAAAAATAACCCAAGAAACGAAGTTTTCAAATCTGACTACAAAAAGCTACGAAATTACGTGAACAAAAATATACAAATAAAAGAGGCAAACTTTTACAAAACAAAACTGACAAATGCAAAACATGACCCGAGGAAAACTTGGAGTATTGTAAATGAACTATTGGGTAGAAAAAAACCTTCAATTGATGAAACAATAGAAAACAATCTTTGTACTCAATCGAATGCTTGTGACATAGCTGAAGAATTTGCCGAGTTTTTTTCCACACAAGCATCTAAAATTATACATAATTGTACTTACAAAACGTCCAATCAGACAAGTCAACATATCGCTCAGTCTATATTTATTGAAGAGGCTGATGAAATTGAAACCCGAAACATACTGTATAATTTGAAAACGAGAAAAAGCCCAGGAGCTGATGGGATAAGAGCGTGTGATATCAAACTGAATGCTGACTTTCTGACACCAATCTTGCAAGTAATTATCAACCAAAGTCTGATGCAAGGATGTATTCCAAAAGTTTTAAAAACATCACTTATACGACCCATTTATAAAGGAGGAAAGAAAAACGAAATACAAAACTATAGGCCTATTTCTATTTTGCCCGCTTTTGAAAAATGCTTGGAAGAAGTCGTTTTAAAACGCTTGAACAAGTTTATTGAAAAACACTGCCTAGTGCAAAGCAATCAGTATGGTTTTCAAAAAGGAAAAAGTACGGGAAAACTACTTGGGGAATTTTGTAACGTCGTCAACATGAGCCTAAATAAAAATCATCATATTTAAGTTATGTTCGTGGACTTCAGCAAAGCATTTGACACTCTGAGTCATGAAAAACTCCTTGAGGTTCTATACAAAATTGGCATAAGAGGAACATTATGGAAATGGATGGAGAATTATTTAAAAGATAGGACTTTCAAAGTTAAAATTTATAATTCATGCAGTGAAGAAAAAATATGTACATTTGGCGTACCACAAGGGTCAAAACTTGGTCCAGTTCTATTCCTTCTTTTTACGAACGCACTTCTTGGAGTTTTAAAAAATAGTACCGTTTTTGCCTACGCAGATGACATAGCAATTGTTGTTAGACACAAGTGCCTTAAAACAGCTATTAACGTTATGCAACAAGAGTTTGATGAAGTCTCTAAATGGTGTCATGATTTTGGGTTGGTCATTAATGCCAACAAAACGAAACTCATGCATATTCGCTCACCACACCAAAAAGAGGAAAGAATAAGGATCTTCTTTCAAAACGAAAAATGTCCACATGCTCAAAAAAGTGATGCAATTGAAGTAGTTACATCTACAAAATATCTTGGAGTCACAATCGATGATCATTTTCTTTGGCGCCAACACATTGAGAGCATAAGGAGTAGCATGAGAAGTTCTATGTTTGCTCTCTTTTATCTGGAAAAGTATTCAACAAAAAATGTCCTAAAACAAGTTTACTACTCGCTTGTTGAATCTCGATTGCGGTATGGAATTTTGGCCTGGGGAAACGCATCAAATACTCACATGAATAATATCGTCAATCTACAGCATAGAATCTTTAAAATAATTGATAAAAATCATGAATTCAAGTTTTTGAATGTTAAAAATATTTATAAAATGTCAGCTATAATAGAATACTACGACGATGTAAGGTTTCAGCAAGCTATCTCACACAACATAAACACCAGAAGACGAGCGCAAGGTGTACTCGAGATTCCAGCGGTATACAACAACTACGGAAGAAGACTACTGAGTTATGCGATACCATCAATTATGAACCAGCTACCAGCCAACCTAAAAAACATTCAAAATTTCAAAAAACGTAAAAAATGTATAAAATTGTTCTTTTTAAACTAGTTTTTCAATTTTTGATCTATTATTTGTTAAAAAAAAAACGAAAAAAAAAACAATTTCTTCATTAAAAACATTTTATATTTCATATTTTTATATTAAAAATTAAATTTCATATTTTTGTATTAAACATTAAGCTTCACTTTACATGTAATTAATTAATAATTAATAACATTCACTTCAAATCAATTCGAATAGTTCTTGAAAATTCAACCACCCACAGATAAGCATAAAGCTTCGTGGGTAACACAAATATTTGTAAAAAACTTTTGAAATTAATAATAAAAAATCAAAATCTAAAATCTAAAAAAATGTCTGTATGTCTGTCTGTCTGTCTATCTGTCTGTCGGTCTGTCTATCTGTCTATCTGTCTGTCGGTCTGTCTGTCTGTCTGTCTGTCTGTCTATCTGTCTGTCTGTCAGTATGTATAACGAGCTGCAGCCTTAACGGCTTAAGCGATTATCTTCAAACTTGGTGTGTGTGATTATTTAACTATACCTGCCATATGAACGTATAAGAATATCTTATTTTTCTCGAAAACGGCTCAAACGATTTTAATGGAAATTTTTGAGAATTTTTTTGTTGGTATTGGCTATTATTTGATTAGAACAGCATATACAGGAAAAGTCTATTAACGTGACCTTTCATGTTACGGTTTTTTTAATTTTTGGTTTTCTCGGATATGGCTTTTTGGATTTCTGTCAAATTTTATATTTGAGAAGATCTATGTAGCTTTATTAATTCTGCATATCAAAATTTTGAATAACTTTTTTTTCTAATAAAAATTAATTTTTTAATTTTTTTTTTTTTGAAAAATCAATATTTTGAAAACTAATCAAAAAAAAAATATTTTAAATTTTATAATCACATGTATTTTAATAAATTCTACAAAACTGTATACCAACATTTAAAAATATTTTTTTTTTTAAACTAAAAATAAAAAACAAGATTTTATTAAAACCGGTCCTACAATTTTCGAAATACATTTTTCATAAGTTCCTTGTTATTTAAGACGTGTGATGGCATACTTCATTTTTACTAAAAACCGTTAAATATTGTGGTTTTTAAAACTTTTTATAAGTTCAAACAGTGTTATTTTCAACGCAAGTGTTACTTGTTTCTGCCAAAGATCTTGCTTTCTAATGTAATTATGCATATAAGAGCAAGTACGTGCGACCCAGTCGTGCCCATTTTTATTTTGAAAAAATATTCTTCAATTGATGATGATGATGATGATGATGATTGGTCTTGAAATTAATAAATCTTCTTCATTTCCACGAAAAAATTTCTTCAAAATGAAAAAAAAAATGTCTTCATATTTCCATAACTTTTCCTTCATTTGAAAGAATCCATTTCAATTTTAGCATAGTGTTTTTAAGATTAATTTTTATTCAGTTCAATTTTCTGCACAACATAAGAAATCTTAAAAAAAAGTCTTCTGTTTTTAAATAACAAATACAATTTTGGTTTAAGCCTAAGGTTCATTTTATTTTTGTTTAATAACACATAGACGATAGACAAATTATATGTATGCAGTTTATAGCAACAGTAGTAATTTTACATCTTTAGTTAAACAAGAAAATTTTTTAAGGGGAATGTTTTATAAAAATCTGTAGGGTTCAAAATTTAGCCAATTAAAAATTAATAAATGCGGTTGGTAACAAAAACAGCATTAGATATGAAATATAATAAAAGATATATTTTTTTTTAATGTTTTTTTTAAAGTAAAACCTTTACGGATTTTTACTTCACTGCTGAACCGAACTTAGTCATAAGAAAAGAATTCGAAGATATCGAGAGTTTTAGTACATAAGCTGCAATTAATTATCAAAATGATTATTTTACTCGTGATAAGGTCTATTTTAAAGTTAATTCTCTAATTTGTCTTATTTAAAAAAAAAAAATAAAAAATATTCACAAGAAATGCAAAAAACCAACAAAAAGAATCGTCACGTGGATCATTTCTGCTTCCAAAATTTTGAAAACATTCATGTAATGAAATTCGAATAATTTTTTTGAAAAAAATAACAAAATTAATAAATTCATTTATTTTAAGAACTTAAAAAAATTATATTATAAAATTGGTTTAAAAAAAAAAAAAAAAAAAAAAAAAAAAAAACAGTTATTAGACATCATCAAAATTGTAGTATACAGGTGGAATACATTGAATTATAATAAAAAATAAATGAAGTAACTGTACGACGAGTTGGGTAGAGGCTTTGTTGTTTCAATGTTTAAAGAGATTCTTAGAGATCTCCCTTTTCCAAAATAAACTTTGTCGAACTCTACTTCTTCTTATATTTAAAAAAAAAAGGTGAATCGAAGCCACTTGATTTTGAGCCATGAAAAGTTATGATCAAACTTACAAAAAATCCGTACCACTGACTTGGTTCGTTTTAGCTCTGAAATAAATTAGAAATGTGAGTGTTTATGACTTATTTCATAACAGACCTGAATAGAGTGTAACTTTGCAAATAATTTAACAGGAGTTTTCGAATATTTTTTTTATTACTTGGTTCGGTACAGCTGTGAGCCCTCCATATGATGTTATTTGATTTTCAACTTTTCACTTACTCAACATTTACCCTTTGAACTCTCTTACGGCAATAACAAATTAATATATTTAATAAACGAAGAAATTTGAAGAACATTTTGACATTTTTTTCTTTTTTTAAATAAATTTATTCAATTTGTTAAAAAGTTGGTGTGCGGTAAAAAACAAGGAATACTCTTTAAGTCTTAATGAAGATTTTTTTTCAATTTGAAAAATAATACATTTGGACAATGCGGTTTTAGTAGATAATTGATGAAATTTCGTCAACATGAAGAGACTTAACCTGACAGATTGTTTTTCATTAACATAAATATTTTATTTTCGTCAATACGATAATATAATTCTTCTTTTTGAATTACGTATACTAAATTAGACGGCAATTCAATAAATTTTATTGATTTTAAAGATTAAGGCATTGTTCCACAATATCTGACTAAGGTTTCAGTTAAGCTACTAGAAACTTATTTCCCAGTTATCAACCTAACTTGTAGTTAAAGTAATGGAAATAATACAGGCCATGTTCCTGATAAAAACGTAACTGGCAGTAAAAACATTCACAGCTGTCAGTGTGAACCCGAAAATAGAAAATACTTTTCACTTTTAAGCTTAAAATTGATTTTTTTTTAATTATTAGGAGTTTGTTGAATTTGTTGAAGATAAGGCAAAAAATACTGCAATGTCCCAAAGGCAGTAAAAATTCTTCCTCATCATCAGTTCCTACGCTCGTCTTCAACGATACTCCTGCTGTCAGTTCTCAAGAAAAAGCAAATCTACTTGCTGCCCAATTCGCGTCAAACTCAACACTGGCCGCGGGTGCCAGAACTCCGCCTGTACTCGAGAGCGTAAATGATTTTATGGGACCAATCTTCTTTCGCACTCGTTCAGTCGCAAGAGTATTGAAATATCTCAACATAAATAAATCCGCTGGCCTGGATTGTATCCCCGGTATTGTTCTGAAGAGGTGTTCTTCAACGCTGGCAAAACCTTTGCGTAAGCTTTTCTATCGGTCCTATTCCTCTGGACTCTTTCCGAGTGCATGGAAAACAGCATTTGTCCAGCCTATCCCCAAAAAAGGCGAATCGTCTGCGCCCTCAAACTACCGACCAATTGCACTAACGTCCCTTCTTTCTAAGGTCATGGAAACGCTGATTAATTTTCAGCTTAAGAAATATCTCGAAGAACGAAAGCTTCTTAATGACCGGCAGTACGGCTTTCGTAGCGACAGGTCCACTGGTGATTTGATGGTATATCTCACCGAAAAGTGGAACAAATCTCTCCACCGTTTTGGGGAAAGCAAAATTATTGCACTTGATATTTCTAAGGCATTTGATAGAGTTTGGCATCAAGTCCTTTTATCGAAAATGCGTGCATTTGGACTCGATGAATCTCTTCTTCGTTGGATTAGTAACTACCTTTCGAACCGCTCAATTCAAGTTGTATTGGATGGTTTCAAATCTGATATTCACAAAATAAATGCTGGCGTGCCCCAGGGCTCTGTTTTGTCTCCGACTCTTTTCCTTATATTTATCAATGACTTATTATCTGAAACAACTAATCCAATCAATTGTTTTGCTGACGACAGTATTCTCAGCTTTTCATATTCGTTTCCAGATTCACATCCATGTTCTTCGGATGTTGAACTGCAACGGCAGCGTATGATAAATTCATTAAATTCTGATCTTGACAGCATTGTACAATGGGGAATAAGAAATCGCGTAGAATTTAATGCTTCTAAAACACAATGTTGTCTTTTGTCGTTAAAGCGAAATATACCCCTAATGCCACTATCCATGAGTGGCACTTGCATAGAGGAAACCAACCACCTCTCAGTTCTCGGTATGTGCATTACAGACCACCTTCTGTGGAATGACCACATATTTGACATCGCAAAGAATGCTGCGAGGTGTTTAGGTTTCCTTCGAAGATGCAAGAAGTTCTTCACCCCGTCTGATCTGGCTAGAGTATATAAAGCATATATACGACCGCAACTGGAGTATAATTTCCATTATTGGGGCATGTGCTCTTATAACCCACTTGAGTTTTCTAGATAGAATTCAAAAAAGAGCTTTGAAAATGATAGGCGATCGATCAATAACAGAAACATTTACATCTCTTGAGCACCGCCGTAATGTTTCGTGCCTTTCGTTATTTTATCGTTATTTTTACAAACAATGCTCTAGCGAAATAGCCAGCTGCATTCCTCCCCTGAAACGATTCAACCGTAATACTCGAACTGCTAGGAATGCCCATCAGTTTACCCTTCAGCCTAACTTCGGACGTACTGTTAAGTATAGAGATTCTTTCTTTAGTCGTACCACACGAATGTTGAATGCTTTGCCAGGCTCTGTTTTTCCCTCCCATTTTGATATGCAGAACTTTAAAACTAATGTGCATCGGTATCTCCTCTTTTATCCCTCCTCATTTCCCTAATGCTCGTGCGGTGTTTAAACATTTTAAGGGTACACACAAACCCCTTTCGTGCGTGTATATTATAAAAAAAAAAAAAAAAAAAAATTGACGACTACCAACCTACAAGGAAGATAATTAAATAGAAGCAGGATTTATTTCCATTTCGACCATTTTTTGCAGCAATAACGCGCCGAATATTATCTTCCAAGGCGTCAATTGTCTCGGGCTTATCTGTGTAGACTAGCGACTTCACATAACCACACAAAAAATAGTCCAGCGGTGTTAAATCGCACGATCTTGGAGGCCACGCCACGGGCCCACGACGCCGACGCGAGATAATGCACACACTAAAAGTTTCCTTCAATAAATTGATTGTTTCCTTGCCTGTATGGCATGTAGCTCCGTCTTGTTGGAACCGAAGGTCGTCCACATCAACAAACTCCCATTCAGGCACGAAAAAGTCATTAATCATGGCGTTCCCCATTGACTGTAAAATTATGGCCGGCTTCATTTTGGAAGAAATATGGACTAATAATTCCCTCTGCCCATAGAGCACACCAAACAGTGACTTTTTGGGGATGCAACGGCGTACCAACAATAGCTTGTGCATTATGATCACCCCAAATATACGACAATTTTTCTTATTAGCGTACCCATTCAACTAAACGTGAGCTTCAACGCTGAACAAAATTTTCTTGTGAAAATCGGGATCGGTGGCCATCTCGTCTTGGGCACATTCACACCGAACGTGCGATGCGCTTGATGGTCAATCGCCTTCAATTCTTGCACAAGTTGGATTTTGTTGGCTCGCAAACCAAGATCCTTCCGCAAAATCTTTCATAAAGTGGGTGGGCACAGCTCCAATTGTTGCGCATGATGTCGGATGGACTCATTCGGTTCTTCTTCGATACTCAGCTCCACAGCAGCAATAGCGTCTTCGGTGCGCACTGTACGGCGTCTCTGAGGATGCGCATTATCAACTAGAGTAAACGTGGTGCGAAACTGATCCATGGTTGTTCGCATTACCGACTCTGCTGGGCGATTATGTCGACCGAATATTGGACGCAGCACGCGATGCTTCACGCGAACCGAACCATTATTTTTGTAATAAATTTGCACAATTTGCAAACGTTGTTTAGGAGTAAGTCTATTCATTATAAAAGGGCAAACCAAACTGAGCATAAATCAAGTGACAGCTATCAAAAAGACCAACTCCGAAAAAGCACTGCCAGATTGAAAACCACGCGTCTAAGGAAACACCATTTACAAATAGGTATATTTGTCTGTCTCTTTCTGTACATTCGTACAAGCAACAGCGCTTAAACTTTTCCCTTAAAACTATTCTACGGACTTTTTTTGAACAATCAAAATCGAATAAAAACCTTGAAATGCCCATAATACTATGTAAGTATAAGTTTTGTGTTCTGAGCTTCAGGTCAAAATTAAAACAATTTTTTTTCCACGATGACAACGCGACGTTTCGGTTTCGTCCACGTCTATGGACATCCTCAGGCGAAACAAAATTTGTATCTTTATGTAGGTACCTACCTAATGCATTAATAGTATGAAATTAAATCAATGCAACACATTTTTAACAACAAATTTCTTCCGATAATTATTTCAGGAGTAAAATAGCATTCCCTTAAGCTGTCTTAAAATTTATTCGATGATGACCACACATATAAGAGCAATGACGTGGGATACAGTCGTGAAATTTAGTTTAGAGTGCGGGTGCGAAGAAAATTACTGAGCCTACATATATGAAAATCAGCTGAACTTCTATATCGCTTCAACCCCTATGACCACATCTCGAATACGCCACTGGTTTCTGGATAGGTACCTACTATACCAAATATTAAAAAGGTGCTTATGGTTTTGCACAGACAAATTTAATGAATTTATTATTTTTTTTAACATGGAAGAATAAATATTTTTTTATAAAAAGTTACAAATATAGTATAGGTATTCAACATTTTAATTGCATTTTTTCTGTAACAAGCAAAAGCATACAAAAAAAAAAAACAAGTACAAAATGTTACATGAAATATTTGCTTATGTTCCACTATACTGTATACCTATGTAATGGAAGCTTTGGGAAACAATTTACTAAGCATTTTTAACCGGCATTTTTTTTTAAGAACCCATTCAAGATTCAGCAATAATTCGCTTTAAAACAAGGCTAATGCATATTTTTCTCAATCTTACACATATCATTTGGATTTGTTCACCAAATTCAAATATGTTCATCAAATCTTCTCTTAAATATTCACTCTTTTCCTGGATTTCCAAAAAACTCAAAATATCTCATATAAACATCCACTCTTGAGTAAAGTATGGTGGGATGTTTCGAACCACAACCAATCATTTTTACATATCATTGAAAAAGACCAGGAATTCACCCCTAAGTATTGCTTGCCCATAAAACAAACCTATACTCACCGCCTACTCACTCACTGGAGTAGAATCAAAAAATTCCCACTCAAAATCTTGTTAAAAAATAAGACAAAAGGAATTTTCTCCCCATTTTTGTTCTTCGCTGTTTCTGTTCCTAAAAATATTCTCTTTCTTTCCCGCGAACACGATTTTCTCCGAGTGGAATTTTCTAAGAAAACGTTAATTTCCTTAAACGCGGCGTGACGTGCGCATCCTTATGCTTCTTCCCACCATGCAATCTAACAACATCGCTATGCGTCGACATTTAAAAAAGAGTTCAAGAAAAGAGTCCTTCAGGGTATCCTTCTTCAAAGTTTTCTTAAAGGTACTTTGTGGGATTCTTCAAGCTCTCAACGACAGAAACGACCGCGCGCTAGATTTTGGGAGTTGACAGTAAATGATGAAGCACAAAAAGACAGTTTCTTTACAGTTTATGTTATTGTTATGGGGTGGGGGTAGCGCCCCACCGTTTTGTCTTTAAAGTATAAGAAAATAATATTTATACTTAAGAAAGAAGACGTTTCATAGTTAGTTTCTCGGGATCTTTCGCTCAAGAAGGAGTCAAATTTTCTACGAAAACCGTTCATTCTTTGCTTGCCCTTTAACTTTTTCGCAAAATTATACATATTATCACTTTTTAGTGGTTTATTAATAATGTCCTTGCCCTGCAACAAAAATACCTACCAGAAGGAAATGTTGCCCTCGTCGACTTTTAGGTTGTTTTGAATCGAATCCGTGTATCGGGAGAAGCAAAAAATACCCTTTTTTTGGCGGGAAATAATAAAAAAATGTTTTTTGTGATGACATACAAAATTGCTGTATTCAAAGCTTTATGATATCTACGTCTTAGTGAAAAGTTAACAAATTTTATAATATTAAATTTAAGTTCTGATAAGAAATACCTAAGTGAAATTTAAGTGCATCTCTACAACCTGCCATAATGCTCTTATATTGCAGATTAAAACAATTTTAAAATGTATGTGAAATATTTTTTATTACCTTAATGTTGTAGTTGTTTTCTTAATTTCGTTTATTTTTTTCGATTTTTTTAATTATATTCTTTTCTCAAATGACGGAAGAATCTAAATTATAGCAATATAGGCAATATTTTGAAATATTTTGTTAGTAGGTAGTAACCAACACACTTGTCTTAAGTTAATCATTATTTAAAATAATTTACGACTTAAATATTTGTATCTATACAAATTTAAAGAAGGAATAGAAGGTATTTAATATAAATTAATTTTTGAATAAATTTAGAGACTTTACATTAATATATTCATGTTTGTACATGCTTTGATAAGACCGGTCACGTTATAATACATTTTGGTTGAAAAGGTTATTACTATTTTACGATAGTAACACAATACGTTTTTTAGGGTAAGATATAGGTATTGAAGGAAACCTGGAGAAATTATTTATCTTTGACAATTTTGGGAACAAATTAATGTAGTTGCGCACACAAATAGATACATATTAATACCATAAAATATAAAAGAAGTGAAACTAAGCAAATGCGGGAAAAAATATACCTTTAAGCTTTAAATATACTGTGACTGGTGTGTGCCTATATTTAAACTTAAAAATAAATGTATTGCTTCAATTTTTTTTTTCAATTCGAGATGCAACTGTAAATATTAAGTACGATTTTTTGTTTGAATTTTGTCCTTAGGTGTGATAGTTAAAGTAAGCCAGATAATGGGTGAGGTTAGGTCCTATAGGAATTAAGGGCTTAAGAAAACATTATTGTTCAAATGAAAAGCCACTATTATATCTGGCTCTATAGGTATGTACCTACATGAATAACTATCATCTCATAAAATAAAATACCTATGCTGGATAATTTCTTAGAATTAATATCTAGGCTAGAGTGTTACATTAAAAAAACACTCGTTGTACGAATCGTATTCGAGTCGTGTTGCACACAAGGTTTTTCGTAATTTTGTAAAAAAAAAAATGCTTTGGATTAAAACCCGCCTAAAATGTATAATTGGGAAATTACCGCTGAAACAAAAGAAATTCGAATTACAGAAGTATTAAATTCTATATTCAAGTATTTTGTTTGGCGTTTTAACCGATTCGTGATCTTTAATTAGAGGCAATAATTAAATAGGAACATACATTATGTAGCTTATATATGGTAAACATGTTTTTAATCAGCTCTAAGATTGGTATAGTTTCAAAAATGTTTATTATAAGAATGTTTTTATTTGCATTATAATTTCTCTAAAATATTTTAAACTCATTTTTCATCCCATGTGTCCGTGAGAAAATCAGATAAATTATCTTTAGATACCTATACTGTTGTATAAATGTTGCCAAGACGAGACCATATTTGACTGGCACTTTCAAAAAGTTATCAGATATCATGTGTAGCCAAGCTTCTGACTCTACACGCTCTAATTCTAGTCCTAACTTCACAAACTCTTTAGAATTTTTTGTTGTTTGTGTACTAATACTAGCTTACATACCAAATTTCAGCCTTCTAGTATACAAAGAAGTATCCTAAGAGTTTTGATTATCATGAGAGAGTTAGTGAGGAGAGCACGGTAGTAGATAAATGGTAGATATATTAAGATCAGTTTTAATTGACCTATAAATAACATAAAATTGAATAACTGATGTTAACAGATTTGAAATAGTTAAAAAACCACCGCTTTTTAAACGGCGGCGTACACTAAATTAAAAATTGTCGCTGTGCAAATTCACAATGTTTGGCGTTATATCACTTTGTTATTGTAAAATAACGCCTAACTTCAATATTTTGTTCCGTTTTGTAAGTTTTAATCCCTTAGGCAGAGAAGTAGGCATTGTTAAATAAATTTTTTTTTATGATTATATAGGTATATCCACCGCGCAAACAGTGCAAAGCCAAACTATTGGCCATGAGTTGTTTACAATGTGGTTCATACTAATTGCATTGCAACTCTCGTTAATACATATTTTTTTTTATGGAAATTAAAAAAAAGTCTATGTTCTTAAAGTAAGTTAACAACACCTTCAAAATATTTTTTTTTTTTTAGTTTATACCTATGTTTGTTTTTTTTAATCAAATATGTTGTATAGATAGATTTAAAGTAATATGTTTAAAATTTAAACCTTATTTTCATCTAACTATAGGTAGTAACCTACCTAAGATATAATATATATATATATTTTTGTATTTTGTATTTTATTGACTTCAAATCACTTACAATTAGGATATGAGTCTTTTAAAGTTGTGTAAGCCTTTAGATTTGATTAAATTAGTTACCTAATTGATTTAAAAAAGAAATTGAGTCTTAAAATTACCTATACCTATATACCTATACTTACTAACCAAACTTTTCAATTAATTTCTATTACAGCCAAATCAGTCAAACCTTAAGTTCACATCTAAAAGAAACCACCCTTCCACAAAAACTAAACATAAACCGCATTACGATTCCAATAAATGTAAGAAAAACAGATACCTGCACCCAGCTTTGAATATAAGATAGCCACACAAAATACTTCAAAATTATATAAACTAAATTCAAGAATCTACTTAGGACCTACTAAGCAGTAAAAGGCATTTAATGGCTCGAATTTCAATTACATAAGCCAATTATTAATTAAAAACATAACCGAGTTTATCAGCGCAAAAATATCAGTCGACCAAAATGTCTAGTAATAAACCGAAATTAAGTTCAATTTGACGCATTTTTATGAAGTGATCTTGAATGTGCCATAATAATTCCTTTAGCTGCATTTATTTTTAACGAAATGTTGTCAAAATAAATCCAAAAATTCAAAGAAAAAGTGATAATCCTTAAAGCTGGACGAATATAATTCATATCTTGTGCCATTTGCCGGGGCTAATATTGCTGCTTATTCCGTTGAAAAGCTGCAACACAGCCAAAACAACCACCATCACACTCCTCAACAGCATAATACTCAAGTACCATCGAGTGGTGCTCAAGAGGAACATAACGAGATTTTGCAGTACAACAACAAGACCCGCTTCCAACAGCAGGAGCAGCATCATCATCACCTTCAGCAACAACAACACTATCAGCGGCAATATCAACAAGATTTACAACAACAACAAATTAATAGTGTTGTTATTAGCAATAACAATCAACGGGAATACGAATCGGGTGCAGGCAAATCATTGCAACCAGTTTCCCTGCAATCAACAGCTATACCTCCCTTAACCCAGCTATCCACTACAGCAGCAACTATTCCAAGCGGGCAACAGACACTCGGAAGTCACCCAAAAGTGGATCAGTGGCTGTTAAATCAGTTCAAAATAGCAACGGAAGCTGCGCTTGACTTACGTTCGACTCCTCTTCTATCACAATTGCAACATCATCACCTTCATCAGCATCAGCTGCAAGAACACTTGGATCAGACACAAGAGCAATTTCCTATAGGTGGAGCAGCCGAACACCTCCAAAAATTACCATTACATTCTCAGCACCATAGCTCTAATAGCTTTTCAACTGGCCCCACCGAAATCACCTTTCCAGATACCCAAATGACTACAGAGGTACATCATCAGCATCAACCTAACAACCGAGCACATTTTAAAATGGAAACTGACTTTTGGCAGCAGCCTCGTGCGCCCCCTATAGGCCTAGCATCTATTGCCCATCATCATCATCATCATTCGCAGCTTCAACAACAACATCATCATCAAAATCATCAGTCAATATCTTTGTTTAATACCATTTCGGGAAATGCTGCAATAACTTCAAGCAATAACGCCGGAGCTCCCTCCAATAACCTGCCCACAAACACAGAAATCACCAAGGTTAAAAATGGCTCCGATGGTGTAACGACATCTGAGAATGTTACTTCAGCTATATCCAGATCGGGCAGCACAAATTGTGGCAACCCCAGAAGTCCTCTGCAAAACGAGCTCAGTACCGATCAAAACAATCAACAATCGGCAGTTAGTCCAACTCCCACCACTGCACACCTGCATCATCAGCTACAACAGCAAATTCATCAACATAATATGCACGTTGAAGCAAACCAAAACGAACTCCTCCCAAATGGGGAAGACACTGCAGTTGCCATAGGAACCGGTAATCTTACCACACCAGTTACTGGAGATCACCACATGCCCCCAAATCACATGCAGCAAATGCAACAGCTCCAGCATCAGCAACAAAGTCACATGCAACAGCAAACACATCACCCTCAAATCCAGCAGCAACACAGCCCACAACTAAATTTGTCGCAGCAACAGGCGGCTGTAGCAGCCACATCCTTATCGCATCCACCACAGGCTCTCACCCCATCTGGGGGTAGTTCAACTCCTGATATTAAGTTCAACAGCGAAAAGTTAGTCAATGAGATTCAGGTGAGTCCTTGAAATAAGCTTAAAATTCCATATTTTTTGTTAGCCTCGTATAAGTTTAATTGTATGAATGTTTATGTGTAACGGATAAGACTCAAACAATTAAACAAAACTGCACCTGACCTACGCCTCATCTTAATTCTCGCCAAGTCGCGAAATTGTTTTGAAAAACAAGGACGATGATTCGATGACGACATACATTCCCTCTTTAGACAGGTTCGGTCATATATCTCAGCACGTGCATATATATATAAAACATAGGTATCGGCAATAGTATGAAATACCAACTAATGATTCTTTCCCAGCAATTTACACACTGACTGACGTGCCCTTGTATTCCGAGAGACTATTAACAATACGCCACGCATTTCCCTGCAAACTCTATAAAAAAAAAATAGAAAACAGAATTTCGGGTGTAACCAATGGTTGTAGGTTTATCCTTAAAAGCACAAAGTAAAAGATTGCAAAACATTGGTCAGCGCGGCCAGTCCTGGTAGCGAATCGGAAAAAGGTTCATTTTTTAAGTCCTTTTTTTTAATATTATCCTTATACCTCCTTATACATGCTTCCTAGTTTAGGCGCCAAATGCAATATGCTACACGTGCTCATGGCAATAAGTCTGTAGGAGGTGGGGCGCAAGGCTCATGTCATGTGAACAGCGGTACAAAGAGAGTAACAAGAGAGCACACTTTGCTTACTTCAAGGTCTTATTTTGAGACAATGTCGGGCATAGTCTTACTCGTCATAGCCACTATAAGAACAAGAGCCGGGTTTTTCTTTAATGTGCATTTGTATACCAACATATGCTGTAACAAAATAGAATTCCAATTAACGTAGACTTTTGTTGATGTCGAACTTGAAAAAATGGCACAAATTCTTTTAGATACAAACATAGTTAGATAAGTGGAAAGTAAATTCAAGCTACCGTACTCATACTTAGGTATGAGTGAGTATACATACCTTTTCATCTGAGAAGTTTGCATTTAGCATTTATAATAATGACGATAAAGAATATTCGTGCCTCGAGTATAGGTGCATTCAACTCCTTTCATATCCGGAATGAGATGATTAACTAGCCCCAGCACAGGGGTGGCATTGGCAACTCAGGTTATATGTTGTGGTATGGTGACCTTGAATTTTTTATTTCGAGAAAGGGATACAGCTTCGGAACTAAATTGTTTTTAAACATCAAAGTGGGTGGCAGACCATTAACCTTACTTGTTTCTATAAAAGCAACCCATTTTTATTTATATTTTTTGGAGACGTGATCTTAACATGTACGAACGCAGTACCTGTATCTGAAATGGAATATTTTCATAACTTACAAAACATTATTTTAAGCAAATGTTTTAAAAAGGAGGAAGTAGTGTACTTATAATATCGCTGTACCAAGGTATGTGTAAATGTATCACAAAACAAATAAAGACTTTTATACTTACAAATTATCTAACTTAGGTCCTAGTTCAGGAAAAAAATTCAAAAATTCAAATGGATATTTAATTATGTTTTCATATGATTTGAAACACAATTACTATACTAATCGAAGGGAAAACACTCAAAGGGCTTTTTTTTGTCAAAAAAGTTTTCAACTGAACAAATATATTTTTTTTTTATTTATTAATTAATTTTCCTGATGAAATTCCGTCAGGAAAATAATTAAATAAGTTTTTTTACAAAAAATATTTGTTCAGTTGAAAACTTTTTTGGCAAACAAAACCCTTTGAGTGTTTTCCCTTCGACTAGTAGGTATCTAAAATAATTGTGTTTCAAATCATATGAAAACATAATTAAATAAAAATAAATAAATAAATAAATAAAAATAAAAAAAACAATAGGAAAGATAAGTTTAAGAATTTGGGTTCAATCAATAAATATCTAAGTAGGTAGGTATAAATGAAGAAATAGACCTCTCCCCCCTCCCATTCTGTTCCTATATCTTACTCAAAAGTCACAACTGCAAGTACTCACGATAAAAAGCACTCATTCCATGGAGACAAATACAACACTATATGGCTAGTTATCAATCCCTTCCCTTATGACGGTCCACTAAACAATACAAAAAAAAACTCATTCCACCAAAAGGAACACCGCATAGGTGTTCACTAAAAAAAAATCTGGAAAAACCCTCACCGTACCGTAATAGTTGGTGTTGGATGGATTCAGTGCCCTTAAGTTTTTTAAATTAAAACACACATTCAAAAGTATAAATAGTGTAGAAAAAACAGGAACAAAAAACAGAATAAAGGGAGGGATTTAGAAAAAATAAAATGTTTTTTCTTACATACCTCTACCCCTCTTGTACTTTTTATGGGTGGAACAGATGGGCACTAGTTGTCCTTTTTAGTTTGTTTGTCTATTTCGTTTTTTTTTTTCTCCAACAAAAATTCTGTCTTCCTTGTACGTCCAAACCCTTTTTGTGTTCTTCTTCGTGAAGTGGTCAGTGATTAAACAGAGGGACTTTGTTTCTTTTCTTTGCTAAGAGGAAAATATTCAGGCTGAAAATCTTGTTTCGTATTTTAGTGAATCAAAGATTTGGACCTCTCATCAAAACTCCCTGCCAAAATATGTGAATGTATATGTAGGTAGATCTAGTATTGGACATGAAGAAACGGTTTTTTTTTCAAATTTTGTTTCATTTGGATATAGAATTTAGAGGGGCACGGGCACACCGACATTCTTGATTAATTAAGTTTAGGAAACACCCTAATATAAGAAAAATTATATAGTTTTTTATTATATCTAATAAAGCTTCTCAAGAAATATGTAAGAACGAAACTCTCCAGAATAAGCCAACAAATGTAGTTGTGAGCATATCCCTATGTAATACACCTATACCTGTAGGTACAATTGTTTATATAAAACTTAGTTTTTACAGGATGGCTTAGGCTGACTGATTCAATGGGTTTATGTTAAACAGAAAATGCAACATTAAGTAAAGAAAGTATTATGATATATCTAAGAAATATAGGTATAGTTGGATACCTATTAAAAAATGCACACATATTTTTATTTATGAGGGCATGCATTTATGAGGGTTTGCAAGGAGGCCGCATGCCTTCTACCCCCTCTTAAAAAAAACGGCACACGGGCATAAGTCCCAGTTTTACGTGTGGGACTTATGTCCTACTAAACATTTTTGAAAGTAAAAAAGTATTAAAGATACAAACAGTCACGGCGGGATGACATAACGTCCATGGACATTATGTCCGTTTCAAATAGGCATAATGTAATATAAATGTTATATAATATAATAATATTTAAAATAAGGTTACTGAATTAAAAGCAAAACGAACACTCTCATGTTTTTTTTTATGACCAATTGGAAATAGTCATAAGGTCCATGAACGAAATTGACATAATGTCCATGGACCTAATGTCTGAATTGAAATTTTTCTTTCATTTTCAGTATGAGGTAGGTATGGGGTGGCATGCTGACCCCCTGCAACCCCTCTGCTTGGGCTCACTAAAGCATTTTGAGAAGGTGCAATGTTGGGTATGTGCAACGTTTCTTTTTGATTTAAAGAACCATTGCATAAACCCAATCTTGCACCTAGTCCAGGGTTGCAGGGAGTCAGCATGCCACCCCATACCTAACTCATACTGAAAATGAAAAAAAAATCAATTCAGACAATTTGTTTGTGAACTTATTTCACCGAGCTCAGATTTAATTCATAACTTAAGTTCCTTATTAAGTACCTACTATCTCAAACAAAATTTGGGACTTATGTCCCACCTTCACCAAACAAAAGTTGGTGACTTATGTCCCGGGGATTTATGTCCCTGCGCCAAAAAAAAAACTCGGTTCGCTGAAGACAAATAAAAGCAAAGTATGTATTATAAGATGCCACTAATAGGGGCACCCATTGCCTAGAAGTGCTCGCCAAGCAGGATCAAATCGAAAATAAAGAAAATATACAGGTATAGGTTCATACATACATATATAGAAAGTATAGATTTGGTATCGTTATAAACCTGGATCGAAATTTCAGTTTGAATTGAATTCGCGGTTTATCCGCTCTTGTAAATAACTTCAAGAATTCGTATACCTACATACAAATTACATGATTCTTAATATACCTATTTACCTACTGGACTTCAGTATATAAACTGGACAATTTTACTTCTTGTCTTCCTCGCCAAATGGTCAACCGATTACAACATAAATTGATAACTATTTCAAATGCGAATTTAAGTTTTATTCCACAATGTCACTGTTAAAAAGCGTAAGGACGTGCGATCCAGTTGTGGAATATATTTCATTATTCTATTGAATTAACTGCATTAAAAAAAAAACTTTTCCGACATAAATGTTTTAACGGCTCATAAGAAGGTATACGACAGTTGTATCTGGCCTATAGTTTAAAATCTTGTGCCGGCCGATACGTAGTTGAGAGAGATATTTGGGATCAAAACCCCGACGTAGACAAAGTGTAAAGTACCTAGGTATTGTGTGTGGGCCACTCAAGTGAGCAGCTTTCTAGAAAACTGCATTTTTTGGACTCAGACAACTATTAGATTAATTTAAAAGTTATGCCTTAGTCCTGACCCGTATTTCTAATCCAGATAGTTACATAATTACTGTCTGCAAAGAGTAAGGAGGTGCGGGTACATGCAACCCACTTGGGCACATTTTTATAGCACTTACATTTACTTCTCTTATTGGAAAGTAATTCCTTTATATAGAAATAATGGGGAGTGTTTTTATGTTCACATTTTTTTCTAAGTAAAAATGGAAGAAAAAATGTGTAATAAATATCTATACATATGTATGTAGGTATATAGGAATAGGTCCTTGGCAAATAAACAGATCCACCGGACCTTTTGCCTTGTATTTTTTTGTCCGTCCTCTTTTCAGTTGTAGGTACACATCCATCGTTATAGGTATATCGAATAGGGTCGCTATTTTGTTGGCGAGCGAGCTCCTTCGCCACCAATAGTGTTTTTCCATCCTTTTTTCACTCGTTTAGTTACTGTGTTGTACACTTGTATATACATATATACATACCTGTCAGGATGATAGAGTACATGCAACCGATTATGTGTTGCAGTTTTTTATGAATTGTAAAATATGGAAGTGGACGCCAACAAAAAAAAATATCCAAAGGTTCCTATTTTAACTAACTTAATAAAGAATTGTATGTGTTTCTACCTCACTTCTTACTCTAGAACAGTACTTTTAAGTATTTACATAGGTACATCTAGATAAGCTTTAGGTATCTATTGTTATTTAAAAGAATCTTACCGTATGCATTACCTTTTCGCCAATCTTATATTGCAGGTTTAGGTTTAAAACTAAAGTTGAAATGCCTAAACAACCACGTAAAATGAATTAAGGGATTTTAAAAGAACTTTACTCTTACGCATCCAATATCCCGGGTTAAGTTTTCCTTATGTCGTAAATTGCACTTTTTTTTATTCATGTCCATTTAGATACTTTCTAACCTAGACATTTTATAATATAAAAAAATTAAATATAATATAATAAATAAAAAAAAGGTATCAGCTGAGATTTTGGGCCCTATCCTATAAACGATGATGCCTCCTTTTTCATCTGCATTGTGACAAATGCAGGCACCCGACATCAGCGATATCAACGAAGTGTCCCTAAAAAAGTTAAAAAGCAATGAAACAAACCAAAAAAACCTTTTCAGCTCCTTTTAAAGATACAAAATTGGAAACAAAGCAGTTTTCTAAGTTTCTAAATACGGTTAGGAGTTTTAAATGCCGTCAAATTACATAAAACAACATGTTTGATCACTTCGAAGGGATTTCGAATATTTTAAAATTAGAAGTTTTGATATCTACCTACCAAACATAACTTATTTTCGAGATGATTGCCTTAATTTTGTATGTGGGTTTAAACAAAAATATTCAAATCATATCTAACTTGTAGCATATCTACCTTTTAGTAATTGAATGTTGTGTGAGCAAATGATGTTCAACAAGCTGGAGTGGTTTATATGTTTTAATAAGGCAGATGAAGCAAAAAGAAAGCTATATCTAATGATAAGTGAAATTAGAGAATTTCGTTCTCTCTTTTCACCGAAACTAGGTCAATTTAAGCAATCATCTATGAAATTCTAATTAGTTTCAAGTTCATGTTGTGTTCTGAAAATTCCTGCTAAGTAGGTTCTTATGTAGCTTCTGAGATCATACAAACCCACCTGCCCCACAACTTGATAAACAGTTCTTTTTAAAATTCGTATCCTCTAAAATTTTAGTAAATATAACTGTTCTTACATAGGTACCAATGACCGCCTCCTTAATACTTCAACTTATCCCAAGAATTTCGGATTTTCTCTACGGAGGAGAAAATTCAAGTTTAAAATATATTTTTATTTTCCCAATCTACTACTACTTACTAAATAGTTATACCTATAGGTATATAGGCAACGGAAAGTATATGAAAAATTGCCATGAAAAAAAAACCCAAAACACACACATAAAAGGAAAATTTTAATTCGCTCAAAAAAAGTGAATAAAATAAAATGTAATTATAAATGTCCTGCTAAAAGAACGGTCTTAGAAAGCCAACGGGCCATATAAGAAGAGAGAGCGTTTGTGTATAGAGAATGGACAGGCGAAGGGTATTTGTGTTGGTGATGTTTATCTTGAAAAAGGATACCTCTGTCCTCGCTAGTCGGCAATCAGTTATGGCAAAAATTAGCGAATGCAATATACAGGAGATGAAGAAGTACTTTCAAAATAATGATACAACTCAGAGAGAAAAAATCATATCGACTCCAAGGAAAGTGTATGTAATGTAAAGGAATACAATGCAAATGTACACGGTTCCATCGACCTTATTGTCTTCAGGACGAAAATATTTTGATTTTTTCTCCGGAGTTTCGTATCGTCATTGGGACTAGAGCCCTAAAAATATATAGATACTGTTCGTTTTCTTGTACGCTTGCTTGGGTTGGCTCTTAGTTTGATGAGTGACTCAGGTTTGTGTGTAGTCGGTTTGCTCTCTCAGTGTAGGAGTGTTTGTTGGGGTTTCTTTGACTTGGATTTTCCTTAGGATAAAGGCGGCAAGCAAAAAAAAAAATTCTGAGGATGGTAAAGACGGTGACGGCACTGAGAATGAAAATGGCTGTTAAACCCTGTTAAAAAAAAAAACGAATAGTATTGTGGAACACTCTTATGTTTAAATGGTGTAATCACGACGTGCGTTGTAGTGGTGATGATGTTGCTCTGAAGGGGATGGGAATTCTCTAAAAAGCCCTTAGGAGGGTAGACTTTTTTCTATCGGATTGTTTAAGGATTTTTTTCTCTTTTTTCCTGCCCTATCCTCACCCCGGTTTTCAGAGTTCACATTAAAAATAAGGAAAGTGGTGTTTTTCTTGTCGTCCTGGTCCTGTGTTTATGGTGGTTGTTTTTTCTTCCCGGTTTTCGGATGTATTTGTGTATACATACCTTTTCATAGTTTGTAAATAGAAAAAAAAATCGTTTTTTTTTTATTATTCTTTCTTCCTTAGTATATCTTAGAAAAAGGCATATATTTTTTTCTCGTGTCACGCAGTCTTCCCTTTACTTTTGATATAAAATTTTAAATAACACACACAGAACGTTATAAGACTCCATTCCGTTAGGTTGTTTCGTTATTGAGAAGTTCCTTCTTAACTTTCGGTGTAAGGGGTTGCCGCAGTCGTCGCCGTCTTATTCTTTATCGCTTGCTCGTTCTTTTCGTGATAATATATTCTCAAGATGGATACACTTTTTCTAATAAGAATATTTCGGTGTGTTGTTAGTTAGAAATCACTTGTGACATTGAAGTCAACGGTTGAGGTTCTTCTTTGATTTGCAAAAACAAAACAACTAAGTGATAGGTATTTTCACGACTCAGAAGATGTAGATACCTACCTTCGGAAACTCGCGAGTGTCTTACAAAAAAATAACGTTAAATATTATCTAATATCTTGTGACAAAACAGTTTAGGCGATAGGTATCTATTTCATAAGAAAAAAAAAAACGGAAAACTAGTTTCGAAGTCTTAATTTGTTTAAAGTAAATTTTCTGTTTTTTTTTTGTTTTTGTTTTCGAATTTAAAATGACACTGGACTATGACTATGAAAATGTAATTTACCTACTAAGTACTTTTGTATTTCTTGTGGTTCTTTTTTATAGGTAGTTTGTTTATCGGCTTTATACCTATTATTATTTATATTTTTTTAGTTATTTTGATTTGAATAAAAAAAATTTATAAAAGTTAAACTATTGTTTGTTTGATTTTTTGTTTTATAAATGGCGTGATTTTTTTTTACTGATTTTCCGACGGGAATGTGGAAATTTTCAGGTTTTGTAGTTTCTTGAGTCTTATCCGAAAATGCGTTTGAAGTGTGTGTGATAGTGTGATATAAATTAGGAAAAAATGCTAAATGTACAAGTATAAAATAAATGTTTGCGATTAGGCTGAAATTGCATTTGTACATTATTAGAATGATATATAAACAGCATACCTAATATACCAACCTAATTTTTTTTTTTTTATTATCACTATCTTTATGAGTGAGCTTATTTGTTTATTTGTTTTTTGTAAGTTTATTTGTTAAGAAATATACAAGCGTTAAAAAAATTAAACTAATTAGATACATATTTCATTTTGTTCTTTTCTTCAAAAATACTTTTCATCGGATATTACCAAAAATAAAATAAAAAATTGAAATTGTGACTTTAAACTGAAAAATCAACAGCTACAATTATCCAGATCGAATAGTGCAGCAGCAATAAGTGAACGCACCTTAGAAGAATGCTGGTCAACCCTGCAACGAGTGAGTTGGCATCTCTTCCGTTGTGTATAGTACTCTTCCACATTAAAGACAAAAAATATGAACAAATCGAACCCCCTCCCCCAATTTCCTTGTTTAATTTTGTTGATTACTTAACTTTTATTTCGTTTTTTTTTTTTTTTGATTTGAAATCATGCAAGCACCTAGGTGTTGATAAAATAATGAAATAGCACAAAGTTGTTGAAAATAAGTTTTGATTAGAATACCTACCTTTAGGTAATATTTTTGTTAAAGACCAAGTTTTTATAAATTTAACAGTTAAACAAGTTAATATACCTACAATCCAAGCGGGATATTTCTTAATTGTGTAAACAAAACAATACAAAACTACCTATATTGTTAGTTTTTTTTTAGAAGGCAGACCTAAGGTGTAGATAAGAAATTAGCTTTCAAGTGGTAACTGACCGGCTGATTTAAGAAAACAGTGCAGTTGTACTTCTACAATTCAACAGCAATAATTCCTTTCCTCGTTTTATTTAAAATTTCTTATAACTGACAATATTCAAACAAATGACAAATCTGAAGGAATTATTAAAAAAATTAAAATTTTAAATTGAAAATTAAACATAGTTTTATAATTCAATTTTTATTATTTTAATTAAATTTCACAACTTATTTTAATTAGTTTTATATTTTTTACTCTTTTCGGAATTAAATTTTAAATTCCAACCCAAAAAATAGTTTGTTGTTATAACAGCAAACTTACCATTAAGGTAAATAAGATAAGATGTGAAATTTAAATAAAAAAAGGTAGGTAATAACTAAAAATAAAATTAAAAAAATGTCTTTGTACTTAATTAAATACACACAACTTGGAGGCCTGGAAAATATACATAATGAATTTGAGAGAGCTGCGAATCAATCAAAGATCAATAAGTAAAATAATAATTAAAAAAACTAAATTTACATTTTTGCTTTGGTTAGGTTTAGGACTATAATAAGTACGTTGAACATATTGTGTATGAATCCGGTTTCTCAACGTTGATAAGTAGCACTTCTTCAAATAGAAATAAGCAAAAGTGTTGTTAGGACTAAAATTATAGAATTACATATAAAATGAATGACTTGGGATATATCTATTTAATATTTAACACCTTAACATAACACTGCTTTTACAAAATACAAATTAGGTTTCGTTCTTGAGCGTCGAACATATTCCGAAAGGTCTAAATTCGATAAGCACAACTTAAATGGTTGGACCCTTGCGGTGAGGTGCAGGCAAAGCAAGAGTTAACTTTTGTCTTGATCAGAAACGGTGGTAAATTGAGGAGCCCGTCCAACAAGCATTGCAGTAATGAGTAATGTCGTAGTTTTAAATGTGCTACTAAAAAGTTTCTTATAAATAAAAAGATAGGTAGGTATTATTACGAAATGCAGTCTTTTAGGTCTTATAAGTACCTATATGTTATTAAATACGTTTTAAATTTTTCCAAGCGATTTCAACTTGCCGCATTGTTATTAACAATAGTACCATATCAAATAAAGGTTCTTCCAATTTAAAAAATTATTTTCGTAGAAAGCCTGTGGTTATTGTTCATTAGTCTGCCAATTTTTTTAAGTAGTTTTTAATAGATATTTTCTTTTAAACAGAAATAGACATAAGAATATGCATACAACTGACTTAACAATTCTTGTATCCTTTTGTTAAGCTTTTTATTTATCTCCCTGTTTTTGATTATCTTTTTTTATGAACAACAAATCAAAACTTAGTACCTACTTAGATAAATATACATATTAGCTGTATTATTTAATTTTTTTTTAATTTTATATTTTATGATTAATGCTTATTTTCCCTTCAATCCATCCTTGCATCAACAAAATTATGAAAAAAAATTAAGTTAAAAGCTATTATCTCTTAAAATATTGTTTTTGAAGCAATGGTGAGTTCTTAAATTAAATAAAATCTTTAAAAAAATACGAAAATATTAAAAATATGAAATATGAAACGCGCTTTTTAAACGAATAAGAAAATTACATTCAAAGAAAAGTAAATATATATCTACAGTTAGAAAGGAAATCAGAAGCATATTGAATTTCGTGTTACAAATATACAAATGCAAACGAAGGGGTGAGCGATGCCTTCCAAATCATTTCAATTCATTTAACAATGTGCTATGTATGGGATGTACCTATGTATCTTTTTTTAAAGGAAAAAAAGGAGGGTAGTAAAAAATGAGTGCTAGTTTCCCGTTTTCGCACTATGTAAACCGCGGGTTTCGCCTTAGAAAGGGGTTATTGAAAAAAATAATTTAAAGGTTATAACGATTTAAATAACTGTATATGTATGTATATAAGTTCTTTAAAAATACGTGCGATTGTATTTCTGAGAGATGTCTGCAGTTAAAAAAAAAACATTAATATTAAAACTTTTCTTAGAATTAAAATGAATACAAGTCCGACCTTTAGTTGTTCTTCAAATTTCATAGTTGGTGTAAGAAACTGTTAATTTTATAAAAAAAATATTTTTTCCTGATTATATCTCTATTTTAATAGGTGCACTATATTTGTATGCATAAAACAAACGAACAAAGTCTGAACATTCATTTATTTTAAAGTTGGTTTTCTTGGACTGAGAATACCTAAAAGACATTTGAAAAATTTCTCAAAACTGTCGTACCTAGATACTTGCAAAACCTGCAAATACAATAAACATACCTACCTACAAATAAAACTTATTCTTCAGAAAAAATGCAAAAGAAAAATAAAAACACAATACATACCTATGCATAAACTAGACAAAAAAGCTTCCAATTCCAACCCACAAGGATAACCGAAAAAAAATGAGAAAAACTAACATTTTCTGTCTATTCTGTTTTTATGTTCATGCTTCTCTGTGTCCAAAGAGAATTCCTTGCAGTGAATATATATTTCGCATGACCAGAAAAGAGTCCAATCCCAAGGACTGGTAAGTTTAGCGACCAATGCTAGAACGAGAGACATTTGTTGTATTTTTTATTCTTTTTTTTTATTTCCTCCTATGATGGTAGGAATATATATATATATAAACATATGATATGTTGTATATACCACGGATATATATACAAAAAAAAAACAATTAAAAATTCAAATTAATGAAATATTGTTGTAATTGCTAACTGAACCCTAAATTAAAAGATCTTAAATTAATAAATTAATACAAACAATATTAAGAAAGAGGACCATACTTCTTAACACTACTATTAAAAATAATAAGAAGGTAATACAAATAAAGAAGGCTTAGATTATAAGGTCGATGCAATTACAAAAATCGCAATTATTATAAAGACTATCCGATATTGAAGAGGTGCTAATAGGACCTCGATATTAATACAGAATCTGACATAGCTGTAGAAAGGAACAGCAGACAATTTTTTTTGTCTTCTTATCTTATCGGATCTTATTCTTTAAGAAGAATGGACATTCTTTCATGAGTGCTCATCGCTTAGCCCATCTTAAAGATATTTTTGACAGTAATATTTGTAAGCGCGTCATGTTTTCTCAGAAGAAAAGTGTGGGTGTTCTTAGAAACATATAATCCTTACGTATTTTGTAGAGTATGTATATTATTAGTTTATTGACAATTCATCATTAAATTGATGCTATTTATAAAAATGATTGCGTGTATGTAGTTATACACTGCGCGTCATTAGACTAGGTATGAGCTTAATACCTAATAAATTGATCTTTTTGTTATTGTAAAAATGCAGTTAATTTTGTGTGTTCTATTTTTCTCATTTTTGTGTAAATTCTTTCTGGCGGAGAAAGCAAATAACGAAAAAATTACAAATTTTTTTAAATTTTTGATGGAAAAATGTGCTTAATTTTTTGCGTTTTTAGTTTATTTTAAACAGTGGAACGCGTAAGGAAAACAACGGTAACACTTAAAACAATGTGCTATACCTACTTGTTTTTGGCCAACAGTTTGTTCTATCACATTATTATTTAAATCTTAAAATATCTATTAAAAACTCTTGAAAAAAAAACTTATTTCAAACTCAAACTCAAAAAATATAGTTCATATTGACTTTTTTCAAAATTGAGATGATGTGTACTGTATTTACTTTCAATAGTTGTTATTCCTATTAATTCTTAATTAAACACTGAAAATTTGATGAATTCATTTATTCTAGTTTTGGAGAAAATTAAAATTTAGTAAACCCACTTTTTTAGTATATTATATATATATATTTTTTTAATATATTTATATTTATATATTATATATTGAAAGAAGGGTGAGGTTCAGTTTTCCTAAAACTTAAATTTATTTTGGTTGATTGATTTATTTTTTTAAATCAAGTTAATTTGGTCAATATGTCTTAAAAAAACTCCCCTTCAAACTAAAAAAAACATGTTCTTTTAAGCAATACTGAAAAGTTTCTTTAAATTCAAAGCCACCTACCCCAAATCTTATAGTGATGCCAAGCAGGTTGGTTGCAAGGCGGCCACCCCCCCTATCTCACTTTTATTAGGCCGTAAACTTAGTATACCGAATCTAATCACGTAAATCCCAAACAAATTATAAGAAAGTAGGTTAGTAATTTCCAATTTTCTCAAAGATTTGTAGACATAGAATCATATTATGTTCAGTGTTCCACAAAAAATGAATAGGAGTAACATAATAAAAGAAAATTCAGTACATATTTTCATAATTTCCAAAAAAAATCGAAATAAATTATTTTTATTTTTTTTTAAAGTGTCGAGTTTAAAATATTTTTTTTTAATTATTGATTAAAATGACTTTTTTTTATAGTTATATGATAGAGCAGATACTTGGCTTTGAACAAAGGCACATAATTTTAAGTGTTGCCGTTGTTTTTAAATATATTTTTACTTGCGATTATAGGTACTATAATACAAGTTATGCATTCGTGCAGATTAAAATTTTTTAGATAACAATCAAACATGACATCTGTCCGTCTGTCTGTCTTTCTGTCTGTCTGTCTGTCTATCTGTCTGTCTGTCTGTCGGTCTGTCTGTCTGTACGGATGTATTTTGGACTGCAGCCTAAACGGTTGGGCCAATTGTCTTAAAATTTTGAACTTAAGGTTATTTTGACATTATACAGAGGAGTTTTTTTTTAATTTTTCTTTAGCTCATAAATTAACGGTACATGACATATAACCGTTATATAAAAGTTTATTTTTCTCAAAAACTGCTCCAACGTTTTTTATAAAAAAAACAGTGTTATTACTGTAGGTATGCATTATATTTTGGTGAAAAAAAATAATATGGTGGGCTAAAAACGGTAGGTACCTCCCATAGGGCCAGTATTTTTTTTCTTCGACTTTTTCGTAAACTGGTGATCCGATTATGTACAATCAAAATTGATATTCAAGAAGATGTAGGTAGCCTTAGTAATTTTGCATTAATTTTTTTCCAAAACTTTTAACTTTTTTAAAAAAAGTTGTTAAAAAAACCGTTTTATTTAAAAACGGCTCCTACAATTTTGAAAAAAATCACACTTTAACATTTCTTAAAGAAATAAACTGGCGTTTAAATTATTTCACCCAATTTAACGTACTTTATTCAAACAATCAAAAGTCACAAAAATCGAATAAATGCTTTGATGTTCACTTTAATTTTCTTTTAATTTTATTCTACAATGTGTGCGGTCACATATGAGCAAGTACGTGCGATCCAGTCGTGCAATTTATTTGGCATACGAATAGGGATATGGAAAAAAAATATATAGGCGGTACTAATAGAGTTATTTCTAATGCTGAGAGAACTATTTTGAGAGAATCATCAAACCCTCATAACAACGCCGCAAAGATCGCAATTTTTTTTAAAAAGAGTAATAATGAATGCTCCACATTTAAAAAGACCTATTGAAGAAAAAAAAAAAACAATTGACATGGCTCAAAATGAAATGCGTTTGAATTTTACAAAAGTGCACATAACATGGAATGAAGATTGGCGCTACGTTGTCTTTTCAATTGAAAATTAAATTAAATTGGAAAGTCTAGACGGATACAAAACCACAATGCTGCGATCTACACTGCCAGGGTTGTTAAGTCATGGATTGAGGGCCAGAATATCAATTTACTGCAGTGGCCACCATACTCACCCGACATCAATATTATAGAAAACGTTTGGGGATGGCTGGTTCGTAATGTGTACGAGTCTGGAAAACAATATTCTAACAAATGCGCTTGCTCTGCATTTCTTTTGGACTATATTGGAAAATCTTGCTAAACCAAAATCTGTTATGTCATTTTTGTCATTTTCAACAAAGATCGATCCTTCTTTGTTGAAAATGACATCATTGAATTTATAAAAAAAAGTTTAGGCTTAAAACTTTAACAAGAGTTAAAATAAACATACTTCGTTACCTGATAAATTAAGTTGAAATTTAATTTGTTGTGTTATTTATTTTTCTAAAAAAAAAAGAATATAATATAATAATAATATTGTTTAAGTAAGAATTGAATCAGCCATAAGCAGCTATATAATTTCAATGTGCTAACCTGATGAAGCGCAGTCTATATGCTCTTTATGGACATGGGACTACAAAACGGCGCGCCGATTTTTTTGAAACTCTAGGCAATTCTCAGATTTCAATTTGGACCCGATAGGAGGCGCTTGGGTCGAAATATTTATTAAAATGCAGTTTTCTCTGTTATGAAGTTTTATGTTGTCGGGATCAAAAAAAATTTATGGTACACCCGAGCAACGCCGGTTGGGTACGCTGATCAATATATACAACATTATTACGTGTATGCTTATATGTTCTTTATAGACTCCAAAACAGTTTAGCGGATTTTAGACTCTTAGATAATTTTCGGGAAAGCTCAGCGAGTGATCCTGTACAGTTTGCTATTAGCAATGACATCAGCACAAAATTTACAAAAAACATAGTGTCCCTTTGCGTTGCATTTAAGCGTACAAAGCGCTGTAGGAAATTGCATATACCTAGATATTAAGTAAGATTTTCGAACACAAAACATCAATTTATGAATTTAAAGGAAAATAGTGATCACATATTGAGTTTATAACCAATAAACAAGGAACGAATGGAAAAACATTTTTTTCCTATCGAGTGAGGACTATTTTACGATTAATTTTCAAAATTTTGGCTCATCGTGAGTTCTTAATTATTAAAATTAACTTACTAATTAACTTATTAGTGTCAACAATTTTGGTTGCCATATTCAGAACTCACAAACGATTTCCTTTAAATTAATTACCCGGAAGTCTATTTTATGAAATTTTGACTAATCTTAAACTCTTATTTAAAAAAATTAATTTACTCCTTAACTAATTAGTCACGAAAAAAATCAATTGTGTCACAAGAGTTCACAAGCGATTCAAAATGGAAAAAAAGTTTAAAATTTTATTTTTTTCAAAATAATGTTGGCTAATAGTAACAGGGTGAAGAAAAGCTATTTCTTGGGTAATTATGATTAGGTACACACTTAGATGAAGAGTTGTTATGCTGCGGAGTTGTAGTTGGATAATTTAAAATCTCTCTCTGATGTTCACATTTTTATTCGTTGTAGTCTCATATCATATACTCAGGCAGTCTCATCCCTTACCATTCTAACTTTTCTAGGCTAGGCGCCAGTTATAGCGATCAGGAAAAAAATTCATGTGGATATTTAATTTTGCTTTCATATGATTTGAAACACAATTACTATACTAATCGAAGGGAAAACACTCAAAGAGTTTTTTGCCAAAAAGTTTTCAACTGAACAAATATTTTTTTGTAAAAAAATATTTATTTATTTTCCTGACGGAAATATATTTATTCAATTGAAAACTTTATTGGCAAAAAAAATTCGTAGTAATTGTGTTTCAAATCATATAAAAACATAATTAAATATAAATTCAAATGATTTTGTTTCCTGATACGTTTTCCTGATCGCTATAACTTGCATCCTAATTAGATGTTTTCTTGCAGCTCCTTATCCTTTAATTTTCTTGCGTATTGGTTTTATAAAACTCCTCCTTGTTTTGCCTATCTAGTCTATTAGAACGCTCCACATCTTTTGAAATTTCCTTTTCGAGACTTATTAGTCGCCGTTTTGCCATCTACTATTATTGCCTTCTCTTCGCGTCACCAATTTATATCTTTCTTAGATTATTCGCCTCCATTGTATATTTTACGACGAATTCCTAAAAAAGTGCCCTCAAGGACTTGTCTTTAGATTTCTGACAGTCATATATTAAAAGTTGGGCACAATGGACCCTTAAGGTCGAAGTGCATTCGACAAAACCCCAATTCAATTCATTTATTCAATTATTGGAAGTTAGCGTCTCGTTCGGCTCTTTTTGACTCACGTCACGTGTAAATGGACTTTGACTCTTGGCATTAACAAAAAACGATGATGAAATAATCAAAAAACTAACATAACTGTTTTTTTTTTTTTTGTATTTTTAGAGTTGGTGGCTTAGCTTCTCATCAAACTTTATTGAAAATTGATTAAAACCTTCAATGATATTATTTCAGAACCAAATAATACAAAATGGGCACAACTGGGTCGCACGTACCTGCTCTTATGTGCCTAATTACATTGGAATTCAAGATCTTTGATAAAAACAAAATAATAACATTTACGTTGAAAGTAACAGAGTTTGAACTCATAATAACTATCACTTAACGGTTTTTCGTAAAAATGAAGTACGCCACCAGACGTCTTAAATAACAATGAATTAATGAAAAAAGTATTTCGAAAATTGTAAGACGGATTTTAATAAAATCCTGTTTTTTATTTTTAGTTTTTTGACAGAAATTTGTTTTTTAGAGTTTATTAATAAACATGTGATTATAAAATTAATTTTTTTTTATTACTTTTAAAAATATGGATTTTTCAAAAAAAAAAAAAAAAATCAAAAATTAATTTTAATTAGAAAAAAAGTTATTCAAAATTTTGATATGCAAAATTAATTTGGCTATCTAGATCTTTTCAAATACAAAATTTGGACGAAATCCATAGAGCCGTTACCGAGAAAGCCAAAAATTAAAAAAACCGTTATATCAAAGGTCCCGTTGATAGACTTTTCCCGTATATGTGGTTCTAATCAAATGAAAGCCAATACCAACAAAAAAAAATTCTCAAAAATGTTCATCAAAATCGTTGGAGCCGTTTTCGAGAAAAATAAGCTTTTCCTAAACGGCCGTATGGCAAGTACCGTTATTTTTAGCCTTAAACATAAAATTTTTATTTCCCCTCTGAGGAATGCCAAAAGAATCACACATACCAAACTTGAAGGCAATCGCTTAACCCGTTTAGGCTGCAGCTCGATAGGCTGCAGGACAGACAGACAGACAGACGGACAATTTTTGCCAATGACTTTTTTAGGCTTCTTTATAACCGTAATCAATTTTTTTTATATTCACGAATCCTTAACTTGCCTTATAGTCCCTATAATCGCAAGTAAAAAGAAACAAGAACGACAGCTGGGAGGATAATTCTCTCTTCGTCTACAAACTGAAAAATACCCGTTCAGCGACATATGCGTACCGGTCCCTGTACATTTCTTATGGGACCACCAATACGAATATGACCCACAAACCCTCGCGTTAAATCCACACACACACACACCTCATTACTACATCTACTTTTTACTTAAACAAAACTCCGCCTATTTTGTATTTCTTTTTCTCTTCCTGTACGTTTTTGACTTTGAGTGGAATTATTTTGGGAATTTGCGCCAGTTCTTTTGGTGCTTGCGATCGATTTTGATTGAAAGAACCACAGTATCGCAGAGTACGTCACTTCTCTTATCAGTATTGAGTCATGTTATTTCTTGTGTGTAGCCTGTCATCGATTTATAAGACGTTATCACGTCAAAAAAACAACGTAATTCTAAATGTACTTGTTTAAAAAAGTATTGGACAAAATCCTCAAAAAATTAAATGCAAATGGATATTATGGCCGCAAATATAATAAACATGGACAAAATCTCCAACGAAACAATCTTTTTTTCCAAAATCTCCACGAAATCTCCAATGTTTGCGTACAATGTACAGCTGAATTATGTGCATGTAGTTTTCAGAAAAAATCTCATGAAATATTCTTATTTCTATACGAATAAGTGATAATGAGATGGGATAAGGTATTGTGGGCATGTCCCACACCTCCCGCTTGGGGTTTCCTTGGGATTAAGAGTAGGTCTCATACAAGCAACCTCTTATCTTAGCCAAATCCAATAGTAACTAACCCCTGGCGAGGGGAGTTGGAGGGGGAAGCATGCCTGCCAATACCTATTTCACGGTTTATACGCCGTAAACCTTAATACAAGATCTACTTAAACATATCTGTTGTGAAGATATCAGTTTGGGGATTTTTGCATTGTAGATTCTCTCTTTGTGGATTTTGCTGCTGGAGATTTTACTATGGGATTATCGGTTTGGGGATTTCAATTTGTGGATTATGCCTTCCGGGAAAATGTCAACAACCCGAAAACATCAAATATATTAATAGTTTTCAAGGACTCGCTAACAAAAGGCAAACATTTTTAAACGAAATTTTAACGAGGCTAACTTATAAAATTTATTACGTTACTAGCAGGTACCCGGCCTTGCTCCGGTCTATTTGTATATGTATATATTTGTATATATGTATATAGGGTAATTAATGTGTGAAAAAATCTAAAATATACTGAAATTCATGTGTTTTTTAACGCACGCACAACACAGGCGAATGTTTTCCGATTTCAACCAAACTTTACAAAAATCATATATAGATCAATACCAAAGCTGTGTAAGAGTTTGGTTGAAATCGGTAAATGTGTTAAGGCGTGAATCGGCGACAAACATTTTATGGCTAAATTTTTATATATCTATAGGTATATAGATATAAAACGCCAAGGCCAACTTTCTCAACTGATTTTAATTGCTCTCAAAACATCAAAAAACCTAATTCCTCAAAGCACTTTAAAAAAAATACAGAATCTCGTAAAAATACGCTTTTTCTAGCAATTTGTTATGGTACGTACGATATTTCATTTTCAGTACTTTTACCATAGAAAGCCGCAGGAACACAATGGTGTCGGAATCTGAATCTAAATCTGGTTAAATTTGACAATATCAGAATTGGAGTCGAAACCTGATTCGGGGAAGTTCGCCAACTTGTAACCTTGTTAAACGACTTTTTGGCAATTTATTATTAGTTTAGTTGTGCCGGCGGCTTGCATACGTTGATTGTGAACACACCACAAATAGGACGTGAAACCAAACACAAGGGCGTACGAGTCGATACGGAGATTTAAATTAACCACCAAAAACATCTTAAGCCGAAAGCAGATGTCTCAGAATTCAACTTTCTTTCTTCATCGTAGACGGACGTGTCTAGACTTCGAAGGCAGTTATAAAATACATAAATTCAATATTCATTCAGCCGTTTATTCGTTTTAAATTTTAATGTTAAGATAAAGTCTTCACAAAAGAAATAAAACAATAATGGAAATAGTGACGTCAGGAAATACTAAGATGGCGATTTGTATACATCATACCTGCATACCCGTTATTTCTGTGTATCTTTGTATTTCTCTATAAAATATAGCGCTTGCAGGTGTTAATGAAGCTTAAAATAAAAATGTACAATTCCTACACCATGTGTCTTAGAGTAGAAGTACGCAACAACCCAATGTATGGAGTAATTGTAAAAAAAAAAAAAAATACGTGCATCGTAGATCGTATACATACGTTCTACCATTTTGCGTGATGTGATAAAATTTTTTTTTCTTTTTCCAATTTAAAAAGATTTTGTTAATTTATTCAAAAAATGTGTCATATGTTACTGGAGGTAATTTCCTATAAATAAAAAAAAGATTTGTTCAAATTCGTTGTGACGTTCTCGCGTGATACGCGCACAGCCGAAACTGCTCCAATTTTGTTATATTTATAGTGATAAATGAATTTATTTATTTATTTACTTATTTGTTTATTTATTTATTCATTTATTTATTTATTTATTAATGTACCTGTTTATTTATTTTTTTGATTTATTTAATTATTTTTATTAATTTATTTAATTATTTATTTATTTGACGTTATTACGTCTTATAAATTGATGACAGGCTACACGTACGAAATAACATGGCTCACGATGATAGGATTCATGCTGATAAGACTTATGCTGATAAGACTCACCAGTCATGCTAACCGTGATACTGTGGTTCTGTCAACCAAAATCGATCGCAAGCACCAGGCGAACATGACAAATTACAGGCGCAAATTCCCAAAATAATTCCACTTATCAGAAGAGAAAAAGAAATACAAAATGGGGTGGGTTTTCTCTTAAAAAAGGAGGTTTTATCGCATTTCCTGTAACCATAATATTTAACTTAAAACCCTTATAAAATAATATTTATGTCGAAATAGTATATATTGTATCTGTTGCGACATGTCGGCCGCAACCAAAGACTTTTTTGTTGAATAAGCACGAGTTAAAACAATTTGGTTTCAAAGTGCAGATTACAAAACCTTTATTAAAATAAACGTTAATTTCAATTATCTTATTATAAATGTTAACTTACTTGGTGTTATTTATATACAGGTTAGTGATTAATTTTATTTTCGCTTAGGTTTTACAAAAAGATCCTCGTGGTTAATGAGGTTAGCTTTTATTCAAATTGAAATTATAGGAATGAAGGTTAAGTACGAATTTTTTATGTTTGTGGAAACAGTCAAACTTCCGAGCTACACTTTAGGCAGCGTTAGCACTTGTTTTTACACTCCCCCTTGGTAGTTCCGCTTGTGGACTGGTATCTTCAGGAGCCTTGACATCAAGGATAGCCAATTTAACTGCAGGTCTTTCGTAGACTCTGTTCTGCGTTTGGATGACTGCACTTCTTACTTGGTCATCCTTTGATAACTTTACTTTGACAACTGTTTCTGGTACTGTTTGGATCAACGACTAAGACTATGTCGCCAACCTCTAAAGGTTTCGTTGAGGTGAACCATTTAGTTCGTCTGGTAAGCGTAGGAAGGTATTCTTATACCCAGCGCTTCCAGAAGCGGTCCGCAAACTGCTGTGAGGTAAGCCAATTTTTACGGTGCACTATGACATCGTCGTTGAAATCTACTAAGGGTTTTGATCCGCAAGCCGAACCCAATAAAAAGTGGTTAGGCGTGAGAGCTTCCGAGTTTTTGGCGTCTACTGGAATATAAGTTAAGGGCCGTGAGTTAAGAGTATTTTCTGCTTCCATAAGCATACTTCGTAGTAGTTCGTCGTTAGGATTTCGTGTGGGCGCAATTGCATAAAGGACGTTTTTAATGGAGCGTACTAAGCGCTCCCAGCTACCGCCCATGTGAGGAGAACCCGGTGGTATGAATCTCCATTGAGTGTTTGTTGAGGTGAAGGTCTCCATTAGTTTATCTTTTTGAATAGAAGCGACTGCTTGCCGCAACTCCCGCTCCGCACAATGAAAATAAGTTCCGTTATCACTATGGAACTCGATGGGTGTGCCTCTTCTTGCGATGAAATTTCGAAGGCAAAGTATACATGAATCAGTCGTCAAAGTATTAGCAACTTCAATATGAACAACGCTTCTCAGTTCTTCGACCTACAACGACTGTTATTGGGCCAAAATAGTCGACCCCGACGAACGAAAATGGTCTACAGAAGGAGACAAGTCGTGCAGGAGGTAGAGGTGCCATTATTGGTAGACGTGGTTGGGCTTTATTTTTTTTTTTATTTTTGACAGTTCCGTTTGACGGCCTTGAGAGCAGATCTCATATGAGAGATGTAGAATCGTGTTCGTAGAACATTCACTACTGTCTCGTCGTTTTGGTGTCTATATCGGCAGTGGACATCATTAATAATGAGGAATGTAATTCTATTCCCACTTGGAAGAATTATAGGTTGCCTTAAATCCGCACTGGCGCATTCTGCCAAACAAATTATCCCATTGGCTCGAATGATACCTTTTTCGTCCAGGAAGGGATTCAATTTAAGGATAGAGCTACTTTTCTGGATACAGAGGTTCATAGATAGGTCTGCGATCTCTTCTGCATACTCGTCGTTTTGCGCCTCTTTCAGTAGGTAATTCTCTGCATTCTGTAGTTCTTGTCGTGAGAAGGGCCCACTCATCTTGGGTAACCCGGTCCTTTTGGTGCTCGTATTATAAATGAATCGATGGACGTATCCCGTGCTTCTAAGCAGTTTTTTCCAGGTCGATGATTCTTTGGAACGATACCTGTCTTCTTGAGCTTGAGTATGAATACCGATGAAGTTTGTTTTCATCTCTTCTATTGTTGCACCCATCACTTTTTCGTTTGGTCATTCATTCGGTGAGAGTTTCAAAAACTTTGGACCATTGAACCATCTACTGGTGGGTTTCAGATCTGGAGGTTTTTGCCATTTCATAGCTTCGTCAGCTACGTTCATATTAGTGGGCATCCAATTCCACTCATCGATTTTAGTAAGATCCAAAATTTCGCTAACGCGAAATGCTTCAAATTGACGATACTTTCGATGGTCAGATCGAAGCCAAGAAAGTACGGTTTTTAAATCCGACCAGAAAAAACGACAACTAAAGCGGATACTTGATCCATTTTGTATATTCTTCATCTTTGATTTTTTCGTCCCACTCAATTTTAGAGCGCCAAATTTCTTGAAGAAGAATTTTGATGTACATTAGGGAGCAAGCGATCAGCCCCAATGGATCAAAGATGGTCATCATCACTCTAAGGACTTCACGTTTATTAGGACGTCGTGATTTAAAGAGAACTTCTCTCTGATTTGTGTTAGAGGTTAGCTTAAAGGTTAAGTTGTCTGAAGATGTGCACCACCACATGCCTAGTACCTTTTCTGTCCCTAGTTCGGGGTTGACATTCATGCTAATCTGCTCGGTCGGTTTAGACTTGAGTTCTTTTAAGACTTTAGTGGAATTTGAAACCCAATTTCTTATGTGAAAACCACCGTGGTTATGAATATGTCGTATCTCCTGAGCTAGTTTGATTGCTTCCTCCTCCGTTGATAAACTGTCCATCAAGTCATCTATATAATGGTTTTCTTTAATCGAGTTGACTGCTCTCGGATATTTTGCAGCGAATTGTTCCGCATTCTTATTTTTAACATATAATGTGCTATACACGGGGAACAGGTCGCCCCAAAGGTCATCACCATCATAATGTACGTATCGGGTTTTCCGTCCCCGTTGTACCCCCATAGGAATCGCTGATAATGTTGATCTTCTTTTCGGATTCTCACTTGATGGAACATTTCCTTAATGTCCCCGCAAATAGCGATCTTCTGCTGCCTAAACTTATAGATGATTGACGTTAAGGGCGTTAGTTGATCGGGACCTTTTAGGAGAACTGAATTTAGTGAAGTTCCACGAACTGCGGCTGCAGCGTCCCAGACGATTCTTACTTTTCCGGGTTTATTAGCGTTCTCGACAGGAAAGATTGGGAGGTACCATGATCGACCTCGATTTGCTTGTGTCTCTTCAGTTGTTAACCTACGGGCATATCCCCTCTCGACATATTCTTCGATTGTACTGTCTAGCAATTTGGCTAGACCTGTAGTACGCTCCATCCGTTTTTGGAGACACTCCAGTCGTCGCCTGGCCATAGGATAACTATCAGGTAGCTGTACATCATCAAATCTCCAAAGCAGCGACGTTTCGAACCTTCCTGTGTGGGTGTTGAGTTGTTCTAGGGCTCAAGCATAATCTTGTGACACCAAAGTGCTTTGGGACTCTAACGTTCCGAAGTTGTCATCACAAATAAAGTCATTTACTAACCGACGTAGGTCTGACCCCTTACAGGTCACAAATATGGAATGTGTAAGCTTTAAGGTGATTTTTTTCTACATTTGTGCAATTTCCGTGAACTATCCATCCTAATCGAGTTTTAGTAGCAATGGCTTCGTTCCAACCCCCCTCTTTCGATTTCAATGGATGTCCGAGTTGAGCGTTGTTAACCCCAATAAGCAATCTCGGAACAGCTTTATTATAGGTCTCCAAAGGAAGTCCTTTTAGGTGTTCGAATTTTTGAAGCTCATCTTGATTGATGGTTTGAGCTGGTAAAGCAAGTTTCTGCACTGTGTGGACATCAGCGAGTTTGAATATCTCTGCGTTCTGTTTGGTGCTAGATATCTCTAAGTTTATCATTTCGGACCGGCTCTCCAATCGTGAAGTGTTCCCTGTCCATTTAAGACATAATGGTCGTTGCTCTCCTCTTACGTTAAGTTGTCTCACAATGTCTTCATCCAGCAAGGTTACGGATGAGCCTTCATCCAAAAAGGCGTACACTTTAATTTTAGCTCCTTTTCCAAAGAGAAATACAGGGACGATGCGAAACAGCACAGGATCGGTTTTGTAACTTAAAAAAACTGAACTGTGTTGAGAGTGGACTCCAACGGTAACAGCATTAGGAAGAGATGATGTTACGGGTGTCTGTTCCTTATGGAGGAGCCGGTGATGTTTCAGTATGCAGCTATCCTTCCCACAAGTAGCCTCTGATTTACATCTATAGTTAAGGTGTCTTTTAAGACATTTGCTACATAGTCGATGCTTCCTCACTTCTGCCCATCGGGCGGTGTGATTAAGCAGTAGAAACTGCTTACCAACTGCTACGCAGTTGCCACTACAGATACAGCACTTATTTTCCAATTTGGAAGGATGTTGTTCGATGTCTTTATAATGGGCATTTACTATACCCTTGTTTTTCCAGCTCTTGTTTCGAAGTTTCTTTTCCTCAGCAGATGAAGAGGGAGCGGACGCAAGTACACCATTGGCGGCTTCAGCCATCGCGTACATCCAGGTACTGCAATCTGTAAGCGTACATATTGGTAACGATTGCTTGTGAATCGCCCAGTTGAGACGCAAATTTGGAGGAAGCTTTTCGACGAGTTCTTGGAGGAGCGCGGGATAGTTGAGGTTTTCAAAGATTCCGGAAGGTTTTGCACTGCTATAGCGAATGTAACTATAGTCTCCAGTTTGTCTGCCCTTGGAGCGGGTGTAGAGGTTTTAGTCCGAATTAATGATGAGCTCTGGTCTTCCGTACAACATCCTCAAGGTTTCGATCATTCGGCCCATACAATTTGGTTGTATTATTAGGCTCTTCATTGCCTCTAATGCATCACTTTTTAGAGCTCTGTGCAATCTTAGGAGGTTCTCTTCATTGCTAAAACCACCTAGATCTGTGCTCCGATTTCCGAGAATTCTGAACGTTGGGTTGTTGCTGTTGTTGTTGTTGTTCTTGTTCTTGTTGTTGTTGGGAATTTACCGTGGGTGAGTTTTCGCTAAGTGGTGGCACAAATGTCTGGCAGGATCAACATTTGGTAGGAACGTTGAGTAAATTGGTTCTTTTACTCCGATGCTCCATTTTGAATTAATTTGCTGAGAAGTATTGGGTGGATGTGTTTCAACATTCGTAGTGGAGTTCAAGTCGTTCCTAGGGTACTCCAGCCATCCACTTATCGATATTTTCCTTGGAAGCCTTTACCAAGGTATGCCATACCTCGTGACTGGATTCATCATCTTCTTCGGAAGAATCAAAATCTTGACTCATGATTTTATACTTCTTACTCAGGTATTCCGCTTCCCTCGCCTTTCGAAGTCTGAGTTCCTCCTTGTCAAGATTTTCCCTCAACTGTCGTTCCTCTTCTATTTTTTGCAGTTCTATCTGGAGTTTATTTGAGGAAAATTTGGAAGAACTTGAACTTGAGCAGAAGGCGCAGTTTTTTCGTTCCTATGCGGAAATGTGCGAGTTAATTTCGGTTTAGTGCCTAGAGCTGAAAACAAATACGAATTATGGGTTAGGGTTGTTAGTTTTTGTGGCTCAGACATAAACGTAAAGGCATGCTGTGAGACATTTGCCAAACAAGAAACACTTTGAGTTCGAGTTGCAGTGGTAGCACTGGGGTATGACTGAGTAGAGTTCGCAATTAGAACCGTTGCAGGAACACTTTTTCTACCCAAAGCGGCAATCTCGGCCGCACTGGGTGCAGATGCAGAAACTAGCGCTGAACTATGGGTGCTGCTGATGTTGAGAAGTACAACGGGTTATATACAGGATCGAGCTCTCCACGCTGAGCAGCAACCTCGGCAGCATTTGGTGAGGGTAAACTAAGGGCAGTTTGAGTCATCGTAGCAGTATTTATTGTTATGGGTGTTATTTGCGATGATTGGCTTCTATTGTTGGCTTCTGTGACCAACCCCACCTCAGCTGCAAAACCCGCCCCTAAAAAGCTAGTACTACTCTTACCTGTGCAGTTTTGGCGTATATAAGATTTTTCTTGAACACTTAGATTTACACCGGCACAGCCAAAATGGTTCCAGGCATCACACTGGTCACATTGCACCATATTATCGGCGGCATCAGGTTCTTCACAGCTACAGCAATTGTACTCCTCTGTTTCTTGCGTTTTCATTGGTGTTCTTATCATCCTAACACTTCAGAGTAAATTATTCACGTAAGTTTTGTAAAATGTTGCGACAAGTCGGCCGCAACCAAAGACTTTTTTGTTGAATAAGCACGAGTTAAAACAATTTGGTTTCAAAGTGCAGATTACAAAACCTTTATTAAAATAAACGTTAATTTCAATTATCTTATTATAAATTTTAACTTACTTAGTCTTATTTATATACAGGTTAGTGATTAATTTTATTTTCGCTTAGGTTTTACAAAAAGATCCTCGTGGTTAATGAGGTTAGCTTTTATTCAAATTGAAATTATAGGAATGAAGGTTAACCCATTTATTACCAAAGACATTTAAAACTAAAATTTCAAATTTTTGTTAACATAACTTTATTAAATAGTGTCAAAGGAATACAAAAATATTTTTTTTAATTTAAAAAAAAAGTAGGAAGTGTGGTTTTTAAGCTGTACCCAAGCAGGTACAATGGGAAAATATGGTTGCTAATTCTGTACATGAAATTTTTTAAAGCATTCTCTTTCAACACAGAGAACTCACAAACCCATCTTACTCGCATGTGGCATACTTTGCATCTAAGAGGTTTTTCAATTCTCTTTGGAAAATGGTGACCTTCAGATAAAGCAACGCTTGCAGATATGGAGCGTTTTGATGTCGAAGGTTGGAGAATTGTATATCTTCTAAGATAATATCGGGCAATATCTCTTTGAAACGAAAGCAAGTCATCTTTGGAATCAGCTGCGACTTTATATAGTTTCCAAGCGTTCACCAATGTAGAGCTTAGCATTGATGTAAAAAGCGGCCACCACCACTTTTTGCCTCGAATTTTGATCTTATAGGCATTGACACACTGGTCGTGTAAGTCAACGCCACCCATACCATTATTATAATCCGCAATAAGGTTCGGCTGCTGAATGAAAACTTTTCTTTTTTCTACTGATGACCAACGTTTGACATAATGCATGGGCTCGATAGTATCGAAATTTGTGCCCATTGTGACAACACTATTATCACTCCATTTTACAAAAAGTATATTATTGTTTACGTCGTATTCGTGCTCAAAATGCCCTCTTCTCTCTTTTTTGAATTCTTTTTTCAGCTTCAATGGACATTTTTTTGTTCGGTTTTCTCGTGCTGTTCCTGTAGCCCTGAAACCCTTTTCTCTCAACAATCGCAAAAGCTCATGAGAAGTAAAATAGTTGTCAAAATATATTATGTGGTCAGAAGGAAATGGAACCTTTTCTAGAAGCTCAAGTACAACTCGTGATCCGAGTGGCATTTGTAACACATCAGCGTTCACATTTTTTGCACCACAAGAAGTATCAAAGTTATATAGGTAGCCACAACTACTCGTCAGCATCCAGTTCTTGAAACCAAAACGTACAGGTTTTCCTCTTATGAACTGTTTCGAAATACTTGATCATGGCTTCATCAATGGATAATTTTTCGTGCATGAAGCCCCATTGTTGATATTTTTTGCACAATAGATTCATAAGCGGTCTAAGCTTTGCCATTTTATCTCGAGAATCTAATATATCATTATCTGCGAAATGAATGCATTTTTTTATGTCATAAAAACGATTTCGCGACATGTTTTTTGCTACCAATGCGGTTCTTGTATCCTCATCCATTTTCCAATACATGGACTCCCTGGGCATTGGGTGATAACCACTGTAGAACATAATGCCTATGAAAATTTCCAAGTCTTCTTTTTGGAAATTGAGGTTATGATGATTATGTTGAGAAGCATAAAGACTAGTTTGATTCAAGATCAATTCTATTACCTCATTATCAAAAAGGGTTTCAAATATTTCGACTGGAGACTTATTGTCTAAAGTACATTTCATATTCTTCTTATTTACATCAAAGTTATTAGAACGATGCATCGTCATATCATTACCTCTTTTAGACCAGCGTGGTTGGGTTTGGGATTGCCCAGGTATTGAGGCTCTTATCACTAATAAAGGTACATCGTCCTCGCTATCGAAATCCTCATCCCTAATGAAAAGTTCAATGTTACCTGGAACATCATTGGGTATGTAATCGTTATCCAAATTTTCTGTGTCTATTTCATTCTCGTCTGTATTGTAATCTGCATCTGGTGGTATAAATGCAATGTCAAACACAGCATTTCGATCATTTTCTTCAATTGCATTTACTGCATTTGGAAGATTATCGAATCTCCTTCCATAAAATGATGATGTAGAGAATGCTTTGAAATCCATTCTTAAAAAAAAAAAAATCAGTTTTTCCCATTGTACCCAAGCGGGTACACCTAACTTTACGCGTACTTACCTAGTGTACAAATATATGAGCACTTGATTTTTCAATTTTATCACACTTTGTTATACGTTTTTAAACTATTTCAAAAAAACTAAAACAAATATTTGTTCTATTGCAAAATATAGGCCAACCCCCGAAAAACCAAGAAAATCGTAATCGCACCTGATATGGAGTATTAACAAAAATTCCGTTTTATTTTTTTTACAATGAACTGCACGCCTACTTGTTGAAAACATCTCAACGAACAAAAAAAAAATCAAATTTCATTAAAACAAATTTGAAGGAAGACAACGGTAAAACCACAAAGTTGTTCAATTTTCTCTACCCAAACGGGTACAGTGGTAGTAAATGGGTTAAGTACGAATTTGGCGTTTCCGCTTTTATGGTTTGTGGAAAGTGGCTCCGCCAAACAGTCAAACTGCGGAGCTACACTTTAGGTAGCGTTAGCACTTGTTTTTACAGTATCAAATCACTTTAATGTTAAATGTGTGGTATATTTAAAACCTAGTATAAAATCTAAAATAAATCTTTTATTTTCTCAAGTAAAGGCAAAATAAAGTTATGTTATTTTATTTTACGCTACATACCTATCATTTAACGCCCATGTATTGTGCAGAGGTAGTACAAAACGCATAATTCTTTTGGTCACACAAACATACTTTTGAAATAATTTAAAAAAGACTGAAATGATTCTGAATTATTTGTAAGTATTAGCTCCCTCTAAACACGCCATCTGTTGTAGAGTAATAGTAACTACGCAACTAAAAAAAAGCATTCGTAATTTATACGTGATATGTGGGTAACACGTTTTTCTAAAGCTGATATACCAGGTTTACTTTTTTTTTTTTTTTTTTTTTTATAATTAACGCGCGCACAAGGGACTATTTGTTTCCCTTTTAATGTAACACACTGCGCGGGCATTAGGAAGATAGGGAGGGGAGAGATAGGAGGTGTCGATTAACATTTGTTTTGAATGTTTGCAAATTGAAATGGCAAGGGAAAATCTCGCCGGGTAAACCATTCCAAAGTCGTGTTGTACGGCTAAAAAAAGAATCTCTATATTTCACGGTACGTCCGAAATTGGGCTCAAGGGTGAACTGATGGGCATTCCTAGCAAGACGAGTATTACGGGCGAAACTTTTAAGGGGAGGAATGCAGCTGGCTACCTCGAGTGAACATTTTTTATAAAAGAACCGATAAAATAAGGAAAGACATGAAACATTGCGTCGGTGTTCGAGAGGGGCAATTGTTTCAGCGGCAGTTCTATTTCCTATCAATCTTAACGCTCGATTTTGTATTCTATCAAGCAGGTGAAGCGATGTTTGTGAAGCACCTGCCCACAGGTGGGAGTTGTACTCGAGTTTAGGGCGTATAAACGCTTTATAAATTGTAGCCAGATCAGATGGGGAAAAATACTTCTTACACCGATACAGAAAACCTAAGCACTTTGCAGCATTCTTAGCGATCTCAAATATATGGTCGTTCCAACGGAGGTCGTCGTTGACACACATACCGAGTACTGAGAGCTTTTCGGTTTCTTCGATGTAAGTGCCATTCATGGACAATGGCATTGGGGGAATGTTTAGCTTTAACGACAGAAGACAGCATTGAGTTTTCGAAGCATTAAACTCCACACGATTTCTATTACCCCATTTGACAATGCTGTATAAATCGGAGTTTAATGAGCTTGACATACGGCACCGTTGCAATTGTACGTCCGAAGGCGAAGGACGTGAATTATCGAACGAATATGAAAAGCTGAGGGTAGAGTCGTCAGCAAAACAGTTAAGTGGATTAGAAGTAACAGACAGAAGATCATTTATAAAAATGAGGAAAAGAGTCGGAGACAGAACAGAGCCCTGGGGCACACCAGCATTTATTTTATGGGAATCAGACTTGAATCCGTCCAATACAACTTGTATTGAACGGTCCAGGAGATAGCTTCTAATCCAACGAACAAGAGTATTATCGATCCCAAAAGCACGCATTTTCGATAAGAGAGCTTCATGCCAAACTCTATCAAATGCCTTGGAGATATCAAGAGCAATAATCTTACTTTCACCAAAGCGATGTAAAGATTTGTTCCACTGTTCGGTGAGATATGCCATCAGATCACCAGTGGAACGGTTGCTGCGGAAGCCATACTGACGGTCATGGAGAAGCTTACGATCTTCGAGATATTCCTTAAGCTGACGGTTAATCAGTGTTTCCATGACCTTAGAAAGAAGGGATGTCAGTGCTATGGGTCGGTAGGAGGAGGGGGAGGATGGGTCACCTTTCTTAGGGACAGGCTGGACAAATGCTGTTTTCCATCTTCTAGTTTATTATTGAAAATTGTGTCCTACCTATAGCCTGTTCAATAAAAATTGTATTTCTTTGCATCAAGATGAATAATGATCGCTCAACACTCACTCACTTCTATCTACCATTTCATCATTCTGTATGTGTGAATTGGAAAATGTATTGCACCAACAGAGTTACCTTTGCCAATTGAAGGCACTATTATATAGTTTTCTCATTGATTTGTAACATATTGGGCTTTTTGGGCTTTCGGTTTTAGAGCTTTTGAGAACAAATTAAATAGTGTGAAAAGGTAGATGTTATCGTGATTGTTTAAAAATAGTACTATTACTCATTAATATTAAAAAAAAAAAATCATTAAAATGCAGTAAAATTTTTTTTTTTGCATTTGGTATTCTAGAAGGAAGAAGTTATGTCTCGAAGTTTACAAGTGCATTACGTGATCATATTTATTCGAAACAGTATTTGGGGTGATATTGTGTTTTAATAAGTGTGATGTGGTATTGTGATAAAAAAAAAATATTTATATATATGTAGTATTATTAAACAGTGAACCGAAATTGGTTTAAATTGTTTTTTTAAACTGTGAAGTTCTTATGCTTTTTAATAAATGAAAAAAAGTGAAAGCATTTTTTTTAAATTAATAGTAATATTATATTATATTGTATTCAGCAAACCTTAGCCCTACGCACATTTCTCTCCCATTTGCGATGATTTAAAATGATAAGTACGTAAACCCTGTTAAAGCTTTTACTTGAAACAGAAATATGCAAGGAAATGCAACCATGATGAGAGGCAAAAGTCCTATCTTACCTGTACTGACAATTTTTTGTTGAACGGACTATAGGTATATATTTTTCGGGCTGCCATTCTAAAGGGTCCGCCATCTACCGTTTTTTTTTCAACTGGTGCTTATTTCGTAAATGGTAACACTTAGCTCATGTGCGATCTGACAGATAATTAGTTTTATCCTTCCGCTGAACGAATGTGGTTGTGTATGCGCTTGAACAACGCTGGGGAATATTGCGACATTACTTTGAAAATCATGGTAATGTTGCAGAATGTGTGCAAAAATTGCGTACGGATTTTGGAAGAAGAGAAGCATCGTCAGCTTCGTATGTTCGTTATCTTGTGAAAAAAGTGAAAGAAACTGGCATCCTCATCGATAAACCAAAGCGTGAAAAGCCAAAAACAGTGCGTACACCCGAGAATATTGCTGATGTGGCAGAAAGTGTGCGTCATCAATTCACCGTCGTTTCGGACACATCATTGAGACGAATTTTGCATAAAGACCTTGGTATTATGACGCCATACAAAGTCCAATTGGTTCAGGAGTTGAAGCCAAGTGACCACCCAATGCGTTTTCGCTTCGCTGCGTGGGCCTACGATCGACTTAGAGAAGATGCCGATTATGCCTAAAAAATCATCTTTTCAGATGAAACTCATTTTGATCTTGGCGGTTATGTAAACAAGCAAAATTGTCGCATTTGGGGTACAGAAAACCCGCACGCATACATTGAAAAGCCGATACACCCAAGACGAGTCACTGTTTGGTGCGGATTTTGGTCCAGAGGCATAATTGGGCCATTTTTCGAAAATGAGCAAGGAGTGACCGTTACAGTCAATGGCGATCGTTATCGGGCCATGTTGAACGAATTTTTGTTCACAAAAATTGAAGAGGAGGATATTGGCAATATTTGGTTTCAACAGGACGGCGCTACGAGCCACACAGCCGAAGCTACACTCGATGTTGATAGAGCATTTTCAAAAAAAAAAAAGAAGTTATTTGGCGGACCTGTTATAAATTAAAAAAAAGGATTTGTTCAAGTTCGATTTGCTGTTCTCGCGTAATTTGCACACAATACGAAACCTATTTCAATTTTATTATATACATGTATATATTATATATATGTATATAAGATATAAGATATCAACAACCAAGCTGAAGTGTGCTTATTATAACTACCTAAGTCATACAAATTGTGATTAAATTGAATAAATAAAATAAGATAACATGGACAAAGCCAAACAAAAAAAAAAATTAAACTTGTCACCGAAAGAAACGTGCTGTGCAAAATAAAAATAATAAAATTATTATATATATTATTATATATGTAATTGATATTGATATACATGGTGGGCGATAGAAATCACCCTATTGGAAAATGCTCTTATTTCTGCAAATGGCCGCCAATGGCATACCTGTTTTTACATTTGTGGACTAGACAGATGTAGAATACAAGTGAACAAGCCATGGAGCGATACACTCCTTAAGAACGCGGAATAATCTTGTATATTTATTTACGTAACAATTCCGTCGCCGATTCCACGGCCGTCCGACACCGAATGCGCAAAAACTGTGCCGTTTGGCCACCAACCTTGAAGAGTATGGGACCAGACGAGACGTTTTCAGGAGTGGCCGGCCCCGAAACGCTCGTTGTGCCGAGAATATCGCCGCTGTTGATGAGGATGTCGAGCTGTCGCCTCGCAATTAGCCATCAGCCGGTCGTCCCTAAGGCGAATTTTGGTCAAAGACTTGCGCATGTTCCCGTACAAAGTCCAGTCCGTGCATCAGCTGCTGCCTGTCGATCGCCAAACGAGTGTAACCTACGCCTAAGCCATCCTCAATCTCTAGGACGAAGTGGACGATTTTTCGACCAAAATCATAATGAGCGATGAGCTCATTTCCACCTCAGCGGGTACGTGAACAAGCAGAACTATAACTTCTGGGGCACCGAAATTTCACGAGTAATGCACGAGGAGCCATTACACCTGCTCAAAGTTACTGCATGGTGCGCTGTTCACTCTGGAGGAGTCATCGGGCCATTTTTTTTCGAGAACGCCGATTATGAAACCACAAGAGTGGACGGTGCCTATCGGGCCATGCTAACTGAGTTTTCTATGCCGCAATTAGACGAATTAGGACTGGAGGACATGTGGTTCTAATAGGACGGAGCTACGGCACACACTGCGCCAACCACAACCGATATTCTGAAGGCGGCGTTCCCGAACCGCCTCATCTCCCGTTTTGGCGATTTGCACCCGTTCCGGACTTTTTTGTGGGGTTTTTTGAAGTCCCGAGACCCTAGAAGCCCTCAAGGACAACATTCGAAACGAGTGCGAGAATCTGTCGCCCGAAGTTCTCGCCGAAGTGATGAAAAATGCCATAAAACGAGTCCGTATGGCAATCAATTGTTACGGCGACTATTTGGCCGATATCATCTTCTCGACTTGACCAATAAAATTCTAAAGGTTTAGATAAACATAATCAAAAACAGATATGAAGTTTTTCATTTAGAAAAAAAAAATAGAGAGCCAAACAACATCGGATGACTTCTTTTGGCCCACCTTGTATTTTACGATTCAGATTCAGACTCCGATTTGGCTTTTGTAGTCAAGTTCCGGTCGGAAGAATTTCTGTTTTGTTTGCGGTTTATAGTAACTAGAAGCCTAAACGGCTTAAGCGATTATCTTCAAATTCGGTGTGTGTGATTCTTTAGGCATTCCCCAGAGGGTAAATTGAAATTTTATTTAGGAGTGGGTCATAATTCTGGTTGCCAAAATTCTGTATGCCCAAATATCGGGTTATCCAAAATGCTGTACGTAATAATTCAGTTTTTTTTTTTTAATTTTGCTTATGCCCGCTCGCTCCAAACAAAATGAATAACCGTGGACAATTATTTTTTGTTTTCCTTTATTGGACTGAGATGTTCATATTGAATTAATAACAAAAAAAAATATAAATAAAATATTTAAACAATAGATTTATTACAATTATTTCACTGCTTAGCACGTGCTAGAACAAGAAGAATACAGAATTTTCTACACACAGAATTTTGTGTAACCAGAATTTTGAAATTCAGTATTTTGTAAACAGAATTTTGACCATACAGTATTTCGACCCCAACCAATTTTATTTTTAGGTCAATAACGGTGCCTGCCATATGACCGTTCAGGAAAAGCTTATTTTTTTCTCGAAAACGGCTTCAACGATTTTGATGAAAATTTTGGTGTTTTTTTTTAATTAACGCGCGCACTATTTGTTTCCCTTTTAATGTAGAACATACTGCGCGGGCATTAGGAAGATATATAGTATAGTATGGTATTTGTTATCATTTGATCGGAACCACATATACGGGAAAAATCTATTAACGAGACCTTTTATGTAACGGTTTTTTTAATGTTCGGCGTTCTCGGTAATGACTATGTTTTTCTCTCAAATTTTATATTTGAGAAGATCTAGATAGCCAAATTAATTATGCATATCAAAATTATAATTAACATTTTTTTCTAGTTAAAATAATTTCTTTAATTTTTTTAAAATTAATATTTTTAAAACTAATCAACAAAAATTATTTTAAATTTTATAATCACGTGTATTTTAATAAACTTTACAAAACTGCATACCAAAAAAAAAAATAAAAAAAACAGGTTTTTATCAAAATCCGTCCTAATAAATACTTTAGGTTTGTTTTAAGTTACTTTAAGTTTATTTTTAGTTTGTTTTAAGTTACTTTTAAGTAGTTTAAGATAGGTTAAAAAAAAGATCAGATACTCAAAATCATTAAAAAAAACTGAAAAAAACTTGTTGTAATTTGAACTTTAAGAAAATGTGTTTATGTTTAATAAATTAAGTAATTCGTTGTATAACTTTAAAAAAATAAATTGAGTTTTATTCATCGAACCCCAAGCAAAAATTATACATTGGTGTCAGAAATTGGGGATAAAACTCAGTGCAAGAAAATTCTACAGTGAAGTTTTCCAAAACAGTGTTAGTGTTTCAAACATCTTTTGGAGTAGAATGTTGCAAAGATATTAGCTGCGTTTTATTATCCACCAAGATCCATATGGAGTTTTGTCGATAAATAAAACGACCCAGATCCAGATCCAGATCATGTATTATTTTGTGTTCAATTCTCATTACAATACTGCAAAGTGGCCATCTGTTCAGAATTGGTACTAATTCTTGGATGTTTAAATAGATCCAAGCAAAGGGCAGGATTTAAAATTGTTATTGTAATACGTACTAAGACATAATCCAGATCCAGATCAAAAGATAATAAAATTCAGCTATTGTGTCTAAACACTATATGTGGGTATATATAGGTTTAAAAGTGGAATTTTACGGAAATATTTTTACTGATTATACTAAAAAGTTGTGAATTATGAATTTTCAAAAAAATGTCAGTGAATAATTTGAAAGTAATTTTCCTAGCTTAGAAGTGATATTAAAGTTGAAGAAAATTGCGAAATTTGTGTTGATAATTGAAAATGGGTCACAAAAATTTCATTGCAAATAAAGTTTAACTTTTTGTAAATAAGTCAGCTCAATTAGTTATTTTTATTTAGACGTCCCCCCCCCCCCAAGGGGTCTTAACACTAGAATTAACAAGACTATTGATCCGACTTCAAAATGCTATCTCTCAAGATGCAAGAGACCCCGATACCATGTTGTTCGATGTTGTGGAACAAGAGCGAGAAAGCCGAGTCGCCGTCGACATCACAGACCCGCTTCCGGAAACTGAAAACGTTAGCCGTTACATCCTTGTTATCCTGGAATACTTCAACAAGTGGTCCGAGGCGTTTACGATACCCAATATATTGTGATGTGGCAACAAAATGTTAAGATATTCGGAGGATAATTTTTTTTCTAATTTAACGACATCTGCAGGATACATTGTGTACAACTACCATTTTCTACACAACACAAAATGCTACATATTTTCAATATGTCTCGACAGTTTTAATTTGAATACGAAAGCACAAACAAAATTACCAGTAGAGAGTTTGCCAGACGGAAGCTTCCAGAAGTTTGTAAATTTGTATATCAAAAGATGTATATTTTCAAAAGTTGAATTGTTAACAACAGAAGCGATAGTAAAAAGTGATTGAATTGAGAAAAAATAAAAAGTGTGAAGTATAAAGAGTACTTAATTTGGATTGTGAAGAAGTGGAATAAGTCAAACTGTCGTTATTTAAACTAAAAGACTAAAAGAAAATGAAGAGATTTCTTGTGTTATTTAGAAAGTGTGATTGTGTTTTATTTGTCGAACCCCAGGCCAAAATAGCACATTGGTGTCAGAAATTGGGGACAAAACTCAGGAAAGTTCAAGAAAATTCCATAAGCAGTGTTTTGTGTTTTAAATATTTTTTTTAAGTGAAAATTTCAAGAGATTTTGTGGTAAACAGTGTCGGTGGCTCATATAATTCTGAAAGTGGATTTCTCCAGAAACTATTTACCTGATTGTGCTATAAAATTGTGAATAGCAAATATTTTTGTCAAATATAGTGTTTGAAAAAGATGTTTCTAGAAAAGATATTAAAATAAAACTGACTGTGTCGCGAAAATTGTGTTTCGGTTATATAAAATGGGTTGCAAATCAGGACAATTGAAAACAGCTGTGTTGAAAGAGAAATTAAGAAAAGAAATCTTCAGACTTCGGAAGTAAAAAGGGTACAATTGCTTCGACTTCAGAATGCTTCACTCAGGATGGTGATGAAAAATGCTTGTTTTTTTTAGATTTTGGTATGCAGCTTTTTATATATTTTTTTAATATAGGTAAAGCAGATCAGAAAATTTAAATTATTTTTTTAATTAGTTTTGAAAATATTGAATCTTCAAAAAAAAAAAATTCAAAAAATTAATTTTAAATAGACAAAAAAAAATATTTAAAATCTTGGTACGCAGAATTAATTTCGCTACCTAGAGGTTTTTAAATATAAAATTTTACTTTACATTGCATTGCAATACATAACATTTTAATCTACTGGGTAGATAAATCTACAAATTCGACACACTTATGAGCACTGGCCACTAAGGCCATCGGCTCAGACAATTTTTTTTTTTTATAACTAACGCGCGCACAAGGGATTATGTGTTTCCCTTTTAATGAAGAACACACTGCGCGGGCATTACGAAGATAGGGAGGGGAGAGATAGGAGGTGCCGATTAACATTGGTTTTGAATGTTTGTAGATCAAAATGGCAAGGGAAAATCCCGCCGGGTAAACTATTCCAAATTCGTGTCGTTCGGCTAAAAAAAGAATCCCTATATTTCACGGTACGTCCGAAATTGGGCTCAAAGGTGAACTGATGCGCATTCCTTGCGAGACGAGTATTACGGGCGAAACTTTTAAGGGGAGGAATGCAACTGGCTACTTCGAGTGAACATTTCTTGTAAAAGAAACGATAAAATAAGGAAAGACATGAAACATTGCGTCTGTGTTCGTGAGGGGCAATTGATTCAGTGGCAGTTCTATTTCCTATCAATCTAAACGCTCTATTTTGTATACTATCAAGCAAGTGAAGCGATATTTGTGAAGCACCTGCCCAGAGGTGGGAGTTATACTCGAGTTTAGGGCGTATAAACGCTTTATGAATCATAACCAGATCAGATGGGGAAAAGTACTTCTTACACCGATACAGAAAACCTAAGCACTTAGCAGCATTCTTAGCGATCTCATATATATTGTTGTTCCAACGGAGGTCGTCGTTGGCACACATACCGAGTACTGAGAGCTTTTCGGTTTCTTCAATGTAAGTGCCATTATTAGACAATGGCATTGGGGGTATGTTTAGCTTTAACGACAGAATACGGTATTGAGTTTTCGAAGCATTAAACTCTACACGATTTCTATTACCCCATTTGACAATGCTGTATAAATATGAGTTTAATGAGCTTGACATATGGTACCATTGCAATTGTACGTCCGAAGGCGAAGAACGTGAACTATCGAACGAATATTAAAAGCAGAGGGTAGAGTCGTCAGCAAAACAGTTAAGTGGATTAGAAGTAACAGACAGAAGATCGTTTATAAAAATCAAGAAAAGAGTCGGAGACAGAACAGAGCCCTGGGGCACACCAGCATTTATTTTGTGCGAATCAGACTTGAATCCGTCCAATACAACTTGTATTGAACGGTCCAGAAGATAGCTTCTAATCCAACGAACAAGTGTATCATCGATCCCAAAAGCACGCATTTTCGATAAAATAGCTTCATGCCAAACTCTGTCAAATGCCTTGGAGATATCAAGAGCAATATTCTTACTTTCACCAAAGCGATGTAAAGATTTGTTCCATTGTTCGGTGACATATGCCATCAGATCACCAGTGGAACGGTTGCTGCGGAAGCCATACTGACGGTCATGAAGAAGCTTACGATCTTCGAGATATTCCTTAAGCTGACGGTTAATCAGTGTTTCCATGACCTTAGAAAGAAGGGATGTCAGTGCTATGGGTCGGTAGGAGGAGGGGGAGGATGGGTCACCTTTCTTAGGGACAGGCTGGACAAATGCTGTTTTCAATCTTCTAGGAAAGATTCCAGAAGAGTAGGAGCGATGGAAAAGCTTACGCAGTGGCTTTGCCAGTGTGGAAGAACACCTCTTCAGAAGAATCGGGGGTATACCAAGACAATTACAAGATTACCCACCCCCCTCTCCCCCTTTCGGTACATATCAGCATATAACTCACACTCTCACAAATTTATTTCCTGTGGAACCAAGTTCCTAACTCAACATGCCCTAACTCTACAAGGCATACCTAACTTCATAAACTTTTCACTTTAGTGGCTTGGCCGTTTTGTCGCTACAAGAACTATTTTATTTTTTAGAACCGAAAAGTAATAAACACCTAACGCCCATGTGAATGTGGCGAAATGGCCACATACATGAGATCTAATAACTTTTTTAAAGGTGAGTCATATGGTCTCGTCTTGGCAAAATTGTACATAAAAAATGTTTTTCGTTGTTTATGGTTTATGGAAAATATCTTTTTTATTTGTTTGGGTGTATTTCTTCATTTTTATTTTATTACACTTTTTTTTATTATTTTTAACAAGGAGTCCCTATATCAATTTTGAGAGGAAGTCCCAAATAAACTTGCATTACCTAGTTTTAAGGGTTGGGGGATAAAATATCCAAGTTTTAGAATTCTTTCTTATTACTAGCTTACATACACAATTTCAGCTTTAGTAGTACATTAGGAAATAGTCTATGTTAAGTTCCACGGGAACATTTATAATCTTCATATAATTTTCATATTCAAAAACCATTTATATCTTTCTTTGTGTTACATACTGTTTTATCATATTAGAAACCATTCATATATTTCCTTGTTTTACATACTGTAAAGCCTATTGCACCTTCAGCACTAATACCTATACATCTTAACCCAATTGTAGTATCTTCTCCACATTCAGCATTAATATAATTTTCAACCAATAATTTAGTGTAACAATTTTACACACTTTTAATTATTTGTAAATTCTTCATTTGTAAATTCAGCATTATTTGTCTTAGCAAGAACACATTGTAAATAAACTTAGACTAACCCTATTTTGAAGTATAAATATCGGTAGAGTTTTTTCAATGTTTTAAAAAAACCGTTTTATTTAAAAACCTCTCCTACGTTTTTGGAAAAAAAAATCACACTTTAACATTTCCTAAAGAAATAAACTGGCGTTTAAATTATTTCACTCAATACAATTTAACGTACCTATTTTATTCGAACAATCAAAAGTCACAAACATCGAAAAAATGCTTTGATGTTAACTTTAATTTTCTTAAATTTTATTCTACAATGTGACCGCATATATAGGCAAGTACGTGCGATCCAGTCGTGCAATTTATTTTCTTTTTTTTTCCAATAGAAATTAATTTCGACTTTATTCCTCAACTTTTGGCATTCGTAATTCTGTTATATATTCGCGCATTTTCCATTTCGACATTATTTCCTTTTAAATAGGAAATAAGGTAGAAAATATTACCCAAAATGGGTAATAATGTCGATTCGACTTTATTTCCTTCTACCTTATTTCACGGCACCTTAGCTATAGCCTGTTTAATGAAAATTGTCAGTACAGGGATTATGGGCGAGTTTTTTTTTTTAACAGTGGCGCTGGTGTATATTATAACGACACTCAATTAAGAAAACTTCTGATCTTGGAGCTGTTTTCGAGAAAAAATAAGCTTTTACATAACGGTTATATGACAGGGTAAAAAAACTCCTCTCTAGAATGTCAAAACAACCTTCTAAATTTGAAGAAGATTGGCCCAACCGTTTAGGCTACAGTCCAAAATACATCCGTACAGACAGACAGACGGACAGAATTTTGCCAGTAACTCAAATATGTTTCTTCATCATCGTAATGTCATGTTTGATTGTTATTTGAAATTAAATATAACCGCAAGTAAAAACTTGCAGCAACTCTATAATCCTTACAGAAATCTTGATAAGGGAATCAAATACCATTCAGCATGTTATCACCGAATAACCAGAAAAGCTAAAACATGTAGCAGTAAAAAACGATTCTTTCTCATGAAACCCCGGCGAAAACATTTTACTACAGACATCAACAATAATAACTCCGCACCACCATCACCTCCAGCACCTAACACTACACCACCATCGACAGTATTACTTTAACCAACTTTCCCTGCAGCACCATTTCCAAACAACATAACGGGCACCTGTCTCTCAACAAACTTCTCGGTATAACTTGGACGGTAGCCGATTGGCATAGCCGTATGGTCAACCTATATTATACGTTACCTATATTATAAAGGGTCCGCCATCTAACTTTTTTTTTTCAACTAGTGCTTATTTCGTGAATGGTAACACTTAGCTCATGTCTGATTTGACAGATAATTAGCTTTATCCTTCCGCTAAACGAAAATGGTTGTGTATACGCTGGGAAATATTGCGACATTACTGCCTGCGATCGACAAAATTGTCACATTTGGGGCACAAAAAACCCGCACGCATACATTGAAAAGCCGATACACCCAAAACGAGTCTCTGTTTGGTGCGGATTTTGGTCCAGAGGCATAATTGGGCCATTTTTTGAAAATGAGCAAGGAGTGGCCCTTACAGTCAATGGCGATCGTTATCGGGCCATGTTGAACGAATTTTTGATCACAAAAATTGAAGAGGAGGATATTGGCAACATTTACTTTCAACAGGACGGCGCTACGTGCCACACAGCCAATGTTGATGAAGCATTTTGAAAAAAAAAAAAATTATTTGGCGGACCCGTTAAAAGGCGCTACTCAACATGCTAAGAAGTCTTGGGTACGAAATTATTTTAAACAAAACTATAATATCAATTTAATCAATAGCAAATTTCTTACATTTGGAACTCTTGAAATCGGCATTCCCGAAACATATGAATGGCTGTTCGCTCATCCTTCTCTTACGTTAGGTACATAAGAGCAAAATTAAAATTACTCGCTGGATTGACCGAACATCCACAAAACCTAAATCTATATCTAGCCTAATAACGGGTGATTTTTTAAGAGCTTGCGAACTTTTTAAAAAAAAAAAAACGCATAAAATTTGCAAAATCTCATCGGTTCTTTATTTGAAACGTTAGATTGGTCCATGACATTTACTTTTTGAAGATAATTTCATTTAAATGTTGACCGCGGCTGCGTCTTAAGTGGTCCATTCGGAAAGTCCAATTTTGGGCAACTTTTTCGAGCATTTCAGTCGGAATAGCCCGAATTTCTTCGGAAATGTTGTCTTCCAAAGCTGGAATAGTTGCTGGCTTATTTCTGTAGACTTTAGACTTGACGTAGCCCCACAAAAATAATCTAAAGGCGTCAAATCGCATGATCTTGGTGGCCAACTTACCGGTCCATTTCTTGAGATGAATTGTTCTCCGAAGTTTTCCCTCAAAATGGCCATAGAATCGCGAGCTGTGTGGCATGTAGCGCCATCTTGTTGAAACCACATGTCAACCAAGTTCAGTTCTTCCATTTTTGGCAACAAAAAGTTTGTTAGCATCGAACGATAGCGATCGCACTTCACCGTAACGTTGCGTCCAACAGCATCTTTGAAAAAATACGGTCCAATGATTCCACCAGCGTACAAACTACACCAAACAGTGCATTTTTCGAGATGCATGGGCAGCAGTTCTTGAACGACTTCTGGTTGCTCTTCACTCCAAATGCGGCAATTTTGCTTATTTACGTAGCCATTCAACCAGAAATGAGCCTCATCGCTGAACAAAATTTGTGATTTTCGTCAATTGGTCACATTTCGAACCGAACACTGATTTTGGTAATAAAATTCAATGATTTGCAAGCGTTGCTCGTTAGTAAGTCTATTCATGATGAAATGTCAAAGCATACTGAGCATCTTTCTCTTTGACACCATGTCTGAAATCCCGCGTGATCTGTCAAATACTAATGCATGAAAATCCTAACCTCAAAAAAATCACCCGTTATATAAGTGAAATCCAGTAGCTAAGCTTAAGCCTCAAACTTTTGCGAAAAAATAAATTACCTCTCCCCGAAACTTTTCGAGAAAATTATAAGTATGTGAAAAATTGACATTTCTTCTTAAGGAGCATATTTCACCATTTCAACATGGCTTTGTTGCAGGTAGATCCACAACCACCAATCTTTCAATTTTCTCCAATTTCATCTTAAATAAACTCGAAGAAGGGTACCAAATTGATGTTATTTATACTGATTTTGATCGAGTCAGTCATAGTATTTTAATTAAAAAATTGAAACTATTTGGTTTTCACTCTAACATGTTGGAATGGTTAGAATCCTATCTAAAGGGTCGTATACAGTTTGTTTGTATAGATCCGGTGCTGTCAAATCCAATTGTAGTAACCTCGGGTGTCCCCCAAGGTAGCCATCTTGGCCCCCTTCTTTTCCTAATCTTTATAAATGATATGGCTGATATCTTCTTGAACTCCAGTAAGCTTTTTTCAGATGCATTAAATCTTTAAATGATTGTATTCTTTTACAAGACGATCCCCATAAGTTGACAGAATGGTGTTCAACCAACCAATTATTCTTGAACGTTAAAAAATGTCAATTTTTTTCTTTTTGTCGCAATTTTTCAAAAATTACATTTGATTACACAGTTGACACGTTTGTTCTTGAAAGAGTTTTGGAGAAAAAAGATCTTGGTGTAATATTTGATTCAAAACTAAGTTTTATCAAGCACATAGAATTTATTGTAGCTAAATCTTGTTCAATGCTAGGGTTTATTAAACGTAATACCAAAGACTTCAAATCTCTTTATAATGCCTATGTTAGGTCTAACTTAGAATACTGCTGCGTGATTTGGAATCCTTACTACAATATTTATTCAAACAGAATAGAAATGATCCAACGAAAATTTACAAGGTATACAATCCAGAAATTAGGTTGGAACATCGAAATCCCGTCATACTCAACTAGATGTAAACTTCTTGGAGTTCAATCTATCGAAAATAGAAGAAAAATGATGTCTGAAATGTTCATAAGTGATATTTTGTCACATCATATCAAATGCCCTATGCTTTTGTCATTGATTGATTTGTATGCTACGTCGCGTCAGATAAGAGAACGTTATCTATTCCGAGAAAAGGAACACAGAGTAAACTATGCTCGTAATGAACCAATAACTCGTTGTGTCAGAGAAACTAATCTCATTTCAAATTATATTGATTTTAACTTTCATAAATCCAGATACATTCTAAAAAATAATTTACTTTTGTTCTTTTCAAATTGATTAATCAAATTATGTTTACACAATTGTTGTATTAAATACTTAATGTTATTTTGTTAGATGTTAAATGTTATACCTATTTATCTTCTGTTTTTTTTTTTTTTTAGTCTAATTGAAGATTTAATTATCTCTAATTGATATAAATAAATAAATAAATAAATAAATAATTCTCAAAAGTTACCTTACGACAATTTCGCATCAACAGAAACAAATCTTACTCCTAGTTTTCTCAGTAGTGAATTGTTCACCTCAAACTTTATCACTTTTCGTGTGGTTGGAGTTATCACGGATGATGCTTCATCTGGTTGGGGCGGTTAAAAATAGTTAAAATGTGAAAGTCAAGTTAGCATCTCATAACTTATTTATCATGTGCTGCTACATCCGTCCGTCCTAACCATTAAGTTCGTATCAACTCGCGGTCGATGCTATCGATGTAATCTTAGAAAACACTGATACAAACGACGAAATAATTTGTATGAGTGATTTCAACCTCCTAAATATTGAATGTGCTCCTACTGACGAGGGCACCTCTTACTATCCAACTATATTTCCGACTCGAGCCTTTATCAAAGAGCGGCGTCACTTGCAATCTTGATAGGCAACTCGACTTCATCTTCACGTCTCACCCCGACAACTTCATTGTTACTGAGTGTGTTCTCCTTCTTTCTACTCTCGATCCGTTCCACCAGCACCTTCTTATTTCTTGTTCTTATAAGTTTACCCCAAAAACCAGAATGGTTCTTGCTAAGACCCTAGTCATCTCAATCTCATACAATAATTGCGAAAAAGTTGTGTTTAATAGCACGATACGTTATACTTTTAGCCTAATAAAATACGATCACGGTTCAGATATGTCTATGAACCTTCTGAATATGTCGTTCGAAAATTTTATTAAGTTTCGAACTTTAAACATGTTTTTTAATATCATAGAGACAAGACAGCCAGCATATCTATACGAAATACTCCTATTTCCAGCATCAAACATCTGAAGGTAATTTTTACTTGCGATTATAGGCAAGCTTAGGATTCGTGAATATTAAAAAAATTGAGATAACAATCAAACATGACATTACGATCATAAAGAAGTCTAAAAAAGTGATCGAGAAAAAATGTCTAAATGTCTGTCTGTCTGAATGAAAATTTTTGAGAATTTTTTTGTTGGTATTGGTTGTCATTTGATTAGAACTGCATATACGGGAAAATTCTATTAACGGGACCTTTCATTTAACGGTTTTTTTTAATTTTTGACTTTCTCGAATACGGCTCGGTCGATTTCTGTCAAATTTTATATTTAAGAAGATCTAGGTAGCCGAATTAATTCTGCATATCAAAATGTTGAATAACTTTTTTTCTAATTAAAATAAATTTTTGAATTTTTTTGTTTTGAAAAATCAATATTTTGAAAACTAATCAAAAAAAATTATTTCAAACTTTATAATCACATGTATTTTAGTAAATTCAAAAAAAACTGCATACCAAGCTTTAAAAAATTATTTTTTTCATAAAACTAAAAAAAAAAAAAAGAGTTTTTATCAAAAACGGTCCTACAATTTTCGAAATAAATTTTTCATAAATTTCTTGTTATTTAAGACGTGCGATGGCATACTTCATGTTTACTAAAAACCCTTAAGTATTGTGGTTTTTAATACTTTTTATAAGTTGAGACTGTGTTATTTTCAACGCAAATGTTACTTGTTTCTGCCAAAGATCTTGCTCTCCAATGTAATTAGTGACATAAGAGCAAGTACGTGCGACCCAGTCGTGTCCATTTATTCCATATGATGCACAAATTCATGATAGCTTTTTCGTGACAGATGACCCAATCATCAATAAGATGCAGCAGTATTTTTGGTGGTCTCAAATATATGGTCGTCAAAGCGGAGGTCATCATTGACACACATACCGAGTACTGAAAGCTTTTCGGTTTCTTCGATGCAAGTGCCATTCATGGACAATGGGATTGGGGGTATGTTAAGCTTCAACCACAGAAGACAGCATTGAGTTTTCGAAGCATTAAACTCCACACGATTCTTATTACCCCATTTGACAATGCTTTATAAATCGTAGTTTAATGAGCTTGACATACGAACGAACGAATATGAAAAGCTGAGGGTAGAGTCGTCAGCAAAACAGTTATGTGGATTAGATGTAACAGACAGAAGATCATTTATAAAAATGAGGAAAAGAGTCGGAGACAGAACAGAGCCCTGGAGCACACCAGCATTTATTTTGTGGGTATAAGACTTGAATCCGTCCAATACAACTTGTATTGAACGGTCCAGAAGATAGCTTCTAATCCAACGAACAAGAGTTGGATCGATCATCAAAAGCACGCATTTTCCATAAGAGAGCTTCATGCCAAACTGTATCAAATGCCTTGGAGATATCAAGAGCAATAATCTTACTTTCACCGTAAGAGATGTAAAGATTTGTTCCACTGTTCGGTGAGTTATGCCATCAGATCACCAGGAATGGTTGCTGTGGAAGCCATACTGACGCTTATGGAGAAGCTTTCGATCTTCGAGATATTCCTTAAGCTGACGGTTAATCAGAGTTTCAATGACCTTAGAAAGAATGGATGTTAGTGCTATGGGTCGGTAGGAGGAGGGGAGGATGGGTCACCTTTCTTAGGGGCAGGCTGGATAAATGGTGTTTTCCATCTTCTAGGAAAGATTCCAGAAGAGTAGGAGCGATGGAAAAGCTTACGCAGTGGCTTTGCCAGTGTGGAAGAACACCTCTTCAGAAGAATCGGGGGTATACCATCCGGGCCAGCGGATTTGTGTATATCGAGATCTTTGAGAACTCTTGCTACTGTACGAGTGCGGAAAAAATCTGTCCCATGGAAAAATTTACATTCTCAAGTACAGGAGGAGCAACCTTGCTGTGAGGCAGCGTGGAGCTAGCAGCGAAATGGGCGGCGAGCAAGTTTGCCTTCCCTGAAGAGTAAACAATTGGTTTGTTACTGTCGATGAGCGTTGGAACCGAAGATGTTGAGGAGTTTTTAATATTTTTTACAAATGACCAAACATTTTTACTGCCTTTGGGACACTGCAGAATTTTTTGCCGTAATTTTTGGTCATGCAAAAATTTGGTTCTTTCAATAACGAAGTTGCATGAGTTCCTTGCTTGTTTGTGCTTTTTCCGATTTTCCTCTGTAGGGTTGGCTTTGTAAGATCGGAAACTTACTTCTTTGAGCCTGATAGCTTCTTAACACTCAGAATTAAACCAAGACTTTTCTTTAGGTTTGATACTTTTTACTCTGTTAGGAAGAATCACATTTGTGATCATTTCAGCACTGGCATCAATGTCACTATCGAGGAAGCATAGTGACCAGTTAAAGTTTCGGAAAAAAATATTCAGGCCGTCCCAGTTGGCTTTCTCGTATTGCCAAACGGTCCTGGTGGGAAGTTTTTTTTTAACTGGATGGGTGGGAGATGAGAAATAAGCTGAAATGATACAATGGTCTGAAGTGCCAAATGGAGAAGTTACACTAATGGTATATTTATCAGGGTAAAAAGTAAGAAACAAGTCAAGAGTATGGGCGGCTTGCCCAGCAACATCCGGTATACGCGTTGGCACATCGATGAGTTGGGTAAGGTGATGTAACCCGGCAAAGAGCTCGACATACCTTCCTTCGGGTGTTGTCTGACCAGAATAGCGGAGCCAATTGGAATTGTGTACATTGAAATCGCCCGTAATAACGATTTCAGTGCGAGGACATAGGAAACAATTTTCGAGATGGAATCAGACAGCGCACCAAACTCGTTACATGTGGAATTGCTGTCGAGATTTGGACTCCTGTAAATAAAACAATAATGAATGACATGCTTGCAGACACCATACGAAGTTAAAGTCCGTGTTGGAACATTGCCCATATTGGGGAAGGCTCTGGCAAGCAATATCATTCCTAACATAGACCACGAGACCATGATGGGAAAAGAGTAATGGCACCAAGCTATACCCATGTAGAACAAATTCTGATAAATCAGTATTTACTCCAACCTGGGTTTCACTTAATGCCAAAACAGCTGGCCTCTATTGAACAGTGTAGACGTACACGTGAAAGAAATTCTTTCTTAAACCACGAACATTAGAATACACGACACAAAAATCACTTACCATTAAAAATTGTAAGGTAATTGTAATCGGATAGCCAATTTCCGAGATGACAAAAACCGGTCCTATTGGAGGTACCGTTTTTAGCCCACTATCTTAAATTTTTTTGTCTCCAAAACATAAGGCCCCTACAATTATTATAGTACACTGATTTGTTTTCATAAAAATTCTTGGAGCCATTTCCGATAAAAATAAGCCTTTACTTCACGGTTATATGATAGGTATCGTTAATATTTGAGATAAAAAAAAATTTTAATTAAAAAGGTCCTCAGTTGAATGCCTAAATAAACTTATGTTCTAAAGTTGAAGACGGCCAAACAGTTCAGGCTGTAGTCCAAATACATCCGTTCGGGCAGACAGACAGAATTTTGCCCATTAACTCAAATATGTTTCTCTATCATCGTAATGTCATGTTTGATTGTTATCTCAATTTTTTCTGCACGAATAAATAACTTGCATTAAAGTACCTACATATCTACAATTGCAAGTAAGAAAAATAGCCAATAAATATTGCATAGCTGTATTTTAACCATTTTTTCAAGAAAAATAAAAACGAAAAGATGTAAGCAGAAAACCATGTACCGATAACACATTCTTCTTCAAACTTAAAATATGTTCTCATAAGCTCTAAAACGGCTCTAGTCCTGAAACTTTCATGGCTAAAACCAAAGAAAAAGGTATTATAATTTCTATCAAAGACGAATATTATTGGTAAGCCTGAATCAGTGTTTTTTTTTTTAATAAACACAATAAGCGTGAAGAAAATTGGCGTAGCCGGTGAGCAGACAGGTCATCGTCGAAGAAAGTACGTGGGTCTATGAAATATTACAAAAACAATTTCAATGTATTCTAGGGTTCTATTTTTTTATTTCAATGGCAATTTTTTAAGTTGAGTGCGGTCTGCGGTGCAAACACTAACAGGTACCAGTGTGAAAGCTCTCTTCCTTAAGGACTGCACTGAAAATAAAAATTGAACAGAGTATAACCAACCTCAATGATGCTTGATTTCGTTGATGTATGGGGAAGCGAAGGCGCGATGCTATATCAGGACCAAGGCCGTTGACTAACTGAAAAAAAAATAAAAACAGGATTAAACAATTTTTGAAATTCTGTTTTCATAAATTCAATATTAGTTAAGATGTGGGATGGAATACTCCATTTTAACTAAAAACCATTAAATGTTGTGGTTTTGAAACTATTTATAAGTTAATACGATGTTATTTTGTTTATGTAAATGTTACTTGTTTCTTCCAATGTATCTAATCAGGCACATACATATGTTAGAGTAACTATGTGCGTGCGATCCAGTCGTGCCTTTTTACTTGCGATTATAGGGACTATAAGGCAAGTTTAGGATTCGTAAATATAAAAAAAATTGAGATAACAATGAAACATGATATTACGATCATAGAGAAGTCTAAAAAAGTGATCAAGAAAAAATGACTGTCTGGCAGTCTGTCTGTCTGTCAGTAAGTATTATCTTCAAACTTGGTGTGTGTGATTATTTTGGCATTCCCCAGAGGGGAAATTGAAATTTTATTTTTAGGCCTAAAAATAACGGTAACTGCCATATGACCGTTTAGGAAAAGCTTATTTTTCTCGAAAAGAGCTCCAACGATTTTGATGACAATTTTTTTGTTGCTATTGGCTATCATCTGACTAGAACCAAAGTAAAAGTCTATTAACGGTACTTTTCATATAAGTGTTTTTTTTTAATTTTAGGCTTTCTCGGTAACGGCTCTTTGGATTTCTGTCTGATTTTATATTTGACAAGATCTACGTAGCCAAATTTATTCTGCATAGGTATTAAAATTTTGAATAACTTTTTTTCTAATTAAAATTAATTTTTGATTTTTTTTTTTTGGGAAAAAATCAATATTTTTAAAACAAATCAAAAAAAATTATTTTAAATTTTATAATCACATGTATGTTAATAAATTCTAAGAAACTGCATACCAAAATCTAAAGAAAAATTAAAAAAAACTAAAAATAAAAAACAGGATTTTATCAAAATCCGTCCTACAATTTTTGAAATACATTTTTCATAAATTCTTTGTTATTTAACACCTGTGATGGTGTATTTCAATTTTACTAAAAACCGTTAAGTATTGTGGTTTTGATACTTTTTATAAGTTCAAACTGTGTTATTTTCAACGTAAATGTTACTTTTTTCTGTCAAAGATGTAACTGGGCACATAAGAGCAAGTACGTGCGACCCAGTCGTACCCATTTTTGATTCTATGATTTTTTTTCATTTATTTTAAGATAAAGGAATAACATGAACAAAAATTATCGGTCGCAAAACAATCTACATTATGTACACACAAAAGCCGGATTACCTAAAAAACTTGAAAACGCTTACCTTAAATTCATAAAAAAAAATTAGATACCTATTAAACAAATTCTTTGATCCAAAATATATTTGATTTCAATTGATTATTATTATCCTTTTACATATAAGTAAAATTCCCCTCATGCGGGGCCTCCGCGCCGCACCGTTCCGCACTCATGAAGGAAACCATGCAACGTATAAACATTCTCACATCATTGCCCGCCATCGCTATTTTCTCTTTCCACAGTAATCATTGCAATTACTAAAGATCGCCATCAGTTCTGGCTCGAGACCTTGTGCACGTCTTTGGGCGTTGTGTCGGGTGCGTAGCGGAGAACGGGTGGAGTTACTGAAGGCGAAGGCGGCCATCCACAGCGGGCAACGGGAATGCCAAACTGCAACCCACCACCGCGCATTCCAAAAAACAACCGACCCATCATCCTGCGATTGTAAGTGCGCCCATGGGCCAAAGTGTACAAAACTGCAGTGGCATTGTTGCGAACGACCGCCTGCACTGCACTGCAGCAAAACTGCCACAACCGATGTATTCCTGTCCCACAGATAGCACTGTGCAGCGCGCCCGATCGCGCAAATACAAACGTTTGAGCACGCGATAATTTCGTTTATTTTATTCGTCCGTGTTGAATATTTCATTTTTTATGTTTACTTTGTTTTAGTCCAATGTCAACTGTATCTCAATTCAGTCAGATAACATGATAACAATAGTTTCTTTAAATCAAAAGTCATTTATTATGAACGCCAATATGTATGTGCGTGCGTGCGCGAATCCCTTCTCTTCTAAAAAAAAATTTATGCCGATACTAATAGCTACAGTCCCGCAAGTGATTATTATGACAATGAAATTGAATTTCATTACCACATCCAAGATGATGCTAATAATTGTGACTATAGCAGTGCTAGAAAATTGATCAATAATACAATTTATTATTAAAAAGAAACCAACATACATTAGGTATCTATATTTTTATCTACATACCTTCATAGAGTTTGTTTTTTTTTTCTCACACATAAAAATATCAAAAAAACCTAATCCACCTAAAGGCTTTTTGAAAATTTGTATTCTTGATAAATGATTTTGTATAAAAACCAAGTAAGTATTAAAATTCTACCTATTTTGAGTTGTCTTTTTATGCGTCATTCGCCGCCATGCTGGTATAGCGTTCGACTCGACCTGAACTTGTCTCACCAGTAAATATGTATAATTACAAGTGCAGAGTCAACATCAGTCAACAGAGCCATCTTTCATACAAAGCACTATTTATAATGCATAAAACTGTTTGTTTTTGTAAATACATCCTCTTTAAAATGAAAAAAATGTAAATATGTACATTTATGTATAGATAGATACTTGTCTTACGTTCTACGTAGGTATATATATATTGGCACCGATTAAAAACAGTTTTTTTTTGGTAGTTTTGATTCATTTGTTATGCTAGTCATTAATTTATTTATTTTGTTCATGTTTATTATGTATGTACATATATGTATGTATCAGTCAACTGATAAGATAAGATCTTTTTCTGCTTGTGTAAGCAAATTCAAGTATACGAAGCTATCATCTTTTAAAACACATGCATGCATTCATATAAAATAAATTGCACGACTGAATCGCACGTACTTGCTCTTATGTGGGTTCACAGCTTCGAATAAAATATGACAAATTTTAAGGGAACTTCATTGTTTTTTATCGATTTTTCTGACTTTTGATTGTTTAAAAAAAGTAAGTAAGATAGTTTTCAGCGGAAAAAAATTATACGCCTTTTATTTCTTTAAAAAATGTGAAAGTTTGAATTTTTTTTTTCAAAATCGTCGGAACGGTTTTTAAATAAAACGGTTCTTATTTAACAACTTTTTTTTATAAAAATATTTCAATTACGCAAACTTAGTCACAAAAATAGCTTACACTTAAAAACAAAATTAAAAAAAAATTCACATACCCGTTTTTAAAATATTGATTTAAAAAAAAAAAAAAAAAAAAAAATTATTAAAAATACAAAAAAAAATGTATTCGAAAATATTTGTATGTCGAATTGCTTTGGCTAACTACATCTTTCTGGATATCAAATTTGATTGTAATCGGTTAAATAGTTCTTGAGAAATTCGAAGAAAAAAACACGGTCCTATGGGGGGTACCACCCTAGGCGCCCGCAGGAAATTTCATAGAGGGAGGGCAGATTTTTTTATTAATTAAACTTTTCCCACAAGCTAAAATGGAGAGTAGGCGTTTCTCTATGACCTTAAATGCCTTGTTCGATGGTGTGTCAATTTTTTTTATATTGGTGAATCCTAAACCTTCCTGATAAACCCTATATTTCAAGTCAAAAATAGCAAATGGATTTCGGAAAGTTATGATTATTCATGGTCCGTCCGTGAGCCAGGGGGGGCACTTGCCCCCCTTGCCCAACCCTGTGGGCGCCTATGGATACCATTTACATCCCTCCAACTTAATTTTTTTTTTCACCAGGACATATACCACACCTACAAAGTGCACTTATTTTTTTTCATAAAAAATATTGGAGCCGTTTGCGAAAAAATAAGCTTTTACTATAATAGGTATTATATTAATATTTGAGCCGTTCCTAGCTCACCATTTTAACTTTTGTTTTAACAAAATATAATGCTTATCTACAAAAGCACACTGATATTTTTTTCATAAAAATTCTTGGAGCGGGTTTCAAGGACAATAAGTTTATATGACGGGTACCGTTAATATTTGAAGACGATTGGTCTAACCGTTAAGGCTGTAGTCCAAAACACATACGTAAAGACAGACAGACAGACAGACAGACAATATTTTACCAGTAACTCTAACATGTTTCTCTATCATCGTAATGTCATGTTTGATTGTTATCTCAATATATTTTAATAGCAAGTAAAAAGTGCTAGGCCCACAACATGTAGCCGTTTCTAGTAGCAATAAAGTGTGACATCTAACGTCTCAAATAACAATGAATTCATATGAAAAAAAGATAGGAAAGAATTTTTTTTTCGGCGCAATAGATCGAGAATTAGGTGACTATTTTATCAATTAAAACTCACGGACGGCTCTAGCTTGCACTAGGAGTTAGAAAAATGTCTTCTCAACCTGAGTATCGAACTGACGACGTCTGGATAAGAAGCAAACATCTTTTCTACTGGACCAATGCCGCCCAATAAATAAAAAAAAATTATAAATTATTCAAAATTTTAGTATGCAGAATAAATTGGGCTATCTAGATCTTTTTAAATATAAAATTTTATACGAAAATATAATGTTTTGTTACCGAGAAAGTCAAAAATTAAAAAAAACCTTATATGAAAGGTACCGTAAACATAATTTGCCGGTAAATTTGGTTCAGATAAAATGACAGTCAATATCTACCAAAATACTCTCAAACATTTTTATCAAAATCGTTGGAGCCGTTTTTCAGATAGAATAAACTTTTTCTTTATCGGTTATAAGGTATCACTAATTTTTTTAGACTTCTTTTTCATGAAAACAATTCTCTATACTATTGTTAGCAAATTAAAATGTCTCATTCAGTTCAAAACATATGGTCAAAACAAAAAAGATGTGCCATCTTCCCCCACTTTATTGATTGTTTTTTGTAGTAGGAACTCTAGAGGAAAAAATAACTCGAAGAAATCGTTGAAGTTTTTTTTTGCTTTATCTTCGGTCCAAAAGAAGGCTTTACATTTACGTTTCTAGAAATAAATGCAATTCCTTTTCAAGAAGAAATCATTTGCCTCTTAAGATTTAACCCGAAAATAGAAAATGCAACTTTTGTGAAGGATTTTAATGCCTACGCACTTTAATAAATTGTATGAATCTCAACGAGTGTGGCAAACAAAAAATAAAGAAGCCAAAGCCAAAGCCATATAAAAAAAGCATACATACTGCATGTAGCTATAGATACACATGCAACGCTGGAATCCAACAGCAATAGTCCGGGCCGGGGCATTTAGACTTTTGCTGGAAAAAAATTAGTAGACGACATTTGATTTGATTTGATTTCAATATATGGTGCTCTGGTAAAAAAGTCGGAGACGAAGTTGAATTCGTTCTTCGAAAGAGTATCAATTAACGAGCCAAAAACCATATTTTGCACAAAAAATCAATGCCTACTTTTCTTAACAAAAGTGGTATAACTTTTAAACAAAAGCAATTAGCGAAAAAAAAAATATTTAACATTTTTTTCTGGGAAATTTAATTTGCTACAAGTTTGCAATATAACTTTTTTCCAAGATATAAGAGTTACATATGTGTAAAAATATAAATAAACATTTAAAACAAAATGACATAATGACAACATAAGTATGTAATTGTGTAAAATATAATTTTTGGCTCGTGTACTAGTACTCTTTTGAATACCGAAGTCAAATGTCGTCTACTATTTTTTTCCCAGAGGTCCATATATTGAAATCTACATGCACTGTACTATAATTCAACAAGAAAAAACGAA